>VZTA01020198.1:145837-323337 GCA_013398855.1 Mohoua ochrocephala
TCTCCAATTGCCAGCGTTGGCTAATAATTTGCAGCATTCATTTTAAGGGGATAGAGGAGAGAAGAGAAAGAGGTGAAGAATCTTTTTGTTGGCTTTTAATGGGATGCCTTTAAGGGTTATCATTCAACCTGCTAGAAGCACAGAGGTTGTTCTTGTTACAGTACCTTATCTACTTTTCAGACCCGTTGCATTAGAATTAGAGGGTAGGCAGTTCTAGTATTTTGCCCCCCATTTTGCTGCAATTAGAAATGAAAGACACAAACCTCTGTAGTAAGGTTATCTGGTTGTCTCATAGTCTGTGCTGCTCCTCAGCCTTTGTCATAACTAAGCCATATTTTTCCACCACAGTGACATCGTAATACAGACACACACATATGCACGCAGATTTGTAGCATCTGTGCCAGAATTTTGTATGAACATTTGTATATACTAATACAGAAGATTCACAAATCCTCCAGCAGGCATGTTAACCTCTCCCAACGTGAGATTTTGGATTCTTCTGTAAAACTCTCGTGACTCTGTATTCTGGAAACATGTCTGTAAGTGGTTTGGGTTTTTTCGTCTCCCTTTTGTTTTTCTGCAGTGAGGGAGATGTGTGGCTATAGATTGTCTTTTCTATCCGTACTTTTTTTTTTCCCTAAGATATGAAATGTGTTCTTGAGTTCAGGGGAAATCACCCCCAGCCTGGAGTGCAGTCTGTGCAAGGTGACAGTGTGAGCTGTGAAAACTTCTGCAGCTGCTGTCTCCTGTTGGCTGGGTAAATATTAGAAGCTGTGGCAATACATCTGTTGAAGAATGGTGAGCACTCGCATTGTGCCACTATTGTTTAGTCACAGAGTAGGCTCTGATTTAGTGAAGAATTTTAGACCTAAACCTGTCCCTATTTGTCGAAACTATGAAATACGTATTTCAGTGAAAATTATTTCAGTATTCAATTCCTTTACCGAACTGTGACCTTCACTGCTTAGGTGTTTCTTCTGAATAAATTTATTTATTTGGAGGATTTAAAATTGGGTCTTGAAGAGCTTACTGCATTTAATTTCGTACACTATTAAAACCAAATACAATTATTACTTTTGGTCCTTTTCAAAATAATTTATTCGATGTTGAATCCCTTTCTGAATGGAAAAGAATACCTCCGTGGAGACAGATTCCTTCAAAAGCACTGTTCCAAGGTTGTGGAAAGGTTTTATGTGAGAATATTTGTATTTTTAACCACATCCTTACATTTCAGATCTCTGTCTGCTTTTTCAAACAATGGATGTGTATTTATAGTGTAAATATTCTCACTGAAGCAAACACAATGTGCTGTGCTACTCACATGTACAATATATAGTGTCTCATGTCCACTTAGATTAGAATGCACAGCTTTTAACACTGCTCAAAGATGACAGTATATCTATGGGGAAGCATTGGCATCCAGAAGGCACATTTTATAGGCAAAAAAAAAAATAATAGCAAGACTTAATAGGAAGAAAAGAAATACAAAATGCTCCCCCTGATTTTCAGTTGTCTGGAATTTGAAGGGTTTTCCCCCTTTTGCACCTTGCATTTGCCTCAGTCTGTCCAGACACAAATGAGAAGGAAGA
The DNA here is from genome assembly GCA_013398855.1 of Mohoua ochrocephala. Taxonomy (NCBI): domain Eukaryota; kingdom Metazoa; phylum Chordata; class Aves; order Passeriformes; family Acanthizidae; genus Mohoua; species Mohoua ochrocephala. The sequence continues at coordinate 147,427 of VZTA01020198.1, forward strand.
GAAAAGCTGACACTATGTTCCGTAATTTCTTCTGCTTTGAGTATAGTTATTGTTGAGGAGGATCGTTGCTTATATCTGCTCTTGATATTTTTGTGTGTTTTTGGGACATGTGTAAACCAGCAGTGTCTTTGCAGATACAGGAATGTCTGGAGAAGATTGCTGAGAGTTGCTCGGTTGCAGAAGGATATGTTGTCTGAAATCTGTCTGTTGATCTACGTTTTATAATTTAGAATCTGAACATCTCATGCTTTTATTTAAGGGAAAATACATTCATTGTCTCTGCAAGTAATTATAATAGGAACGTTTTTGCTGTGTTTAAAATACTGAATTTTATTTATTTGTCAAATTTCTGTGAGAATTTTAGTAAAAACGTACATGTTTTTGAGAATTAACATTCTTCCTTTTGTTTGCTTCTGTGTTAGCTCTTACAGAAACCTTTTCAGTTAGAGAATTGCACTGACCTTGCAAAATACCATATGTTGAGTGTGCTGCTATTCATCTCATAAGCATTAGTAGTCGTGAATGAACAGGTATTGTCTGTATCCTATGATAACCAGAGGAGTTAAATAGAATATTTTTTGATTGCAGTGATAGAAATTAAACATTACAGATAAATTACTCTCCTTTTTGTTAAGAAGCATTATTTCTTTGTGACTTTAGATGCACGTACAGACATGTGGGTGTGCACATCATGCAAATTCAGGGTTTTTTTAAGAACTGGCTTAAATTCTGAAATCGTAGAAAATCATAGTTCTGGCCAATTGTACATTCTTAACCCTTATAATGCAGTATACGTTGGTAAGGGAGCAAACTCAATCGTGTAGTAGACTCAGCAAAACCGAAGAGTGGAAAAAGTAAGGAAAAGATGGATATTTCACCTTCACACTCAGTTTCTTTGCTTTGGCAGTTTAACATGGACCTTACATGTAATTTTAATGTTTCTTGTGTGGTTTAGCTCCTTTTTGTTTTTATAATACAGTGCAAAAGTATGAGAATAGAGAAAATGCCATCATAAGTAAATAAAGGAAAATAAAAGACACAGCAGTGGATCATGTAGAGTTTCTACTTAAGCAGATATTTAGATGGTTATATATAGCAATTATAAAAATATATATTTATGCAATTTAGAATTAAGGAAAGAGATGTAAGCAAATAATTCACACAAATTTTGGATCCTTACAAAATGCTGCATCAACTAGAGGAACGTCCAGCGTCTTACAACAGTTTTTTGCACCTAGTAATTGAAAATATTGGGATGTGAAAATTAGAGGAAAGTGGCAGAGTTGCACTGTGGTTAGTGAGAAGATACCTGTTCATAAAGGCTCAAAATGTGTGTCCTCTCAGTTTTTAGCTTGTACTTGTTTTGGTTTTGTTTTTTTTAATAAAAATGCCAGATGGTAACTGCCCGTTGTTGTGCATTTTAGGTCTCAGAGGTTTTTTTTTTTTCTATTTAAAAGTAATTTCTGAATCAGAAACCACATTCTTCTTTAACTGTTCTTTACTTTTCTGAAACTTAAAAATGTATTGTCTTTTGCCATTAGAAATTACTGCAAACAGGTGTGTTGAATGAGAGAGCTAAGAGATCCTAGACTGTAGCTGTGGGAGTGAGTTCTGCGTGCGTACCTAGAGTTCAGAACTGCGACGGTCCAGCCACGCTCAAATATCTGCAGAGTGTTTCAACAGCAGCATTGCTGCAGGACTGGGAAGCTGACTGCCTTCGGAATTCTCTTACTACTTCTGCATTCTATTCTTCATTTTATGGGCAAAACACCTCTTGGAGAATATTTTCATCTGGTTTTGCAATGCTTTTCTGTCATCTTCCTGGCCTTTGACCCCAGGATTATTTCTGAATTTTATTTACTGTGCTTGGTACTCACTTGTCCTTTTAAACATATTAGAAAACACTTGAGGATGATTTATCTGTAAGGATTTGGGCCCTGATTAGAACTTTTTTAAAAACTAAAAGGTAAAATTATCTTCTGAAAAAATTGACGCTTAGGGGACAGATGAAAAATGCAATGGGCATCTTAAGGTTCAGCACAACCTCAGTACTAGATGGAGTATTTTCCTACTTCATCTTAAAAGATCAGGCTGAAGCAGTTAGGGGCTGCGTTAAGACTGAGTTACAAAGGTGAATATGTAATGCAGTACTGACCGTAATATTTGTACTTTTCTAAAAAAAAAAAAAAAAAAAAAAAAGATGTTTCAAAGAGTATTCATATTACAATGAAAGAAGAGTCTTTTTTATTTTTCAGAAATGACATTTCAGAATATATTAGCAACTGTGTACAAAAAGAAGCTCGACTTGTACTTATGCTCCCCCCAATTGAAGAAGACCTCGGCTTTGTTAACATGATAATACATATTTTCTTCATACCACATAGGAGCAGAAGTGCCTCTTTTCTGGCTTTCTTTCAGTATTGTACCATGGAAGGACATAGGACACATTTCAGCATCACTTGCTGCAGAGTTCACCTGACAAGGAGACACTTTTTTATTCAGTTACTGAAAATTGTTCATAATCCATGTTTTCTACCTTGACATTCTTATAAATGATCTACATTCCATTAGCATTGTGATTTTTTTAAGCTTCTTTTACAAAACTGGAGGGAAATGTGTACAACTATGTTTTTTGCTTTGCAATGAAAGTGTACATTTATCACTTAGGTGCATGTAAGTCACTTCTGTGAATTGAGCCCTTGGAGTAAATGTGTTTTGATGTAATGGCCATCTGCTCATGAATATCATATTTGCTAGTTTAACAAGTAGTTTGATATAGATAAACACATAGTTTGGTGAGACGATACAGTTTCACAGGTAGCAATGCAATAGCAAAGTTTCGTATTTTCCATAAGCCAATAATCAAGCTGCAGTGGAGATCTCAAGGTTTTTGTTTGTTGCTTTAAGTAATTAATCTCTAGCATTCACTTTTAGTTCCTGACTGCTTTTTTTCAAAATGGTAGATGCAGGACCCACATCAGATCGTAACAGGAGGCAAACTATATCCTACCCATTTCAGAAAGCAGTCAGTCTTGCTTCTCTTTTCACCTTCCGAAAATGAAAGCTGTTCTGCTCTCAGACGGACACAGTACAGCCAGCCACCAGGAGACCCTGGGAACAGCTGACCTGACACTCTTGCCCTGTACGGCTTCATTAGAGTCAGGTATCAGTGACACAGAAATGGCCCCTGAAGCTGTAGCTAAAGCCAGTTTGCAAGAAAAGACAGAACTGACAAGGTAGAGTTGGTCAAGTCAGTGATTCTGAGCGTCATGGTCTGAGGGATGTGGGTCAGCTGCAACGTGTTACACATACATATGTAGTGCAGTAAATATAGCTCAGGACCAGGCTATTTTTTAAGTTGATAAAAACTAGTTTAGTAGGCTCTTTGTTTGATTTTAGTTTCGATACGACGGTATTTACCGTGGTCCTGGCACATATTTTACTGCTGAAGTCAAAGTTTATTCTTCGGTATCACTGATATCAAACTGTAACCATGACAGAGTATGTGGATTTATAGGAGGAGCGTGTGAGTGATGGTGAGTTTGGGTTTTGGATGTATCTTCAAAATTTGTCTTCGCGGTTACTGTTTTTAGTGCAGAAGAGAGCCATGTAAAATGTGCGTGTTCAATAACTTTGTCTTGTTTCCCCCCATCTCCCCTCCTGTATTTTAGCATATGTTCCTGAGGAAGAATTGAAAGCAGCAGAAATAGATGAAGACAGCGTGGAAGATGATGGGCTGTCTCTGGACATCCAGGAGAATGAGTATTTGTGCAATGAAGAAGCGGAGATCAAAGAGGCTCAAAGCTACCAGAACTCCCCAGTCAGCACTGCAACTAATCAGGATGCAGGCTATGGTTCGCCGTTTAGTGAAAACAGCGATCAGCTGGCCCATTTCAAAAGCACTTCCTCTAAAGAAGAGAAAGAGGATCCTCAGTGCACAGACAATGTTTCCTATCCACAGGACAGCTTGGCACAAATAAAAGCTGTGTATGCAAATTTGCTTTCAGAGACTTGCTGGTCCAGTTTAGCTTTGGACTTAAAGAAATCCAACCCAACCACCAGCAACAACGGAATCAGCCAGAATGAAAACACCACCAGTACCGACACCAATGCCAATTCCCAGAGTACTTGTACTACCAGTACCAACACCAGTACCAGTACGACCACCAGTAGTACTAGTAACAGTAATAGTAACAGTGGTGGCTCAGGTTACGACTGGCACCAAGCTGCGTTAGCTAAAACTCTGCAGCAGACCTCATCGTATGGACTTCTCCCGGAGCCGAGTCTCTTCAGCACAGTACAGCTTTACCGGCAAAACAATAAACTCTATGGGTCTGTGTTCACCGGTGCCAGCAAGTTCCGATGCAAAGACTGCAGCGCGGCCTACGACACGCTGGTGGAGCTAACGGTGCACATGAATGAAACTGGACATTACCGCGATGACAACAGAGATAAAGAAGCCGACAAGACCAAGCGGTGGTCAAAGCCTAGGAAACGATCGCTTATGGAAATGGAAGGCAAAGAGGACGCCCAGAAAGTGCTGAAGTGCATGTACTGTGGACATTCGTTTGAGTCTTTGCAAGACCTCAGCGTCCATATGATAAAAACAAAGCATTACCAGAAAGTGCCTCTGAAGGAGCCAGTACCAGCCATCACCAAATTGGTCCCTTCTACCAAAAAGCGAGCACTTCAGGACTTGGCTTCGCCTTGTTCGCCTGAGCCAACAGGGATCATGGCAGAAGCTTCACTGGGTGAGTCTGCAAAGGATCAGAAAACTGCCAACCCCTACGTGACTCCGAACAACCGCTATGGCTATCAAAATGGTGCTAGCTACACTTGGCAGTTTGAGGCGCGCAAAGCCCAAATACTGAAATGCATGGAATGTGGCAGTTCCCATGATACTTTGCAGCAGCTCACTGCTCACATGATGGTCACCGGTCATTTCTTGAAGGTGACCAATTCTGCTTCCAAAAAAGGCAAACAGCTAGTGTTGGACCCGGTGGTGGAGGAGAAAATACAGTCTATACCTCTTCCACCCACCACCCACACAAGGCTACCAGCCTCCAACATTAAAAAGCAGCCCGATTCCCCAGCGGGCTCCACAACCTCGGAGGAAAAGAAAGACCTAGAGAAAGAAAAGCTGGTGGTCACTGAAACAGAGAAAAAGATTAAAGAAGAGAGTGAGGACTCTACAGAGAAATTTGAGCCAACAACTTTGTACCAATACCTCAGAGAGGAGGACCTAGATGACAGTCCTAAAGGCGGAATAGACATATTGAAATCCCTAGAGAACACAGTGACAACAGCCATCAGCAAAGCCCAGAACGGAGCCCCTTCCTGGGGAGGATATCCCAGTATTCATGCAGCTTACCAGCTCCCAGGAACAGTCAAACCCCTTCAGCCTGCGGTGCAGAGCGTTCAAATGCAGCCGTCCTACGCAAGCAGTGTGAAATCACTGTCGTCAGAACACAACGCACTCATCCATTCCCCAGGCAATCTCACACCCCCACCTCACAAGAGCAATGTATCTGCTATGGAGGAACTAGTGGAGAAAGTTACAGGTAAAATCAGCGTGAAGAAGGAAGAGAAGCCTTCGGAGAAGGAGAAGAGTTCTCCGGTCAAACCCATGTCCCCTGCTGCTAAAGAAAACAAGGACTTCCCAAAAGCAGAAGAGATAAATAACAAACAGCAGCCAAAGAAGAGCTCTGAGTCAGAAGTTCAGAAGGTCAAAAAGGATAGTCCAGCAGAAGCACATACGCCAAATGGTACAGAGCCACTTAAAACAAAGGTTGCAAATGGCTGTAACAATTTAGGAATTATCACAGATCATTCACCTGAGCCATCCTTCATTAATCCATTGAGCGCTTTACAGTCCATTATGAATACCCACTTAGGCAAAATTTCTAAGCCGGTAAGCCCCTCTCTGGACCCTTTGGCCATGCTGTACAAAATTAGTAACAGCATGTTGGACAAACCCATTTACCCAACCACTCCAGTCAAGCAGGCTGATGCTATTGACCGGTATTACTATGAGAACAGCGATCAACCTATTGATTTAACTAAGTCCAAAAACAAGCCTCTCGTTTCCAGCGTGGCTGACTCTGCCTCGTCCCCGCTGAGGGAGAGCGCCCTGCTGGATATTTCCGATATGGTGAAGAACCTCACGGGCCGTTTGACACCCAAGTCTTCGACTCCCTCTACCGTGTCAGAGAAGTCTGATGCTGACGGGAGCAGTTTTGAGGAAGCTCTGGATGAACTGTCACCGGTACACAAGAGGAAGGGCAGGCAGTCCAACTGGAACCCTCAGCATCTTCTGATCCTTCAAGCCCAGTTTGCTTCCAGCTTGAGGGAGACCCCAGAAGGCAAATACATTATGTCGGACCTAGGTCCGCAAGAGCGGGTACACATCTCTAAGTTTACTGGTCTTTCCATGACCACAATTAGCCACTGGCTGGCCAATGTGAAGTATCAGTTAAGGAGGACAGGTGGAACTAAATTTTTAAAGAACTTGGACACAGGACATCCTGTTTTCTTTTGCAATGATTGTGCCTCTCAGTTCAGGACTGCTTCTACGTACATAAGTCACTTAGAGACACACCTAGGGTTTAGTTTGAAGGATCTGTCAAAGTTGCCACTTAATCAGATTCAAGAACAGCAGAATGTTTCAAAAGTCCTCGCAAACAAGACTTTGGGCTCGCTTGGAATTGCCGAGGAGGACTTAGGCTCCACATTCCAATGTAAGCTCTGTAACCGAACTTTTGCAAGCAAGCATGCAGTCAAACTGCACCTTAGTAAAACACATGGCAAGTCCCCAGAGGACCATCTGATCTATGTAACTGAGTTAGAAAAACAATAGCGTCCAGGTAAGCAGCCAGGTATGCAAGTGACCACAGGAACATTGCACTAAACTTCTTCATAGTACTGCACTAGGCCTGACCTGAGCCTCTGAAATCAGTCTTACTTTTGTTGCTGAACTGCCTATCTGGACCTTGGTTTTTCTTACACTTATTTTGTAGTTATATTTATATGCTCTTTGTCTGATCTGTGCATGGTTATTTTTTTGTTTCTGTTTTTATTTTTTGTGAGTCAAAGTCTGACCTTTATTTTCAACATCTGTCCTTGATGTTAAGCTATCTTTTGTAGAATATAGTGGAAGACACTATTGAGAGACATTAATTTAGCCGTAAAGAAAGACACAAAGAACAATGATAAAGAGACATCCTAAAATTACAAAGTTGCCATGACAATAAAGGTCACAGAACCTGGTAGTGTCAAGTTTTAACCCTCTGAGAACTGTAATAGCATTTCTGTGCCTTTCCCAGTGACTAAATAAGTAAATAAGGAAAAACAAAACAAAACAAAAGGCTTAAAGGCATTTCATTCAAATAAAAGCTGTGTCGGAAGCAGGACTTTTTTTTTTTTTTAATGCAGAACTGGTTTGTGAAGATATTGTGCATGCAGTCCTTGGAAGAAGGAGAGCTGTGTAGTACTCAAGGGGTTAGGAAGCCACAACTGTATAAGTTAAATAATAATTTTAAAAAAAGCAAACCAAGTTGCCACTATGCCCAAACCCTCTGGATGCTGAGAATTGCCACTTTTTGGCAAAAAAAAAAAAAAAAAAAGTATGCAAGCTGTTATTTAAAACAAATGTAAAAATGCTCTTTTCTTTCCTTTATTTTTTTTTTTTTTCTGTAAAATACTGCAGTTTATAGTTATTTACAAATGTTAAGCTTTGGTACAAGCTGACCTTTCTATAGTGTGCTGCATTGGTAAATGAAAACAAAAAAAAAAATGGGGCAAATGTTGGATTCTGTTCCTTGTAAATTGCCAGCATCAGCTTAAAAAAATACATGTTACATATCGTACCATTTTAAACTGTTCAACTTTCTTTGTACCTTCTGGCTGTATGCTTTCTCTTTTAACTTTTTATATTGTCATTTTATATTCGATTTCTGTGTATATAATGTAAAACCACACTTTTTGAATAAAATTTAGTTCCTGCAGCTTGATATAAATAGAGGAATTTTACTGGCACCTGCATCTTTCCAGATGCATGTACTTAAAGGAACTATCTGACAAAAAAAATAAATAAATAAAAATAAAGCAAGCAATGCACTATGAATTATACATTTTGATGTTTTATCATTAATATTGTACAGTACATTTTGGTTCACACAATTAAATCCACTGTTTTCTCAAGTGTAAAATAAACCCACATGCAGTTCTTGATTTACATACATTGTCATGTCGTCATTATATTGCCTTTGAGGTGTTATTCCAGCTATAAGAGGCATCGTTTATATAATCAACCAGCGAAAATCTATTTGAAATCATCTCTGGTGATCTGTGTGCTGACGTGTCTCGCTCGAAGCCGTGATGCTGGTAACCTCCTAGAAGAGATTTGCAGCAGGTGCGCGCTGCGAAAGGTGCAGAGCCAGAGCAGCGAGGGGCGTTCTGCTCCTCACTGGGGCACAGGAGAGGCTGCAAAGGTTCTGGCCAAGTCAATTTCTTTGTGCTGTATGACTGTACCACATCTTCTGTGTGCGTTCAAAGGCCGTCTCCTCCCTCCCTTCTCTGGTGAAGCACCTTTTGATTTCAACAGTTTCATAGTCAGAGGCTTTGGCTCCTGCCCCTGCAGTCTGTTGGATAATGCGGTGCTGCCTTTCTGGCAGCGCTGAAGACCTCAGAGGCTTTGACACCAGTTTTTACTTACAGTACAAGGAGGCAGACCTATGTTTCTCTGTACTTTTTAAATATTGCATTTTGAGGTAAGCTGAGTGCTATCATATCAGGTGTTTCCCTTAATCTTTATTTCTGTTCTGTTGAATGCAGATGTCATTTAGAATGTAAAAGAGAGCTGTCAGAGCCTTCACTTCTCTATCTCCTGAGTGCTTTGACAGTTACAGTGTATGAAAGCCTGGGATCTGCTATCCATTACACTTTTTGGAGGGGCTATTAAATATGAGGACCTAGAGGGGTTTGCTTTCACATGGTATTAGTGATACTATTGTGTTATATATACTTCTGTGTACATATGTATATTTCTGTTTCTTCTTCTCAGTTCTTCTGAAAGTAATGTAAATGTAAGATCTTTGCTTCCAAATGCAGCACAGTTCGACATTTAATCTTTACTTTAGCTACAACTCCAGAAATATCCGTGCACTGTTCTGTTCTCTGTAAAAGCCTATCAGGTCCAGGTCAGTTACATTTGCACGGTGTTTCTAAGTAGTGCAGGAAAGTGCCATGAGGGTTTTTTAAAATGTCCCTTGCTTTCTTCGCTGCTAACTACCTATGTCCTTCAGGGGATCTAGCCATTTAGACATTTCAGTTCAATTACTGGATGATTATGTGCTTTGGGCCCAAGGGGTGGTGAGGAAGAAAAACAGTCAGGCCTATGGCCATAATACAGAGTCCTTAAATAATAACCCTTTGAAGTTTTGTTTACTTTCCCACAGGCCTGCAAACATGTGATTATAAAATATGCTGTAGTACATTGCAGTAGTGTGTGAAAAGGTTGAAAGGGAGAAACAATAGCTCTAAAGTGGGTTTGAATCTAATGCAAATCCATTAAAACCGATTTTGAAGCACGGCATGTAAAGTGAGTTCTCAACACCAGGTGACTCCCTCGAGAGGTGTTTATGACATTGCTAAATCCGTTCAGTTCTGATAGCTTCAGAATTGGACAATCACTCATCATCTGTGCCACTATCTGAAGAAAGTCCATTTAGAATAAACCAGCGGCTTTACCTGGTGACTATGCTGATGTAACACTTTCTACGACTGAAATATGGAGTAGATAAAAATTGGAGGGCTCTGATGGTTCACCTGCTTAAGAAAATGAAGTACAGTGACAGTACCATCTTTATTATTTGGATTTTTGCCACTTTTGTTGGTATATCATATTTCAGAAAAATTTCCTTTTTAGAAAAGAAATTGCACAGTTTAAAACAGAGTTGTTCTTTTTCCCAGATTTTTTTTCTCAAGTTTATTTTTTCTCTATTTCAATAAGATTGCAACAAAAGTAAGTTTGTGCTATTCTACGAGCAGCTTCTGAAGCTGTTGGATGGAAGAGACCATACAGCCTTTCGGGACTGATCTTGAAGAAAAGAAACCTAAGAGTTTTGAACCACGTCATAGTGTCTGTAAGCCTGTGTACCTGTTTTGTGATGTATGCAAAATCTATTGTGTCTGATTCTTTTCAGAGATGTATAAAGCTGGGGTTTTTAGCATTACATTGCTGGCGTTCGCACCTTTGCTTGTATCTGTTCTCGGAGCGGAAGGTCTTGGTTTGCTTATTTTCCCAGGTTTGGTTTCTGCTTCGGTGCATTTTTCTATGTTGCTGTTTCAAAGCTGATGCAAACCGCTGGAAATTTGGGAGATCTGTGTACTGATGACATTAGTCCTGAATGAAATGACCTTTTTTTTTTAAAAATAGCATTTAGTGGGTTATTCCCTAATATCTTCTGCAACATAACTATGTTACAGATTTCTCTGGATGGTTACACTAGTAATAATGACACCAAATATAATCTGTCCTTTTCATGGAAGCCACTAAAATGCAATTGCAATTAAGTATAAAGGCATAAAATATACATATTATCTTGTGTTAGACTAATCAAGGCACAGTGCATCAGCTTTTGCTTGCATTTTCCAAAGCTATCTCAGATTTGAGCATGTGATATTCTTCAAATAATATGGCAGGGGTCCTAGTTAGGAGACCTCCAAGGAGAGGCCAGTTTCCATGTGGAGTGTTCTTGCAGCTCTGTAGGTGTTGGTCTCCTGGCTGATGCAGTATTGAGTTACTCTCCCAGCATGAAAGTAGCAGGAAGTGGGATTTCTCCATCTGTTCACTGAAATTTAAAAGCAGGGTCCTTTTCTGTCCGTGGATGAGAACAGAATGCCAACCCAAATTTACTGGCCAGATATTAATCTATATAATGTGATTCTTCCAAATTTTTGTTTTCCCCACTCTTCTGATTGAGTTTCTTCTTGTAATGTTTCATGTGGCTTTGCCTAGTTTCTCTTCATCGCTGTGTGTACTCAGCTTCACCCTACAGGTAGGTGGAGAGACCATATTTTGGGATGAAAGATGCTATTCTAAGTAGAAGGTGATATCATAGCTAAGTGAAAATATCAATATCCAAAACTGGATGTATTGTGAAAAAGGAGAACATTTTACAAGTCTAAGATGATGCAGATTACCTGAGGTTAGTATAATTTATGAAATGTGCTTCTTTATCCCACATCTTCATTAGCTCTGTTTTTTGACTGGCGATACAGCAAAACTCCTTTTAGAGTAGTTCAGCACCAGGAGCTCAGGACTGTGAACACACTGATACATGGCTAGTGGACCTAGATATTTTCAGGCAACCAATATTAGAATATGCAATGATTATAAAAGCGGTAGACCTTCCCACTGGGAATGAGAAGATCAAGTTACTCTGTTGTGATGATCCCTTATTTTTAAACATCTCTACAGTTCTGTCCAGTGCCCACTGAATCAGGACCAGCGTGGTCAAAATGAATCTAGTAAGTTTTATCCTAACTACTGTAGTTGTTTCCTGGGGTTTTTTCCCTTCCCTGTGAAAAATAAAAAGTTTAAATTTGATTGGTTATAGCCAGGTTGTCAGGATTTGAATGCTTTTTACTTCTGGGTAAACTTCTTAGTGTAAAAAATTCAGGGAAAATTAATTGTTAAAATTATTAGTTCTTTTTAAAGAAAGATTTCTCAGACTAAATTGTTCAGGGCACACTGTGCTGACCATCACTACAGTATAAATTTGAGCCAATTTAATGTGGTGAGAGTGTACTGTTTTTCAGTCCAGAGTGGTTGTGTCAGCATTGTCTGAAGTTGCAGGTTGAAGCCTGACAGGTTCCTGACCAGGCTTGTCAGATGTAGGACACCTGTGGTTAAATGCCACATGGTCACTTGAGGAAGGAAGGTTGGAGTCTGGGTGCCTGCAACCCATCTGCTCTTGTAGGAGTCCAGAGCTGATTCATTTGCTCAGAACAGCATACATTATGAAATCTTAGAGGCTGGTGGGACACATCAGGCAAATACAGGCCAACCTTCAGAGGGTCATGCAGGTGGAAGTCCCCTCTCTTGGTGCACAGGACAACTTGTCCAAAGCCACCTCTTTAAGAGTGTGTACAAACTGAAGTTTGTTTTAGAGCTCGTGGTGAACCACTAAAGCAGAATGGCACCTGTATTTCCTACCCAAAAATGACACCCATGATGGTGGAATCCAGAAAGCAGCATGCTACAAGCGACGTAGTCAGAAATAGTGCCCGAAGCTCATGACCAGCAGCTAGAGGTGTAGCCACTAGAGCACGCTCTCAGGCACGGTTCCTTACTCCCCAGAAGGCTTATTATCACAACAAGTAGTTGAGTTCCGTCCAATATGATCTGGGATGGAAGATTCAATAGCTGAGAGCAAGCAGTTTCTTTCAAATAAGTTCACCAGTGGACTGGTAGGTGCTAAATCAGTTTGGCAAAACGTATTAACCTGCCAGCTGGCACTTCAGTTTCTCTATATCATACTGTGTATCACCATGGTCAGAATCCTTTCACCCCTTGACTTTCCTTTCAGCGAGGTTTGGATACTCAAGACTGAGCAGCGATGAAACCAAATATCAGTCCTGCTGAATTACTTAAAATTACAAGGTTTTATATTTTTGAATGGCAGGATAGGTTGCTTTATCTTGGAAATGGGCGTTGTCCTCAGATACAGACAGACAGGTTGGATCAGATGCCATTTACTCCATTCTGCAGCTAGTGGATTCCATTGCTGTAAATTCCTGAAGGTGGTCTCTGGCAGTGAAACCCAGCTGGGAAAAAAGATTTCTGCCCTTTTTTTCTCTTTCCCCCAGGAAATGCACAGTGTATTGGGACATGCAAAGAAATTGTGGTTTAACCCGAGCATTTCTGAGGAGCAGTGTTCTGTCAAAACTAACTGCTTTCTTCAAGTCCTGGTTAGGCTTAGTTTATCCCTGCACGATTCCAAAGTGTAACATCTTATTTGTTGTCATGGAAGCACTGCTACAGGTTCAGTGTCAAGAGCATCATCTTCTCCGCGCTCTCCGCCCAGCCTCCAGCATAGCAAGGAAAACTGGCAGAGTGGCTCTGCAAGGAGTTGGAGGGTGGACTGGGAGGGAGAGGAACAGGATAGCAGGGGATTTTGATCTCAATAAAGCATTACAAAGTTTTATGTTTTCAGAAATGTCGCCTCATTCCTATGTCTCTTCACTCTAGCCTAACCCACTATGTATGGCAATACAAGAAGTGCCTCTTGAAAATGTTGCCCTTTGGCTTCAGGGTCTTTGACATCTAATTTCTACGTACTACTTATGAAGGTGAAAAAGTTGTGTAGAAGGTCACTTCTGTTCATCCCATGTTCCAGGTGAAACTAGACCCATGGTAGGTAGGATGTGAGACTCATTAATGGCTTTTCTCATTGGTGAGTGACTGGTATAAGTCACTCCCTAGACATTTTCATTCTGGACTTTTTTTTTCACTTTGGACCAAAGTACTTTGGAAGCAATTTAAGCCAAACAGCAAAAAGCCACTTTTATTCTCTAATAAGAAAATCTGCCCAGGGCTGCTGCGGCAGGGAAACTGTGTAATGCTACCAGTGTAACTGCAATGGTTTAACTGGAAAATTCTGACAGTAAACAAACTTTAAGTTTATTAATGTGTAAATGCTGTCTCCAAAAAACACTTGCCGGCTCAGACACTGCCCACAATTGGTATATTACTTCATAGTCCAAGGTCAAATGCACTCAGCATGTTTGCAGTGGGCATGCTGTATTAATAATTACACAGAGTAGTATCTGAGTGTGTGGCATGATGATAAAAGGTGGTTCAGAGAGGCTCCGTATAGCACTGGGTGTCTTTATGTTCAAGGGAGAGTTGTACTGTTGGCTGACTCCGAAGTGCTACCTTGCTGAAGTTTGTAGCTTTTAGCATTAACTGTCTGTTATTTCTTGTCACCACTTTTCTGTGGTGGGATAGTGTGAAAAATTAGATAGCTTTGCTCTAAAAAAGGCAGCAGGTCTAGACTTAACATTGCATGGGGATCCTCCGCCCAAGTTTTGGGGGTTGGTGAGGGTCACATTTCACATTTTTGAGTGTGCTTTGACAACTGGGAGTCTGGAAAAGTGCAAAGAAGAAATAGGACTGAGGAATGACTAAGAATGGAGTCTAATGATCAGCAACCATCAGACAGGTAAAAGCAGCACAAAAAAAAAAATTGGAGCTTGGACATTCACTGTGAGAAGAAGGACAAGGTGGGGAAAAGAAATTATGGAAGAATAATTGCTATTAGCAAGAGCAGATGTCAGGGATTTTCGAAGCTAGGACTGAGAGGGGTGAGAAGGGAAAGGCTGGAAGGCCTGTTTGCCTGTTCGGAGACAAAAGGGGACCTAGCAAGGTGAAGCTGAAAGGGGCTCTGTGCTGGGAGATATAAGCATGCCTGAGTGATGTTTGGGAACCTCTCTGACCTCCTGCAAAAAACATAGAATGAGGCTGAATTTGTCTCAGGGTTTTGTAGTGGACAGCTGAAATATTTAATGTAAAGACTTCACGGGACTGTCTGTTCAAAAGCTGGAGGGTCAGGGAGAAGGAGGCGAGATAAGGACGGAAACCTGAGCAAAGAGTTTGAGTGAAGTATGATGATGAGGGCTCTTGGTGTTGCATAAGACTGGGAGAGGAGCAGAGAGGAAAGCTTTGCATGGGGAAAACTTGATGGTTGTTTTGTTACTGGTGGCTGGGTTTCTTCCCACTTCAGTGTTTCTAAGAGCAATTAACTACATCAAATTTGTATTGTAATAGCAATCAGAGTCCAAGGGCCTGAGTGTGCTGGTTGCTGTAAAAACACACACAAAGAGTAGCTGCCACCTCATTTAAGAGAAGACATAAGAAGGGAGTGTAAAAGCCATCAGGAACAGGGGAGAAGATGCCGCAATTTCATAGGCTACGCATGTACATAAATCGAGCGCTTGTGAGTCATTTAATTTTTAAAGACTTTATAATAGATGTGCTGCAGTCTCTACTGGCCATCCACCTAGCTGCTCGCAGTTGGCAACTTCACTATTGATATCTGGGCATCATTTTAAGTGAGCACTTAAGGTTGAGTATCAAGGGAAGGTATTTATAGTTTCAGCAGAGTGGGTTGATAGCTATTCCAGCCCCAGATGGGAATTGGGTTACATGACAGATCAGGCTGCCTTCCAATTTTATCCAATACTAGCGATAAGGGGAGGGGGGAGGGAGGACAGCTGCAACCGTATAGTCCTTCTAGGGTTAAAGATCCTAATGCTTTAAAGAGGATGTCTAAAAGAAAATTTCTTTCTGAAATAATTTATGGAAATGCCGTGCTCCCTTTGAAGGTTCCATGTCACTGCATGGCACTACGCAATGTTCTCTTTCTTCACCTGTCAGGCAAGGACCACCTCGAAGAGTCTCACTGCTGATTACTAGTTAATTGTCATTAATAAGTGACAACTGACATTATGGGGGCTTAATGCAGAGAGAACAGAAAAGAGCCACAGATATTCTAATGAGCTGACTCCTACGTGCCCTCTATTGTTGTCGAAAATGAGGAGCTGTCGTCATTGTTCAGGAGATGGGCTTCAATTGCTCTGGAAAAATATTCTCTTTTAATTTCTTTATGCATAGATAATTCCTGGTGCACTCTCTCTCCCTCTCTCCGTCTGTCTCTCTTGCTCTTTCTTTCTCTCTCATACACACACACACACAGAGACACACACACACCTTTCTGTGAACACAGTGAAAACTTCCACTGATGACAGACAATATGTATTAAGGTACAGTAAAGCTTTTTAAAGTACTTTGATTTAGGCACGCACACATGCAAGCAGATGTGTACACACGTACATACAGACCATCTACACATACATGCAAATCACCGAGATGTTTATTTCATTTTTAAAACCCAGGAAAGAAGTGGGCACAGACAACTCCCCTAAGGAAAGGGACCAAAAGGAGATGGTCAAGACTATAGGAGCTGATGTATGAAGTCAGGATTGAGGAAGTCCTGTTCTGCCCCTAGTATGAGGAATTTTGAAGTGATGGCAATGAGCAAATACAGATTTCAGATACAGGTACCTAAAATTAGGTTCTTGCTCTTAATTTAAATAGTAGCTTAATGACTTAATGATTTTCAAAACTGTCAAACAGGCAGGAGCTCCCTGGGAGGCGGTGGTGGCTGCGGATGCTCAACACTGCCTGCTGAAAGTCAAAACCATTCTTTGCACACTTTCGGAAAATCTCAGCCAGCAGAGGGCCAGAAATTTGGGGGAGATGATTTAATGAGGCATCAAACTCCTGGTTCCTGAAAAGTAGGAGTTCTGCTTACACTAGACAAGCACGATCAATCCAGGATAAGCTTACTTTTGTGCAATGCCAGATGAAATATCTGCATACACATAAAAGAGAGTCTCTACCTTTGCAGATTAGGGATAAGAAGGGTTCTGAGGGTGCTGCTGACAACCACAACCGGGAACTTTTCCAAAAGTCGGGAAAGCACCCATGATTCTCGAGGTAAAAATTTAGGTGAAATAAGCGGAAGCCAGAGGTGTCGTTATAATGATGCCAGCTTCTCCTACCAATACTGGAGCAACACAATTACCTGAATCAAACCTCTTAAGTATGGACAGTACTTGAGATCTAAATTGGAGAAGGGGAATTTTCTATTTTTACCAATAAATAGCCAAGAGTTTCCATTCTGCAACAATAAATGGCATGTCTGTACTGCTCTCTAACATTTTAGGCCGTGTGGGTTTGCCTGAGAAGTGGCTTATCCAGTGTCTTTCAATACCTGCACAAAGGGGAGAGCCCATCATTTTACAGGGAATTTCATTTTGATTGCATAGCTTGAGTTTAAAACTCAAGACTTACAGGAAAGAAAATGAAAATGAGATGCCTCTCATATTGTGCTCGCAGCGAAGATATTCATTAGCATTCTCTGTCTTTCTGCCTGCCAAGGCCCAAACAAAAGATACAGTCTGGAACAATGGCCTGAAATGAGGAACACAACCAAAGCAGCCGTGCAGGAAGCCTGCCATTTCCCATGGTTTGGGGACCTGGAGCCAATGTATAGTGCCTTGAGTAGATGTGTGGAAGTGGAAAATGCCTCAAATGACAGTAGGTAATTTATTTTTTTTTTTTAATGCTGGGCTTCCCACTGTGAAGTCAACCGATACCATGTCTTACATTGCCATAGTGCAACTTGATGGGTCCTAATTCCCAGCTCCGTATGTGACTTTGGATATGACCTCTCTGTGACTGAATCTACCCATCTTTTAAAGAGATGAGATAATGCCTGTGTGGCAGAGAAGACACATGCTGTAATCGGTGGTGAGAGTTTGTAATACTGCGTAGAAAGCACTTCTTGACATTGCAAGTGTCTTTTCAGTTACTGCACTGTCTTTAAAATTTCCTTTTGGAGAAGGCAGTTGAAAAGATCACAGTCCAAGCCATCTCACTTCCTGAGGCAAGAGGTCAGCTTGCTGCTCTTTGTGGTGCTCCTCTACCTTCTTATCCTCTGGGTTAGGAAGCTCCCCGCTGCCCACCACCAAGCTCAGTCTAGGGTCACAGCTGCCAGGGCAGTTTCACATACAAATCTATCACAACAGTTCTTACTGTCCTCATAATTCTTCCCTTCTTGCTTTCTTTCTAGCTGTAACAAAACAGTTTTGGCAGCTTCTGGAACTTCTCTGCCTGCTGGACCCCAGAAAATCTGGTGCTAGATACTAGTGATGTCAGCTGATGTTAGTATGCTGAGTGGAGTGGGTAAAAGTTGGGGTCCTCGATAAACTGTGTTTAAATAAAACTGGGAGTTTTATTACTTTTAATACCATTTATCTTATGAATGCTACTGGAATGTGGGAAGAACTGATGGAGTCATTCCTGAGTGGAGTTGTTCCTTTTTCCATTGAGAGTCCTGAAGCATAGAGTTGGAAATTGTGCTCTGCCCTATGTACTTCTTCCCTCACAAATGAAAGTCATTAACCTTATTTGCATTGCATCTGTGTAGTAGAGATTGTCACTCAAGACCTCTCAGACATTTTAGCAAACACTTCCAAATGACTGGGACTCTGTCTGTGGTATTCTTCTTTCAATAATTTACAGTCATTAAAATGACATCAGACTATCTCCAGTGCTGGCATTCTTTCCAGCCGTTGTCTCTCAGATGTCTACGTGGGATGAAGGTAAAGCTGGCTCGGTAATGATGGATGTCCCTTGCGCAAAGTTGTTTAGAATAACCCAGGACACACAACAAAGCCAGAACTGGAGATAGTCTTATCTCACATTTGGAGCTGTAAATTATTTAAGGGAGTGCTCCAGCTCCAGGAAACTGAGGTTACAGCAAATATTAAGCTTCCTGTATGGCTATTTTTCTTGTGTCAGGTGATGTGGCACAGTTTATTCATAGGCATTCAGGGGCCATGGAAATAATCAGCAAACGAGGAAAATATTTCATTTTCTGTTGCTATTTCTTATGTCAGATTTTTAGAGAACTAAGGCTTGAGGTTTAGGGCCCTTTGCATTGAATTCAGATACATAAAAATCCTCTTGATGGCTGGAAAATGTTGTAGCAAACTAATAGATGCATTGTCAATAGAGATTGCTGTGACTTCACAAAATGTTCCAAGTAACTACATATCATTTATAGATAATCACATGCAAGATGCTCCAATCCAGTGACTCTTAATAAATAGCTAACTCAAGAAACAACACGATGAAGTAGCAATGCATGAAATTCTCAGTGATAGCTTGTGCAGTCTATCTTGCTTCAGTTGGCGTTGAAAGCTTAAACATGCTCCCTTCCTTCCCCACACATCCTTGCTTGGTGCATAAGATATACACGAAAAAAGCTGGGATAACAAACACTTTTATGCCCAGCTGGTACCTAAGAGGAAATTTGTGAATTTTCTTGGAGGGAGCTGCTTCAAGCAAGAACAGCAGGGGAGGGAATGCCTCCTGCCCTCCATGGCCAGCATCGGGGAAGAAGGAGCCCCTACACAGGACGGGACAGGGCAGGGCAGGGCAGGGTGGCAGCTCCTTTGGCCCCTCTAAATTCCATACCTCTCTGCTACCTATCCCGACAGCTCTACAGAGTAAACTAAACTGGTCTTTCCCTCTCCCCGTTCCCCAAGGCAGCGGTGAAGCCTCCAAAGACACGTAGCTGCTCCGTGAGGAATGGATGCCTGCCATCTCTCATAGAGGGGGCCAATGCCTCCAGGACCCTTCAGTCACTGCAGAGCATGTGGACATCCCCCATCTGTGAGGGAAGCACGATATCCTGCCTCCTTTGCTAACTGACACAAGGGCAAGGAGGAATAGGAGGAAAGAAGGAAATTTGATTATTCACATCGAAGCATTAATTTCTTGAATTTGGAGGTGGAAAAAGTGTGGCTTTTGTTCCAGTAACAACTCTTGCCTTTAGTTTCTTTTTAACATTACCCTGATGGTAAGTAGGTAAAAAATCATACTCATTTGTGAAAAAGCATTTTTTGCATAGTGTATATAACAATATCAGGAGATAGGGGTAGAATTTCAAAGTGGTACTTTTCTTTGGTTCTTTCCCTTTCAATAGCTGTTGTTTTGATTACTCTGTGCCTTAGGCTATCATTAGAATCTTTTTGTGTGTGGAAGTATTAAGTCCATAAATATGAAAATAAGCCTGTAATTGACCCATGGACTGAATTTATTTCCATTAGATTCTTCTGCTAGTATAAAAAGCACAAACTGGAAGAGTGATATTTATGTGCGTATGAAGCTCCCCAGCTCTTATGGTATATCACATATTTGATAACAAGGTTATGCTCTTAAAGGGACTACTCAGCAAGTCAGGGTGGGGAAAACAGGTGTCTTATTTTAGTTTTGAAAGCAAAACTGGGTACAGCCATAAAATACATGCACAGCACATACCATTATTTTGATTAATCGGACTGCTAGAGAACAGCTCATAATGAAAGCTGATCAGCACGTCCCAATCAGTCTCATTAGGTTCCTCGGCAGACACCTGGAGAAAGGCAGCCAGCAGAGGGTACTTTGAAGGCAAGAGGAGCTGAGTGATCTACCACAGAAAACACCGGGGTTGCCACACCTGCTTGAGTGCTGTAATGGAGCTTTACGGCACGCGGGGAGGCTTCTCAGCTAAATGGGACATAAAGCTCAGCTGCCTTCTGGGGAGGCCATGTGCTGTTGCCGTGTCCTATGCATCATGCGTAATATTCCAGTTGTTGCCTCTGTTTGTGGCCACAGCTGTAGCTCTGCTGAGCTGCTACATAAAGTTTTCCAGGGATGCTGTTGGTTTTTTTCCTTCTGGATTTTTCCACCTTCCCACTGTGTGAAGGGACCATATGGCACAGCTATTACATCAGGACCTGCAGGCAATTCCCACTCAGGCAGTATACCAGAGCAGGGCTGCACATTGAAGAAGAAAATGAAGGAGGGAGGGAGGAGAGAAAGTGGGCGAGATTACTTCCAAGAACAAAAATCACAGAATATTCAGGGCTTATGTTGTGAGACAGGCAACTCCCCCTCACCCCCATGAGCTCTGTTATCGTCTGCCACAGCCTGCTCTCTCCAAGATGCGGGTACAGTTTGTCACCAAGGTCAGCTTTGCGGCTCCCAGGCTCCTCAGCGCCCTGGCCTTGCTCAAGGAGTGACTCTGGGCAGCCTCCTCTGGCTGCCATTTGGAAGGTTTATGGAGAGGCATGGCATAGAAGGGATATCTGTGTTCCTAGATAATTTACACCCCCACTCCCTTCCCAGTCTATCATTTTTTTTCCCTCGTATGCTGGGGACTGACCAATAATATAGGCCAAAAGGGAATCATACAATTAAACAAAGTATAATTGAGATACTGAGGTTTTGTTTGTCTGACTTCAACCTAAATTTGCATCAAGGGGGTTAAAAGTGGAGAGGTCTTCCAAGAGCCTTCCCATTTGTTTATCCTAGTAGCTGTGGCGACCATTATTAGCACTGCTTTGAATTAATGGCCAATTGTCCTATCATGGTTTAAGAAATATGATGGGCTGTGAGACCAATCCCAAACAAGATTCTGAGCACCTAACACATCTAATGAAAAAGAAAGGAATTAAATGGTGGCAAATAAAATTGGTACCTTATCTCTAGCCAGTGCTGCAAAAAAATAGACAGGAGTCTTGATAGTGAAGCTCTTCCTCCATCGAGCAGGGGGTCTCGGCGGTACAGGTTATAAGGATGACCCTATAAAAATTACCTGGAATACCATGATGTCCTTGGCCCTCTGTTTGTCTCCGAGTGAGACTTTCTTGATGTTATGTGGGTTCTCATTACTTCACAGAGAAAAGTGTCTCTGTGCTCACATCTGCAGGTAGTACACATTTCCTCTCCACGGATGCAGTCCATTCACAAATGATCTTCGACCGGTACTGAGAGGGAGGAGTACCTTCAGCATTGCTGATTTTTTGCCCTTCTTGGCAGATAAATAATAAGATTGTAAGATTGGCTAGATGTTGAAAGCATCTTTTTTGTTGTTAAATGCTGTGTGATATTGCGATCAAGTATAAAGAAACTACTGCTCCACTTTATAGACCTCAGACACCGGAGCAGAACACGCGGCCTCACCATTGGAAACACAATAACCATCAGCCAGGCACGAGTGGTCTTCAGCTATAGCCATCAGCAACTCAAGCATTGGAGCCCTCTCACCTCCACTTCAGGTCAGGGCGTGACAGAACAACAGGCTCCTGTTGGCTGAGTGGGTGTGCTCCTGGCCATAGTGGGCAGCTGCACATGCAGACCTGTAACCAAACATGGGGGTGTAGTAATACAGATGGTGTGTGACCAACAGCCACAGAGGTCTTGTGGATGTTCAAGCTATCAGAGCAAAGTGGCTTGTTGGTGCACAGCAGCTTCTGGTTTTGTTGACAGCCACAATTTCATTGCAAATTTTGCAGTACCTGGCATTGTTATTCATGTCCTAGTGCCTGTGGATAGATGATTAGGGAAGATACACCTGTAAGTGAAGTTTCTAGCCCTTACATTTACTGATAAAAGTTTTAAGATGTCACCCTAAAGCTTGGTTGCAGTGAAGAAAACCGATCCTCTTTTCAAAGCCCCATAATTATTGTCAGGCATTTGTTGGTTACCTATTTTCAAACTATTGTTTCAATTCATAATGCTCCTGCGCTGGTCTCAGTTCATCATGCTGGAGTCGTGACCAGATGGTTATTTGGGTGCAGTACAGCCAGCATCACAAGAGGAACACCAAGAGGGTAAGAGCAGGAAACAGGCTTCAAGAAAAAAAACAGCAAAATCAGTGGAGTCAAGACCTTCCCTTTTGTTGGTTACACCCAAGGGAAAAGAGGGGCACAAAGACGTGCTAAACCCGCTGGAAGGTCTCCAGCACTTAAACCACAGCAGAGACACATTTCTGGGCAGGGAGAGAAGCAAGGGGAAGACTCACCTGCAGTCAGCAATGGAAAAAGACAAGAGCATCGCAGATATCGTGCAGTCCTTATGGTGGGGGGAAGGGACGTGCCCTCTCAGTGGCTGTCAGCAACAGAGTGCGAGGAAAAGGCGCGAGTGGTTTTCTGGGCCACTCTGCATTGCTCCTCTGAGACTGCTGATGGAGGAGAAGAATAAGAGTGGGAGCTGGAGTGGTCTGTAGATAGTTAGCTTTCTGCAGCAAGGGGCACCATGTTTAGCACTGAGAGGAAGAAGTAGCCACAGAACTCCCATTAACAATACCGCGATTGCGTATGTGAGTCCCATTCACTGTACTGAAAATTCACCCCTAAGGGTCCACATAAATTTGAGCCGTTGACCGTGTGAAATGTTCTTTTATGGGCAATAAGGACACTGAGAGGCAGATACATGTTTTCCTAAGCTCTGGCCACATACCAGTATTTGTCTGCATAATTCTTCCATTTTTCTTCCCATATTCTTCATACAATGCACACAGTGCTTATAGAGAGCAGGCAAAAAATGGTTTTAACAACAGCATACTTTGTTATTAAATTAGGTCTTGGAACTATAATTCCCCATCTCTGTATTTTGATGAGAAACCCTCTACAATGTTATCAAACTAATATATTGTAGCAAATTTTATATCTTCTGTCTCTGCCATGTATAATATGAACTGTATGAGAAAGAGCTAACTTGCTAGAGAAATTTTTTTCCTCTCTCTCTATTTCTAAGAAACAAACAGTTTACTGGCAGGTCGAGTATTCATACTGCTGAATCTTACCTTTTATTTGATTATGTAAATGGAGAGGGACTATACTCCGGTTCATCTTGGCAAAATTTAATTTGTAGTTGATGCCTAAAACTTTTGAAACCACCCCCCCAAGATTAGCAATTGTCAATAATGTTGTGTATTCTCACTCCCTCTCCTTCTCTACCACTTTCCTTCTTTCCTTTTCTCTCTCTCCCCTTCCTTTTTTTTTTCCTTGTGGTGTTATCAGGCTGTCTTTCAAATAACTAGAGCAGAGTTTTGCAAAGGAGGTATATATCCTCTCAGCAGACACGTTCAGCATTTTGAACTCTAGGATCGTAAACAATGGACATGAGTATATTTTAAAATGAAACTTGGAGTAATTTATCTTAATTTAAAACTGACTATTCCTGCTCAGGGTCTTTTTTCTTTTCTCTTGGAATACTACACATATAAATCCTCAGACAATCTCCTGGTAATTCATATTAATACACTTGGGGAAATGGTTTGGATTCAAAACAAATGTTCTCGCAAATGTAGTTATCTCATCCTCCTCATTTCCTAGATCTTCAAATCCAGCTGGTTTAACTGTTTAACACCAGGAAGCAGTAATGGATTTTCCCTGCAATGCTTGGGAGCGGCTGTCTGGACCCAGAGAGGATAGTTGTCTTCCTGCATTCACCTGAACTCCGCCAAAGGGACCCACAGTGATGCCTGCAGGCGTGGGGAGAGCAGGAATGGCAGGAGTTGCAGCAGGGATTCACAGGACTCTTGGGGTTTGCTTATCTCGTGGGGTTATTCCTTTGAGTAGACCCAGGCAGATGAATAGCAGTAGCGGAGGAGTCAGGTAGTGAGCAGTTAGGGAGCCCAAACCCACGCTGTAGCAAGACTGACCTCCTAGAAGAGCAATTTTCGGATTCCTTGACTAACACCTTCCTTGTTTTCCTGGTGGTTTTTCTTCCTGTTTGTCTTCACTTGGGAGGAAAATAATGCAGAATGCATTTCTCCTTGCTAAGACAACTCATGGTGCACTAGACAAGCTGACTACACATCTGCAATTGCTGACCAGGATATCTGTTTTATCCTGAACCTGGAAAGGAGTTTGGAAAGCATCATCCTGCCTTTATTTCTTTTGCTTTTCCTTTCATGCCCTGCACTGTTCTGGACACAATAAACCCAGAAATCACATGCTCTGAAACAGTGCAACAACGAGGTGTGCACACGATCTCATTCTGTATAAACCCTTTTACTTGAAAATTAAAGTTTAATTGAAAAATAGGTCTCTGAAGAAATCCCCAGCCAGTGTCTGCCCAATTACAGCAATGTAGCTGTTACAATGGAAAGCTGTTAATGTTAGCTGCAGTCCATGTGGTATGTGGAATATGTTTCAGATTTAACATCAGCATTCAAGGCCATGACTATGTTTTGATGCTCCAAGCAGGAGATTTTATGCATTTAACATCAATTTTATGCATTATAGATCTTGCTGTACCTGAGCACGGAAGTAACCATATGATTCTGTGTTATTCATTCTGAATTAACTGTGAACAAAATATTTGCATCAACTATTCATACAATGACTGCTTTTGTTATGTGTCTCTAGGAAGCAACTAAGTGACTCGGTGTCTCATTTGATTGGCTTTTAAGCAGAAGGCTTTACAGGTACTGTAAGCCAGGAAAAGAAAGCGCTTGGTCTGGTAGCCGCATTGACTCCCTGACAAAACCCTACATTACTGCTCACGTCAGTGTGGTGGAGGCAGTTTCATCTGTGATCTCTTGTTTGTCTCTTGAGCGAAATGAAGCTAACATGCTGAGAGCTGTCTTCGGCTAGTCACACTTTGGCATGTATGTGTGGGTTGTTTTTGTGGTCATAAAATTTTGAGTGGTGTAGAGCAGCGAGTGTGTTAGAATGATACCTGATAACAATGCTGCATCTTTACGATGTGTCAGGCTCTGTCTGATAAATCCTCTTGCTTTCCTTTCTCTTCCTCAGGATGTTTTAACTTCCAGAGGAAACACTGATTTTTAATGTAGAGGTGGGGGTGCAACCACTCAGCATATGCCAGGAGCAATGTCGTACCCTGAATTAAAGCAATCCATAAGGTAAGCAGGGGTTGTAGCAACATGGGAGCTTTTCAAAACAACCCTAGGCACCTTTTTTACATTTTGCTATTTCCAGGCCAGTTAGAAATTAAAAAAAAATAAATTTGAAAACAATTTAGTCATCAGCACCTGGATGTTCATGGCATTTCCCACCCTCGCCCCCCTGAAATTTCGTAAGATTTTAATATGCGTATTTAGAGAGCTCCATCACTGCAGCTCCAAAGTGGCTGTTACAATATTGATGTTGTTTTACACAGTCAGCTGTAAGTTATAGTCCAAAGGAAAGGTTTAGGGCAAGATATAAAAACAGGACGTAACTGAGTGATTTAGAAGGAAGAAGGGAGGAACTTCCAGGAAATGGCTTTGCTCTGCTCCTTTGCAGGAGCAAAAGGAGGCAAAGACTGAGTCCAAAGGTGAAGATCAGAGCAGCAGAAATATGAGTGGGTAGGAAAGTAGGCACATTTTTTGATCGGAAGGGTTGTGAAAACATTTTCCACAATTAGTTTGGGGCCACAAAGATTGTTTTTCAAAGCCGCCCGTTCTGTGAAGAAAACCAGTTGCCACAGTGTGCCGGTGACCTGCTAGACGGATGAATGGAAAATAGCTCGGTGATGGCGATGCAGGGTCACGGAAATAACGGAAATAACCTTGCTTCCCGCTACGGGTAGAAGGACCATGTTCCGTGTTCAGGTGCAATCACGGGTTAGGGAATGAGTAAATTGGGCTATCCCTCAGCTCTGCTGTTTATTTCTGGGAAATTCATCGGTTTCTCATTCTTTCCTATTTACAATAAGCAAAAGCCCCCCTTGCTCTCACACTGGCTGAACGCTTTCCAGCTTTAATGGCACCCTAATGCTCTGCTGCAGGCTGCAGCAGGTCCACTTGCAGTGGTCACAGCTTCCTTTGGGCTTATGAGGATGTGAAAGAAAAATATTGCTTGAGCCTTTTCAGTAAGATAAGTCTCACAGACAAAGAGCCAGCATGGGAGTCACCTTAGACACAATCCCCCAACCCCTTTTTTGTATGCTTGAAGGGTTTTTTGGGGTAATGTGTTCCTCTGTTGATTCATTCTTCTAGAAGATAGGCAGGAATGCTTCTTTCAGAGGGAAGTGACAAAGAGAACTGTTATACTTTCTTTTCCAAAGTACTTGTAAAAGGGTGCTTTCTTAACGCTGAGGCGTGTGCTCTTAGAACTTTGGGATTTTAGATGTACAAGAGCAGAACGGGTCTTTTTCATCGGGAGGGAGGTCATGATTGCTCAGGAAGTGCAAAGGCTGTTGTTTCCACACCATGTCTGCAGTGCTCTCAGAATGTCAGAAGTGGAGCTGCATGTATCTGGAGTTTTCCAGCCATCCGCATATGCACTTAGATGCTGCTGACTTGTCTCTCATCTTCTCCCTCCATATTCCTGCCAAGCGGAAATGTCTTGCAGTTGTCTCATCCACGGATCAGTCCATGCTGCAGGTTTCCAGCACAAAGCAATCTGTGACAGGCTGTGCAGTGCGATCACTGCAGGCAGCCTGACTTCACATTAAACGTAATTCTTTCCATAATTCTTGTTGCTTATTAACGCGTTGGAGGCCTGATCCTGATTCCTTTGAAGGCGATGACACAGCTCCCACTGAACATAGCGGGAGGTGAAGGGCAGCCTTTGCTGCTTGACGAAAACAAAACGTTATGGCACTGGAGTTGCTCGAGAAGCGTAAATACGGCGGTCCTTAAAAGTGGCATTTTCTTCTTCCCTCTAATTTCCTCTTTTTAAAGCTATACCTCCTAATTGTGGTGTAATTTTAAAAAGCTGTGGAGCTATTCTCTCCCGGGTCTGCATTTTGCGAGCCTGGCACGTGGCCCCCCAAGCACCCGCAGGTGGGCAGGTGGTGCCTCCGTGGTCAATGGCTGTGTGTGGAGCCTGGCTGACAGCCACATCTCCTGCCCTCTCTGGTGCCACCGTGAGAGAGCCGCACCTCTGCCCTCGCTCCTCGGCAGCCCCTCCGTCCCTCAGTACCCCCAGCCCTCCCTTGCCTTCCTGGGGTTTGCTTTTTGGGCAGCCTGCCTGCCTGGTGTTGCAGTCACCCCCTGCAAGCAGAGCTGGGGCTGTAACTTGAGCGAGCCCGCAGCCCTGAAAGCTGCCTGCCTGCCTCGCCTGGGCTTCAGCCTGCCGCCACCTCACCTATCGAGCTAAATTTCCCATTACAACTTGAATTTAAATATTCTAATAAATTTGTTTTAGAAACTCTTACAGCTCCCTTGTGCCATTTGCAGGGAAACACTCTCTGGGTTTTTTTCTGGGAGATGGAGATTTCTTTGTGCTTGGGGTGACTGATTGAATTTTACCTGCGCTAAATTATATTTGCACATTCTAGTAATTGCAAAGGGCCACACAGAGAAACAAAGCATTGACTGCCGTTGTACTGGGATTTCCCAGATGTATAATTTCAAATTGATATGAAAAAAACCCTTGCAATGCATTAATAATAGCAGAAAATGTAACTCGGTTGGCCAAGGGTGAACAGAGGCTTTTTTTTTTCTGAGCTGCAAAACAAGCTATAGACCTCAGGTGACTAGCATTTATTGTTAGAATGGGTTTTCTATCGCATTCCCTCTGAAATACGAAATAAAGATTTATACTGAACAACTTTGTTGTATATAACAGATCTGGATCATACCTGGGAAGCAGTGTGGGTTTCTTTTTTTTTTTTTTTTTGAAGTGAAAGCAAAAGGCTTTTGTCTAATTTAAAGGCACTTTTTGGTTATTCAGTCTTCTGGCAGGTCACCTGTCCTTTTTCCACGGCTCAATATTATCTCGTGGTTGGAATTATGACATTGAAAAAGAAATCTTTGGCAAACAGCACATACTTTTCAAGTCATGTCAGAGTGAACCAAGAATAAGAGGGAATGATACTCAATGAAGATACCAGTGGGGTACTTACAAATTTATTAATAAAGCATGAAGATTAGCTTTTCAAAGGTGTAGGCTTTTAAAAAGTGTCAGTTTTCCCAGTCTCCAGAAAATCAAAGGAGGCCAAAAGCCCTGATATATATTTAATAATAATAATAATACATCTAACACATGTTATAATAAAGTGCTAGATGCATAGAGCTCTGCCTGGCTAACTTTAAGGTGGTCTCTCATGGACTTGGAGCATACATGTATGTTGAGCTTAAATAATTCACTGAAATGAAGGTGCCAGGGGAAGAAGGTGCTGGCTTGGACAGAAATGGGCACAAAAACTATGAGCACATCGGTCTGAACAGGAGCCTCAGTGTCTGGCCAAGCAGCAGAGGTACTTTCTAAAGGAAGAAAGGGCACTGACAAACCTTAGCCTCGGGATATCACTGCTTTGGGGGTTGGATTTGCACGCTGGTGTGACCAGTCTCTGTCCTCCATGAAGCACACTACGAGCAGCTGCTCACAATCTCCTTTGTGGGCATTCCCGGCGCGTATTGCCAGCCTGCATCACATCACTGCCTTCCTCCCTGGAGTTTGCAAAGGCAGCACTGCAGCCTGGCTGATGGGATGCTTTGCAGGACCCTGTCTGAAAGGCTGCTCTAAGGATGGGAGAAGGTCCCTCTGCTTGTGGGTGTCACCACTCCTGCCCGCGGCAGATTTCCAAAGGTGGCCACTGCTGTGCAGCAGGTCTCAGTGGCTGATTGCTGCTGCTGCTGCTCTAATGCAGCCAGGACAGAGCTGGGTCTCTGTTTCTCAAGGAGGGCATGCTCTTTTTTCTTGTGCTGTGTTGTATTTTTCTAGCACAATACTACCAGAAGCAATAACAAACCTTTATTATCACCCCCATTTTTAATGCCGTGAGCAATTTCATCTGGAAGCCACCTCCTTGTCTGTGCCTTATAAGCACTTCTGCCTTTCCACTCAAACGCTAGGAGTACACAGCTCAACTATCGCTGCCTTCATGCTTTTGCAAATTTTAATGCATTATTAATAATTTTGTAACATATTTCTTCAAGCTCTTTAGCAGAAAATGTTATTTCAGTGCTGCCTCTGATAAGAGTCTTAGTCACTATGTGCACTATTTCCAAGCTACCACACAACCTGAGCTTTTAATTTGTTCCCCCTGTTCAAACACAGGAAGGACCTTCTGAGAATAATATTCCTCATTATCTGATTGCTTTTGTGAATCGTTTCCTGCGTTTCTAGGTATGCTTATCATCATATCGTAGACGGTACAGATGGGAGACCTATTAACTAATCTAGTGCATGCTCCCCCTCTTACCCTCACGATTAGACATCATTTAATTTGTGGAACATATTCCCATCCAGAAAAATCCATATTTGTGCTTTGGAAAAAAAAAAAAAATAACAACAATGCCAGGAAAAAATCTCACAAAACATCCCCACCAAAAGAGATGTTTCCATAATTGCTGAAGAAAGCAATCTGTCACTTGTCTCAGGTCACCTCTGCCTATCCACAAATACCTTTGCAAAAGCAGGGTCCAGAAAGGTGACCAGGGGAGGTGCTGGGTGAAGTAAGAGGGTCTTGCTCCCTCCCTTGCTTTTTCTATAGGGTGCATGAGGAAAAAGACCCAATTAGCTGAAAATTGCTAGCAGGTAAATGATCCTTACTGTGGGCCCAGAAGCTGCCAGATGATGGTGTAAGGAGATGCTGAGAGGTAGTCGCAAAAGGATCTGAGAAGAAAAGGAGATTGACAATTTTTGACTGAAAACGTATTTGTTGAAAAATAGTGAGCTGACAGAACTGAAATACTTCAGAATAACATTTCAACTTCTTCAGAATGTCCTGATTTTTCATTAAAAAAGTGAAATAGAAAATGCCTATATAATTTTCTGCAAGTGTTAACATTTTTTCAATTGACAAATCAATTTTTTCTCTCAATTTTATAATTGGATCCTATTTTATTTCCACCAAAATTCTGAAGAGGTAAAAACAGAAAAAGTGTGTGGGAGGAAACGATGCTGGCACTTTTTCTCTCTCTTTTTTTAATACATTCTTTCTGGGGGAAAAAAAAAAGTGGGGAGTATAATTATTGCCTCATGCTCTCCCCCAGGGAAAAAAAAAAAAAAAGAAAAGCTTTGTACCTTTGTATTTCAAAATGTTGTGTTCAGACACTGCATAAAGATGCTCAGGCAGGACTAAAATCTTTTGTTTCTTTTTAATACCATGTATTCATGCACATATTGGTATGTATTATATGTAATCTAGTAAGTATATGCGGTCCTTAATAATTGCAGAGACAAATTGCCTCATGAATTGTTGTTCATACCCCATCTTCTGTGGAATAGGAGTGAAGAGAATTTCATCTGCCCTCCTCAGAAAGTGAGGGGAAGGCAAAAGGCTGCTTTCAGGGCACTCAGTGGGGTTGGGGGGAGAGCCCATCCCCATGACTCCACTGTCTGGGAGTGGCCAGTCTCAGACTAGCAGAAAAGATCATTTTGTGGTAGTGGGGTGATATTTATGCCATTCAGGTGGTTACTAGGGTGAGAGTCCATCTCTCTGTCTGTAATGTGTGTGAGCTGAGGCAGTGTCAGGAGGAGGGCAGTTGGATGGCTTGGTTGAGATGGCAGCACTTCTGCTACACTGGTTGCTGTTGCTTGGTAAGGAAGCAAAAAAGGATTAAAAAATTTATACTGGTGAGGTCTGGCCACTCAGTGCTTCACCAGAGAGGATTCCTTCTTATGTCTAATGCTGCAATATCTTCAAGTCATTACAGGGAGAAAAAACCTGTCGTTTTTGAGGTGCATTTTTCTTCCTGGAAGCTTCAGAGTTCCATATTTCAGAAAAACGAACCATTTTTAACAACCTGGAGCGTGAGCCTGCAGATTCTACACAAGGTGGCCACAGAGCCGATGACAGGAAAGGGTGCTGGGCTATCACTGTGCTTCTCCAGCTCCAAGCACTTTGTCACATCTGGTCTGCTCCAGCGTATCAGTTTTTGTAGTCAGGGGACAAAAGGGAACTGTCAGTCTGGGATAACTGGCTTCGTTGTATCCTAAAGGGTAGTGCCCATTTTATTCTGTCTTTTCTGTAGCTCCAAAGCCCACCTGCAGACCTTTGCCTGTTCTCTGCTGACATCGCTGGGGAAGAGCAGCCCTTGTGCTATTTTCCTTGTGGATGTTGTTCCTGCTCTTTCATTACCAGGGCAGAACCCATTTCCACACGCCCCACGTCCATGCTGCCTGTCTGGTGTGGTCAGCTTGGTCACAGATTGGCCAAGGCCAGGGTTATCCCCATGGGCCTGGAGAGTTGTCAGGGCAGTGGAGAGCGGGTGGCCCTGTCAGGAGCACTCCAGGATGGGGCAGTGGGTGGCTGCCAGCCCCAGCACTGCCACAGCATGGTGGGGACACGGGAAGCAGCTTGGTAGAAAGCAGAGGGGTGGACGGAGGCAGGCAGTGCTCAAAGGGTGGGAGGGAAACCCCCTGTTAACCAAGAAATTGTTTGTTGTGGAATAGCTTTTCCCTGTCTCGGCCAGATGCAGGTGATAGATAAAATGATATTTGAAAACGATACTCATCTCTGGTGGTGGCTTCTTCTAGGTCAGGGAAAAAAGTGGGTATAGCAAGGATAAAGGGAGGGCGAGGGGGAAAGAGAAGGGAAAACAGTGCCGGGGTGAGGTTTAGCCTGTAAATCTCTGTGGCTGGCAGTGACTACTGCAGCAACAGCTACAGTGAGAATACATTGCACTTTTTTGTTGACTTTTCAGTTTTTTAATTACCAGCAAGTTGGTAATGGCATGCAGAATCAGATTCTGCTTCCTTTCACACTCCAGACACTCATGTTTTGACCACAGGGCCATAAAATTATCAAAGGAAAATAATATTGGCTGTAACCACCTCAGTAATATTTTTACAACTCCTGATTGACCACAAATCTATATTTAATAAGAAAAACAAAGCAAACACACACCCCATTCACTTCAGCTGGTGCTATACATTTAACTGGGGAAACAGATTCATTTTATAGGGAGGCAGGAATTGCAGACCGTGCCCAGGAAAATATGCTTATTATATCCATGACTGGAAAAAAATATGAATTTTCCTTTTTAGGTATTTTCATAAGTTGTCTCAGGCTTTATCAGCTCAACTGGCCTCCTGATAAATTATTGCAAATATTGTACTCTACATACGCATTGTAGTGGCACATTAGAGAGACACTTTTATGTTTTGAGTACCTTACACAACAGAATTCAGAAATTAAGTCTTGACTGGTTTAGAAATCACCTCTTCAGGGATTTGGATTCCCGAGGAAGCATAACACAGCCTGAAAGAGTCTTGTCTTCTCCTCTCAGGTTTCAAGACAGGGAGGTCCTTCTTTTCATGCTTCTAGAGAGCTGTTAAGGAAAACCGAGATAGCTTTGAACATTGAGGAAAACACTTGCAGCCACTGGGAAGATACTGTGAGGTAGAGCAGGGGCTTACGGTTTCTGCCAGGACCTTCAAAAGAAAATATATTCCCTGCAGAATTAGCCTGGGCCTGGATGCTGAACTGCACTTGGTTCCCACTCAATCCACCGCAAGCACTTGGGTTTACAGAGGCTGCAACCTTGATGGTCTCAAGGTGGCAAGGGCAGGAGTGCCCTGGGGGTATTTTACTGTAAGGTGTGAGACCTCTCTGTGCCTGGGTGCAGGAAAGGTCCCTGCTGCCAGCATGTCCACCTGATGGCATCCCTGCCATGCCTCCTCCTCTCTCCTGCCTACACAAAGCACAGTGGGGTGAGCTCCTGCTGCTCCTGGCC
Source organism: Mohoua ochrocephala (assembly GCA_013398855.1). Classification (NCBI taxonomy): domain Eukaryota; kingdom Metazoa; phylum Chordata; class Aves; order Passeriformes; family Acanthizidae; genus Mohoua; species Mohoua ochrocephala. The sequence goes on from VZTA01020198.1 coordinate 180,471, forward strand.
GCATGGAAGCAGAGTGTACAGGGTGGTGCCAGAGCGGGAGGGCATTTCCACCACGGCTTGTGCTCGGAGGAGGTGGGGGCAGCTTGCTGCAGTGAGGAGGTGTGTGCAGCTTGCTGCAGTGAGGAGGTGTGTGCTGGAGACTGCATGGAAAGGGCTGTCCTGGGCACAGCTACAGCTGCGCACCCAGCGGGTTCCCTGGCTGTGGACTGGATTGCCTGAACCAGGATGAATGACATGAAGCATGGCGTGATTCTTGCCTGATGCATGATGCGTGGACTGGAAACTACTCCGGAGAGTGGACACCCTGGAGAAGTTATGGCAACTGTCTCTGTCACACCACGCACACAAGGGAGGCTGTGCCAGCCCACAGCTAAGTTCACTGAGGTCACTTGCATGGCTAGGAAATTTGATGTAGACAAGTTAACAGACAGCACCTTGCAATTATTTTTGCTGCCAATATACCTGAAATTATAGAAGCCACGCATAGCAGCTGGCAGGAGGTGGCAATTGGCTCTCAAGTGTCCACAATTTGCTTCTGCCCAGGCAAAAATACATGTTCACTGAAAAGCATGCCACTCCATCATGGCACAGTGCTAGGTCAGCCACTGGATAGCATTATGGAATCCACTGTCTTGGACAGATGGGTGTCTCCAAGGACAAGCAGGAGCCTTATTCCTAACACCTCATTTGCTCATTAGCAGCTTGCCTCCCCCGGATGGATTTCAGGAATCCAAATCACCTTCCAGCCCAAGAAAAGTTGCATGATAGAAAAAGCCAGCAGTAGATGCAACCTATACATCTATTTAGAAGGCAGGCAGGACTCTGGCACAGCAGATCTTGCAGAGAGGATAGGGTTTTCTCTGGGAATGGGTTTGCCAGTACCCGCTTTGGTATCACAACCTCTCTTCTATTGCTACTGGTCTGTGTCCAGGCGAGTGGTGCCGATAAGGACTCCGGATGCATTCACATCTTTGCAGGGCCAGAGCTCCTGGGTTGCTCTCTCTCCAACTGGAGGAGGCATCAGCAAGATGAGTGTGTGACAGTACAGCACTGGAACCAGAACAGGAGCTGATCCTGGGATTTGTCATACACTGGCCATCCCAGACAATTGCCTTTGCTGCTGCTGGGCTCACATCCCCTGCTGCTGTTCTTCTTACGGACACTCCACACATTTGGTCTCCGTTTGCCTGCTTCCGTCACTGTCTCCCCATGTCCTGTGCCTCTTTTTCCTTCCAGTATATGATCTGCTGGTCTGATGGGTCCCTGTGAAAGCAGGTCACTTCTGTGTCTTGTGGGATGATGTTTCTGCCACAGCTTATGTGAGAGTATTTCTCTGCCGAGTCAGAAGGCCCAGCTAAAGGAGTGGAAAATCATATTGCTGTTTTCTGCCTGCATGCAGGAAAAATGAAATCTCTCTCATTTTTCATTCTGTAGCACAGCAAAGCCAAAAGTTGCTACTTTTATCTAAAGCTATGCACACAACTGACTTTTCAGTTGGCTGGCTGCATTGCAATATTGGAGGGGAAAAGTCTTTCTTCTTGGTCTGAAAAAACTTTTTTTTTCTTAGGCAAATAGAAAAAAAAATCTGAAAAATTTAATTTGTGGCCAAGTAAAACATTTCATCCTACGTAAAATAAATGTTTTCTTCACTATAAAATGAGAATTCACAGCCTTTTCTTTTTATGAAGGAAACAAAAATTATTCTTTTTTGGATAGAGTCAAAATTTTCCAGTAAAAAATACTCCATGATTAACTTTTATCTATGGAATATGCTTCAGTCCTTACTCTTGTCCTTGCTTTTGGGCCTTTGGCTTGACAGGAGCTCAGTGAGGACTCCAACCGGAGGAATGCAGCTCCCTCCTGAAGCAGGAACCAAACACGAGAAATGCACATCAACCTCCCTGCCCCCAGATACCTCATTGTGTGCCTTTGAACAATTTAACTCTGTGAATAAAATCACCTTACAAAGTGTAAGGGGAGTGTGTGACAGAAACAAAATTAAAGGCACATGTTTATGAACGGCTCCTGGTCCTTCCTCAGTTTATGTGCTGAAAATATTTTTGTGTTCTGTTTCATGACTTGGACAGTGTTAAAAGCACTGAAGCACTTTTATTCACACATCATCAACTTGTGGGAAGAAAATAAAAAATAACAGTGCCAGCAACTTCGATACCATATATGTGACAAATACTGTGATGCAATTAAAAAAGTGCTGTAACGTATGTCTTGCTGGACCTTGCAATTAACCACCAAGACAAGCCCAGCATTTCCTATTGCTGAAAATCAGAATATCTGAATAACTGAGGCCTCTGAATATGTCCTTTGAAGAGCAAGTGTTGTGTGCCCTCTGATGATAATTTTGCTCTGCCCCACATTTAAGATGATCTGCACTTAGTACCTCTTAAAACAATATTTTCATGTTTTGTCATTTCATAAAGGCCAAAGGAGCTCAGCTGCTGCAACTTTTCCTAAGGTATGTTACTGTGATATACTGTGCCATAAATGTTAAACACAAATGTGTAGATATGTGTGCTATGGGGAAAGGCTGAGAGAGTTTGGATCGTTCAGCCTGGAGGACAGAAGACTCTGGGGAGAGTCTTTCAGTACCTAAAGGAGACCTACGAGAAAGATGGAAGGGACTTTTTCCAAAGACATACAGTAATAGGACAAGAGGGAATGGCTTTAAGCTGGAAGAGGGCAGGTTTAGATTAGATATTAGGAAGAAATTCTTGACTATGAGAATGGTGAGGGACAGGAACAGATTGCCCAGAGAAGCGGTGGATGCCCAATCCCTGGAAACAGTCAAGGTCAGGGTGGACAGGATTCTGAGCAACCTGATCTAGCTGAAGATGCCCTTGCCCAGGGCAGGCAATTTGGACTAGATGACCTTCCAACCCAAGGCCGCTTCCAACCCAAAGCATTCTGTGATTCTATTTGAATATAAAGGTCTTCCGTATGGTGAGAGCCACAAATGATCTTATAGTTAAGTCTGGTTTTCCACTGGAATCTTGTTTCTCTTCCTTAGCGTCATGCGTAGCCCTTCAAGAGATTTGCCTTGCCCCAGCTTCCTGGGGACCAACCCACAGAGTGGGCTCAGGACACACCTGTTGTACATGGACATGGGCCGTGGTGCCCCCGTGCCCAGCTCCCTTTGACACTGCCTGCACTGCATCTCTGTGCGATCGGTAAAATGAAAATGTCATCTCTTCATCACCACGAAGGCGAGGTTGGTATTAAGTTTCAGCAGTCGATGTTTGCAGCGACAGAAATTGATACACATTCCTTGTGTTATTGCAAGGCTCGAAGCTGTTTGCAGCTGTGTCTTTATCAGAAATTCTTGCCTCTCTGGCTCTGTCAAAGGCTTCTAAATTACTTTATATTTGTAGCTTTTGAGCAGCTGGATCTCTCTGCTCATATCCTTTAATTTGTTGAAATGCAGCAACAGCATTGTGGCCGAGGTAGCATGCTTGAAAAATTGTTTTACTTATGAGGGTGTAGCCTACCCTGACCAATTCTGAAAGCAAGATGGGACTTGACTGACCAGAAAGCAAGGTAAGGGCAGCTGCATCGCTCTCCCAAAATCTTCATGGTACCATGCAGCCCTGTTCCTCTCTGCACAAGCTCCCACATGCCTACGTGAAATGCATTAGTCACCAGTCTGGGGACAGCATCAGCACCAGGAACCTCAGGTGCCCAGCTCATCAGCTCAAGCAGCTATGAGGGGAAGAAAGTCCTTGTCAGTAGCTTGTTCACAAACCACCAGCTGAAACAGATTCACACAAATCTTTTGTCAAACAAGTTGGAATAACAAATGCACTTATAAAAAAAGCAAAGAATTCATTAACGGAAAAAGAGGCTAAATTAGCTGAATAAATAATTCACCACAAATTCCTCAATTCTGTTTCACACCAAACATTTACATTAAACTTCTAATTCTTCAACATGCTGGAGGATTAAAGTCAATTGAAATCCGTGTCTATTAATGAAAGTAATAGTCCAACCCTTATCACTGTGGGAAGACTTGCAACTAGGTCTTATACAATTATGGTTTTTCACAATTCATACCCCAACTCAGCACATGCTTCAGTGAAGAGCACATTTATCTATTTTCTCTCTTCTGATGTCTCTGTGAGGGGTTGTAGCTGTTGCTTGGGTAAATATGCTTAAGAAGGGAGTCAACACATGTTTCAGGATAAATGGAAATACCACCAAATTTTGAGAGAGTTTTTCCAATCACAAAACCCTCCCAAACTGAGGGCACAGGACCACTTTGTCAGAGTCTGAAGCAACAGAGTATTAAAGGCCTTGGTATTTGATGACACCATGCATAGCCAGCAGCCTCATTAACTGTTGCCTCAGAAGAGAGATGTACTTAGAGGACGGCTGGGTGGCAAGCCCAGGTTAACAAAATGCTGTGGTGGTGGTGCTGCCCAGTGGAGCTCCTCAGCAGGTGCTCAGGTGTTAGAAAACCTGGATGAGTTCTCACGCCCTGTGGCTCTTTGCCCTCCGTGGCCCTCATGTTTCACGAGGAGCAGTGCACTGGCTGAGCAGTGGCGTTTCTGATCGCCGGGGTCAATAACGCGGTATCGCCATCACGGCATTGATTAAGCAGTTACAGTACAGCACCACGAAACCAATGAGAACGCCGTACTTCCAACTTACAGCTCACTACTGCTTCCAGTCACCTCCACAGATAGCAATAAAAAGTGCAATCAATGAATTGGGATTTCATCAGCAAGATTTAACCTCAGTCATTGTCTGCAGTAGCCCTGAGGTTTTAAACACCACACTGTGACCCCTCATTATGTCTTGGATACAGAGGCCTTGGCTGAACCAGACGTCTCTGGTCAGGGATTTGTTTATCATCAGAGATGAGTTTGGTTTTGCCATTACAGAATTCCCAGTGTGTGTGTATCTCCTCTTTGTCTCTGCCATTCAGAACAGTCTCCATTTCTTGTTAATTTATAAAAAGAGCAATGAAATCAAATGAGACTCCCGTAGGGCTTTCTTTTTATTGTAAACATGGTAATGCTCAGTGAAAACACTGAGGTATTTCGGCTAGTAAACCCAGCAGGAAAAAAAAAATACTTTTAGGGAGGTGGTGGCAAGCCAAAGACCACATTTTTTTGAAGTGGCATCTAAAATGCTTAGTTATTTTTTAAGTATCCGACATGTTTGTTTTCCCCCAAGAAGGATTTTCTGGCCATATCAGGATGGAAATCTCAGGTAAGCTTCTCTGTGCACAATATATACTAAATGTAATTCTTCCCTATTTTGCGGGGAAAAGGAAAAAATCAAACGGATAGTAGTTGAGACCTTGTTTCATCTTTTGGACACGTGAAATATTATGCCGAGGGTCTCTTTTGGGCAGTCCAGGTAAAATGATGGGATTAAAATGTGCTTAAACACTCTGCAAAGTTCTGCTCCATCCCATCATCAGATGGAACAGCAAATTCAATTTTTTAAAAAAACTAGAAAAAAAGCTTTTAAAATATCTTCTCCTGCTGGAACTGAGTGACTGTTTCCTGGTTAAAAAAGGTGAAAAAATGGGAATTAATTACACCGAATGCATAAATTCCGATAGAAATCATTTCTGTTTCTAGACATGGGACATTGCTCTTTATTATTTTTATGATGTTGCAGAACTACTGAGGTTATAACATACATTAAAAGTAGGCACCAAGTTTTGTTAAATTAAAGGGTTGGCTGTGCCCATGTCTGCAATGACTCAGTATCAATTGCTGTGTGTACCCCGTACCTGTGCACCTGAGAGGGTACAGTACATCTCTCCTCACTCCATGAAGCAGAAGCGTATTTTTTTTGTAAAGTAGAGCAATGTGGCAGCAACACAATTGTTCTGCTGGGTGAATCCTTAAACAAAGTGAGATAGAGAGAACTGATAGACTATATTTAAAGTCTATAAAAAGTTAACAGCCTCTTCTCAATAATTATGTATCTATAAAAAATAAAGATGATACAGGGCCAAAACTTAATGGCATTTATGTTAATGTGATACTGAGCACTCAGAGGCAGTAGATATCTGCAAAAGTGGGTCACATATAGCTTAGAAGCTTTATGTTGTATATTCTATTCAGCATGTGTCTGTTCAAATAAGTTTTTTGTGTGCAAAGTGAGCAAGTCACCTCTAGTATTGCACTGCTTCTGTGCATGCTGCCTGTGTTTCTGTGCAATCGAGGAGGACTGAAAACCCCCCATTTGTTGCTGGCTGATATTCATTTGTTTAATATTCAAGCGAGGACACATCTCCCTGTTCCATGTCCTTTTATTTGCCTTTGTTCACATAAAGTCCCGTTGTCTACCCAGGATGGGAGCAAGTGAAAGTGAGGACTTAATTCCAGATGATACCCGTTCAGTGTCACTTTATACTGGTTTTACAGCAGGCTGGTTTCACTGTGTTGCCCTGCCTTGCTGTTCCTGTGGGTGAGAACCTCCATGCCTGTGTGATTGAAGGAGTAAAAAGTAATCCCAGCAGAGACCAGAGTGAAGAAGTATTGCGGGATGAGGGAAAAATACAAAGACCTCTGGGAATCCAGAGAAATATGTTCCCTTCTATTTTTTTAACTGTAAACTCTGGTCCTCATTTCCTTGCCGCTTTTATGGAAAATTCAAAGTTATATCAGGCATTAAAATGACAAATTGGCTGATTTTGTCTGTTGTTATAAATATGGAGCACTATTTGCTTGTCAGGCAGCTTCATAATTAGCAGCGGTCTATGTGGTATCAAGGCAAGAGATCATCAGATCAAGTTTCATGTTTATTCCACAGCCAGCTTCTTCCCTATTGCTAATGAAAGTGTCTCCCAGGGACTGGCATATCTGAGCCTGGCAGCTATGTAACATCACTCTTTGAGCTTCACTTCCATCCCAACCCTCATTCTTTTTGGTTTTTGAACATATCCTGTACTTATAAATGTATCCTTTTATGAAATATGTTTTCAATAGTGCTTTTTAAGGCAATGCAAAAACAATATGTTTTCTAGTAATTTTTATTCCTGGTAAGTGTAAGTGTTTTTGTGGGGTGTGTGTTTACACTATCCTGGAGTGTGGTCAGGTTTGTTCTTTTGTGTGGAAGGGCATGTATGTTCATGAAGACAGGAAAAGCCATCAGGTTCCTTGTAGTTCACGGTTTGCCTTCTGCTCCTTGCCAAAGCCGGAAGATTTTAGATGGGGAAAGTAAAATGTCTCTGAAAAGACAAGATTTTATGAGGAAAAGAATTGCAAATAATGCAAAGATAGAGATGGGATTCCTAAAAAAGAGATTCCATGCTTTCATTCACTAAAATTTTCCCTGCAGAAAATCTCCTCTTCTTACCTTTTCCCAGTCCAGCCTTCATATTGTTGTTGTGACTGTTTCTGTGTGATGTGAAGAAGCTGATGGTTCAGTATAAGCAATAAGATCACAGGACTTTTGATACTGGAGCACTGGATCAGTTGTCATGTCATGACATACATATTCATAACCTAGCAGGCCTTGTAGTCGATTTATGCATAAGGGACTGATAAGAAAAAAATTGATTTATGATGATCTCAAAAACATGGTCTCCCAAGATGTATTCTGCAGCTTTGAGACCTACAGTTTAGGCTCTATTAATTTTACAGTGCTGTCTGGAATTATCCATCTGTTTAAAGGTTAACTGTCTTTACACTTTTGAAATGGGTAGCTCTGTTTTGGTTCTTGCTTTGTTCATGCCACTGATTTATAAATTATTAAATCTATCACTGCACAAAAAGACCGAAATTGGTTGCCAGATTACAACATCTACTTATTTCAAACTTTATTTAGCAACTTTCTGATATCATCTGAAATACTCCCTGTTAAGTGCTGGGAGGAGGGGAAATGTTGAACCCAATGGCGTGTGTTGTACAATGAGCTTCCTGCAAGAAAACACCACTATTATTATTCCACAAATATTGCCCCGAGGAGCACAAAGCCTTCAACATAGCACTGTACCAGAAAAACCCTAGCATGTGGTCGCACACTGAGAGAGGTGGTGGGGTCACCTGGTTGAGAAAGAGCTAGAGATGAGACCCATAGAGTCTGATCTTTTATTTTTTGAGTGAAGCAGTCAGGCTATAATGTTTGGGCTTTTTTTTTTTCTTTTAATGGTGCTGTTTTTGTGTTAGTGTGACTGAGCTGCTTGCTCTTTTGGAAAGTTGTTGTTGGAGAGAAATTGGGAAGAAGTGTGGATGGTGATGTGCTTGGGAGGGGTTCTAAGTCCATGTGCCTCCCAGCAGGCACTCAGCATCCCTTGCTGGAGACTCGGACTGTTGTCTGGAGGGAACAGCAGCGTGACGAATGACAGTGAGGTCCATGGCTCCACTCACACAGCCTCTTACTGCGTGAGTATGAGTTGGCTTTATGATACTTGTTGACAGCAACAAATACATAGGTGACAATCACAAAGTTCTCATCTCTTCTAGAGAGCAGCCTTCTGCCAATGCTCTTCAGCAGCTGGGCAGTTGTTTTCATTTTTGGCATATGAGCATTTGAAAAGACAATCTAAGAACACACAGCTAGCAGAGAAAAGTGTCTGAATTTCCACAGAATTTTCTTTCGTGTTGCACTTGCATGCACATTTATGGGTTTCTGTGCTGCAGCCTCCTTGTTGTCGGTGCTATCTGAGCATGGTGATCCATTGTGAAAGGTACCTAACGTGATCTTGGTAACTGCTGGGCAGTGACAGTTTTATTGAAGTTATAATGTCTTGTCTCGCATTTATGTATATTTGTTTGTACAAAATCTTGCAGATATATCAGAGATTTTTTTCTGCAGAGCTAAGCTGTAAAAAAATCATGCTATTAATTTCCTAAGTTGATTTTGGACTCTTAATTAACTTTGGCTGCAGCATACAAGCTCCAGCAGAAACTTCCTTTCTCAAAGCACAGGAGACCTATCCTTACATTCCCTGCTGCTTTTGGACAGATTCTAACCCAGGAGAGCCATTTTGCTTGTCTTTCTTGCTGGATCAGCAAAAGCAGAAATATTGCCTGTGCAGTTCTCTTGTATATAGAACGAGTAGCTCAGCTTTAGCATAGTTCTGTGAGAAGACTATTTCACGGAAAAAAAATGTGCCTTGCAGTATTATTCCATCCCACAGCTTGAGAAAAACTGCACGAGCATTCATCATCTGATGATAGTCAGCCATGGGTGAAGAAGTTTGTTACACAGACTGATAAATGCTGAGCAACTACTGTTTCCAGAAAGTAATGTTCAGAGGTTCATACACTTAATATTCGGATATTTGGCATTTGCATGTGTAAAACTGGAGAAATTCCCAAGAGAATACTGAATAAATACCTTATGATCTGGTCCATTAACTTCAATGGAGAGGTCAGGTCTAGAACTATTAGAAAATAGCATTTTGCCCATATACAATTTGTTTTTCTTTCATTTAAAACTGAAAATGGACAGGCTTTTTTCAAAGATGTTCTATTGTTAAACTAAATTATTTTAGTTTGTGTTGGAAATTGAAGTTCTCGGGTTTGAAGTTCTTGCCTTTACAATGTAAAGTTGAAAATTTCTACATAAAAAGACACTTTATGTGAAATAAATTATTTAAATGAACTCCTAATTTTCCAGTGAAAGCCCAATTATGTTGGAAAATTTTTAACCATTTTCTCAAGAGTAGAATCCTCAAGAGAAATGAAATATAGCTGGTATATTCTCACAGAATCATAAAACCTATCCAAAGTTAGAGGATGCCTCAAGAGTTCACTTAATTTACTTCTCATAGTATACAACGTTACAGGCAGAAAGAAGATAATGGTTCAAATGATAGTAATTAAGAGCTTAAATTATTGTTATCAATATATTTTAAACAAGCATTGATTTCCAAACCACTGGCAAATAATTATTTCAGTGTAATTTTTAATGCGTGACTTTTGCCTGAATCAGCTGTGTGGTTTTTTTCTTTTTTTTTTTGTTAATTTTTCTTTTATCTTGTGCTCACAGATTCCAGTTAGGAGTGAGGTCCTGCTGTGCCAAAGCAGTAGGAATACAGGACTTAGCAAGAAGCTCCACAGCAAAGGGCATGTCATCTGAAGAATCCCATCTCAAAAGTCTCCTCGAGATCACACTTGTTCACAGAAGATTTCCAATACACACTTAAATATGTTTTTGTCAGTACACCACATGTTCTTTTTGAAGGGGAGCAACATTTCTAATTTCAGTTTTACCAAAGATTGCACACCATGGGTTGAGCTTGCCAATGTGTAACATCCATGAATGTAAAACGTCAGTCTACAAATTACCAATCTCTTCCTGAAGTGCTATGGTCTGTGAGCAGACAGGGTTTTGCTTTTTAAGCAAGAGGCAAGTAAGTGAGACGCTGTTGTAGCAGATAATTGCTAAAACCAAACCTCATGGCTGTGATTGCAGGAGCTGTTGTGATAAATACAGGTAAAAATTGCAAGTCTGAAAATAAAAATGCATTTATTCAACAGCTTTCCGTGGCCACGATGTAATTGAAAAGGATGCTGAGATCTCATTACTACTGAAAAGGTCTCCTCACTATGTGGAAATGTGGACATAAAGCAATAGAGGAGAGCTGAACATTGCAAACATTGACCTGCTTCCTTTGACTCTTGATTAGTCTGGGGATGGGGAAGATCTGCACACCCATCTGGCAATCCTTGTAAATATTGACTTCTAGGGAGCAATGCCATCCCTGCCAGCTCACAGCGGTGCCTGCCTTTGTTCCTGCCAGACTGTGGCACTGCAGATAATGGCTACACCGCACACAAAAAGTTTCATCATTCATTTAAGGAGTTTCAGATACTTTAGGCACAGCTCATTTGCCCAAACCAAGGTCTAGGACCATCTGAGACACCCTGGACATCCTTCCGGTCCCTCAGCTGCCAGGTTTGCTGTTGGCTGGGTCTCCCACCGGTCTCATGTCATATCTCCCAGTTACCATGTGGATACTTAGGAAATCTCTAACTGCAGGAGCTACTTTTGTCCGGGCACCTAAATGATGCCCTTTGTGTGTCTGTGTCTGAGAGCACAGCTACCATTCAATGGTAGAGCCATGGGCAGTCAGACACCTGCCCGATGAGCACTCCAAGAAACTTAGAAGCATTGTGGGAAAGCTTAGTGCAGTATCATCTTGGTGGAAGCACCCCAAAAACTAAGGCAATTCAGGACAAATGGTGCTGAACCTCATGCCAGTGGTAAATACCTGAGGCACACCTTTAATGATTTTGGAAGCTGCAGTGTTTTGCAGAATGAGATTTGACCCTTCAGAGATGAGCTTGCTCATGACAGGTCCCACTAAGAGAGCCGAAAGCTGAAAACAAAAGCTAAAGGAAAAATTATCAGCTTTCCTAGCAAGGAAAGCAGTGCCCTGAGCATGGCTAGAAGATTGCAGGAGGGAGACAGGGATGAAGAGGTGTGTGCACATTCAGTAAAGTGCAAGGCCTTGCCTGACATTCCCGTGCTCCTTCCGAAGGTCTATCGAGCTCTCAGACCAACACCCTACTGTGAAAAGTGCGGAGTTAAAGCTTTTGAAGTTTGCACGTGAGAGGTGGGATTAGAAACCAATAACCACTCTCAGCCCAGACCAGCTGCTCGTGTCAGAGGGTGGGTACAGAGAGAGGGGGACACTTTTGGCTCTAATGTCAGAAACACGCCAAAGCTATTTCTCCTGTGTCTGGACTCCAGAAAGTGCTTATGAAGGAGCAAGGAGGACAGGCTGCACTTGTGGTGTGGTTCTCCCTGGGCTGCCATTGAACTGCCCCTGAGGATGGATGGCTGGAAAAGAAATCATGACTGAGCGAGTGGCATTAGCCTTGAAATAATTCCTTATGACTTGTATCCTTTCCTGCTTTCAGATAATGCCTGTGAAGCATGCACACCAATAACAATTTCATTTGTCTGGGAAGTACTTGGAATTACAACTGCAAGCGTCAGCAAGCAGCACTGGTGACCATGAGCCATTTCCCCTCTGCCTCAGACGCCTGGCTGAAGCCTTGCTGTTCCTTCATTTGCCTGCCCACGGAGGGACCTGAGGAGTGGCAGGTCACCTCAAGAGCTTGCTGCTGCCCTGAATTTGGGCACAGCAGCTGTGATGGCACCAGTTACCCACCATCAGTGGGCAGCCCGAGCATGGCCCCCAGCACTTGTGACACAAGCCAGCCTGCTGCTCCCGTTACCTCTGCCCCCAGGTGGCTTGCACAGCATTTTGAGTCCAGATACATGCAGGCAGCACTTTGATAGGAGTTGGGAATAAACAGGCATGGGCTCAGCTGAAGTCTTATTCTATCAGTCTTTCAGTTACTTTACACAAAAGCCTTAATAGCTGATGTAATAAAGCTGATGGCCAAAATAAGTTTGACGCTGGGCAAAAAGAAATTAGGAGGAAACAGAAAACATGGAATTTCCCCACTGAAGCAGCTGACAGTCAACTTGTTACGATACTATTTACTAACAATAGTGCTAGGGGTAGTGACCTATCTGAGGATATTTTTCCAATCCTTCCACCTTCCCCCTGCTCCTACTCCCTCTTTCTGTTCAAAAAGATGTTTTCTTGCTGGATGCTGGTTCAAAACCTCTCAGAATTTGCTGGGCATGTTTTTTTGTTAAGTGCCAGGTGGTGAAATAAAAAAAGACAAGCACACAGAGACTTTTTGTTACTGTGATTAATTTTCACATTCTTACAACTCCTGATCCCGGCTGCATCCTGATGTGGAAGATTCAGCATTTAAATAGCATTCATGGGTTACTATTGATCAGAGGGCTGGGGGGGGAGTGCATTTATTCCTCCTGGATTACTCCTTCTCCTGCTATGTAATTATTTGTTTCCACTTGTACTGGTTTTTGTTATTTAGTGTTTAAAAGTAGTTTAATTAATCTCTTCTGTTGTTGTTGTTTTGAAAATGTGACAGATACTCATGAGATAGATAATGGATTGATAAAGAACACTTGAGGGGACCCTGGAGTGCTCATCATTTGCTAGGTAGGGTATGTTAAACATAATACTGGTAAGATCAAGCCCTCCAGGACAAAAAATGAAAGAGGCATTTAATTGGAACACTTAGCAATCACAAAACCAAGACAGAGGTTAAATTGTTTTGAGCAAGAGAAATTAATACATTAAAGGTTACATTTCCAACTGTGAGGCTGCAGAGCCAGGCTCTTATGCAGTGTCAGAATTACATAAGGCAGAAGAAATGGCTCTGAAATGATTGTGGAATCATTAACAAAAGCCAAGGCAGAGTAAGACATTTCCCAGCAGGAGGGTGTGAAGAAGAATAAAGACATGGAGAGAGCTCATTAAGAATGAATTGCAGACCATAAACATTTGAAACCACTAAGTGTGGAGTTCTATCTGTTATCTAATGACTCAGAAATTATAAAACTAGCAATGACTTTCAGAAAAGGAGTTGACTTTGCAGGAGGTTGTTTGCCATTATGAAAAAAAGGTAATTTTTTTTTCTAGTTGGGGGAAAAAAATAAAAATCCTTCATCTTTGTAAATCAGCACAATTTAAGCAACTTCAGCTATACCCCAGAGAGATTTCCTTCTGTATAATTACACATTGTCTCAGATTTAGTAACAAGGATGTTGAAATGGAGGAACTGCATAGAGGATGAAGGAAGAGACAAGAGGTTCATTTCTTACTGTCTGACTGCAAATGATTAACCTCTTCATCTTTGAAAAGATCTAGCAAGTGCTGAGATCTCCCTAATTAGTAGGAATTTCATTTTCCTCATTTTGATTAAGGTCTAGACCAGTCTTTTCCTGATAAACAAATGATAGTCAAAGAAACAAGGGTGAATTAAATACGCTGACCAAACTCTGTTTGGTTTACATGATGCAGCCTCAGCAGATCTACACAGAACACAGAAGGTGGCAGATTAACTGGCACAAGAAGCTGATTTTTTCATAAAAAAACCCATATGACCCAACCATTGCACCAAGCTATCAGGGCATTCCTCCAGTCTCCCAAAATGGGAGTGTTTTCTGTGGACTGGATTTTATACTGAAGAGCATCCTATGGGATGAGTTGAGGGACAAATAGGACAAGGAGCAAACAAGCAGGTTTAAAGAGTTGCATGAAAGAAATCCCCAGGGGGAAAAGAAGTTAGAGGTGTGGGGAGAAGAACTGTGAGGAAAATGACCACTACAGGTTGCTAACAGGTTATGGAAATGTTACAAAAGCAGGTCACCATCTTCTACCCTAAATTCTTTGGGTTTTTACTTCTCTGCTGATATGAAAATCTTGCACTGTTCTAAACAAAATATTTCACTATCTTTAATCATTCTCTGTTTAGGATTTGCTCTACTCTGAAATAAAAGGTACCTTCAAGGAAAATTTGTCATTCCTTAGCTGTTAAGATTCAAGAATACCAAGGTAAAATTTTAACAAATTACCCCTTTATTTAAAAAAAAAAGCAAAATTGCTGAGGAACATACATTCATCCACAAATTCATCAGAAATTCATGAGTGTCGTGGTTTACCTATATTTGCATTTTCAGGCAAATAAAACTGGCGAGCCAAAGTGCTATCCCATTCTGGTGTGAAAATGGAGAATGACAGGCTCTGGGAGAAGGCAGGCAGCAAGGTGGGATGACTGTAGAAAGGTCAATGGCAGAATTAGCTTTCATATTGTAGGCACACAAACTTCTCATTTGAGGTGGGTGCAGAGATTGTTAAATGCGTGCAAGGTCCATTTAATGGATCCAGCTTATAAAATTGGCCGCTGCTTTCTGACCAGCGTTTATTTTGATGGTTGAATGACTTACGGTTCCAATTAAAAGCAGCTAGATGTCTAAGTTGGAGACTATGGCTACACGAAATAGCTCTCCTTTGTTGGCTTTCATTTGTACTTGTGTTTAAAAAGTACACGCGTCTAAACAGGAATAGGAGCTACGAATAATTTAGATGAGCTGAATTTATCTAAATTCGCTGGTTGGACAAGCCGCGCTTCGCCCTCTCCTCCGAGAGGGAAGCTGACCCACCCTTGCTGGCACCTTCAACTGCGGATGGGCTCAAAGCTGGAGGTGACATTGAGGTGTCAGTCACAGCCCTGCTGTGTACTGGCCCGAATAGAAAATACCCTGTCTACAGCAAGGACCTGGCCTGGGGATTTTGCTGCCAGAGAGAGTGTTCCCTGTGCCATCCCAAAGCCACTCACATGGTGAAATGTCAGTAGATATTTTTCTGCTCCTAATACTTTGCTCCCCTTGGCAAGTACCACATCCACCTGTGTCATTAGAGAGACAGACCCTTTTGCAGTGACAGGGAAAAAAGATAAAAAAAAGGCAGGGAGGAATTTTATTAGCATAAAATAGAGGCAAATGTTGTGGGACAAATTCAGTCCCTTTTGAAAGGAATGCTCTCCTGTTGTTTCCAGGAGACATGGCAAATTAAAATCAACAGTCCCGGACGTGACTGGGACATACTGAGGGAAGGTGCACGAGTAAAATGGCAACAAAAGCATATGTCCTTTCTGGCATTGTCCGTCAGCCTGAAATATTCCTGCGGAAGTATTCAAAAAGCTGCGTGTTGTAAGGATCTATGTTAAGATCACGAAGTTCGGCTTGTCATTCAGACTTCAGAGGGGAGCTCGTTTGTGAACAGAGGAGGAAAAAGTCTGGAATTCATAAGAATGTTAGGGAGAAAAAAAACCCAAACGACCCTGAAATTTCTTTAATAAATAACCGGGATGGAACGGCTCCAGCAGGCAGACCAGAAGTGACAGTCAAATGTAACGTATCACTCAGGACACCATCAGGCATTTCCCTCCTGCTGCTATTTGAGGATCTCTGGATGCTGCAGGAAGAGCTTTATTGTGGTGCAGATTTGCTGCAGAGTGTGCAGCATGCTGCAATAACAGAGATATTTCCAATGGTCTTTGCTGCAATACCATGTACTGTATGTACTTAGCTGAAATCAATGGGACATGTAAATGAGAATAGGCAGAATCCCTTCTACAGCAAGGAACAAAGCATCTGTGCTATCCTAAGCAAATAAAAGGATCAGCTCGTGCAGGATACACAAAGAGCTGTGACCGCACTGTACCGTGAGGGGTCTGTTGTGAAGTTGAATATGTGTAATTTCCTAGTGGTTTGGGCAGGGCGAGGGGAACTTAATACAAAGCAATCAAGATCTTTGCATGCTTCTAGCAGTGAATATTAGGTAAAGGCATAAAACAGAGGTTTGATGAAAATGTCTGTGATAGGAAAGCAAAATCTTTAATAGGAGGGAAGAAAAGAACGGTTGCATATATATAACTACTGAATAAACAAATTATATGTCGAGTCTAAATGATTAATTGCCCTGAAGAAATATATGGAACAGGCCAAACTGGAAAGAAAAGAAAGAGCATATTTCAAGGACAAGACAAAACCAGACCCTAAAAGAACCACGGTTTTCAGAAATCTCCCCCTTGAAATAAATGTCCTTCTAAACATCCACACGCCCCTGACTAAACAAAATTCAAATAATAAAATAGAGCAAAGCCCAGTTACTTAAGGGAGAAATGAGGGTATGGAAGAGGGAGGGAGGGAAGAAATACACCAGATAAAGAGGAAATATACAGTGTAATATTTCATCTGCTGATATACCACAGTGAAACATAAACTAATCCTCATTCATATGGGAATATTCACTCAGAATTTACTTGTGGCTTTGGTACTTTTTCTTGACTGGTTAGGTTCCAGGTCTTCTGGAAGACCTGGAAAATTTGAAAACGCAAATGCAGATAAGAATTAAGTGTATCAATTCACTGTTGAATTGCCAGTTCCTCCCTCTCCCATAAAAAACCCCCACACCTTGCACATTGCATACCTTTGTGCGTGTATATAATAAAATAAATATGTTTAATGTAGTGTTACAGCTAGGGGTCATATGGATATACTTATATACATTCACACACAATACCCGTCGCTCAGTTAAGTACAAGGGGGAAAAAAAAAAAAAAGATTTTCTTTTGAAGACCAAAAGTCAGACCCAAGGTAACAAAAGTAAAGCGTAATTTACCCTGTAGTTAAAAACCAAAGGAGTCTTTTTACTAGGGGGCTGCTGGTTCTATTCATGCCATTCCAGAAGAATATAAAAGAGACGCTTTGGGATTTTGAAGTAAAAATTCACAACAGTATGTCTTTACTTTTTTTTTTCCCTTCAACCAAGACATCTTTTGCCGGAGTCCTTTATCTAGAGCTTTGTATACATATTTTTAATCCTATACAAAAATGATAGGATGTCAAGAAGGATCTATAATAACACCATTTTTTTTATTTCACTTCAAAGACTTGGCAATTTCTGATCCATGTGACATTCACACTCCTTCAGGGTCAAACAACATCTTGCAGCCTTCATAAAATGATTAAATATTTTAAACAGCTCCTGCTTATACCTCCATCGCCCCTCGAGACTGATACTGTTATCGTTTTTGTCAAAGCCAGTTTCCATCCACATTTGTCATTCCTGCTTGCATTTATGAGTTATCAATCGCCACGTCAAAATGCAAAATAACTGATGTTCTCTGGGCGGGATTGGATGGTCTATCTGGGGCTTTTAATCAATGCTGATTTTTATTTTCCATACCCATACATAAATCTTTACCATTCTGGGCCACATATAATGCGTTTGTACAAAACGCAGTGACAGAAGCAGTAGTTATATTATCAAACATTATACCTCGGGGCTAACTGAGTATCAAGGGCTTTCAAAAGGGAACATTGGGAATTACTGTGCAGGAGAGATGGCTGCAGGAGAGAATATAAGGGATTGGTTGTTGCCATTTATAAATCAACATCATGCAAGCTAATCCTTCTCACTTAAATGCAGCCCAAATACTTTTCCTGATACTCTGAAACTCAGCCCTATCTATTTTTTTTAAAGCTTGCATAATGCACACGAACAATGGTTATATGCATTTTCTTATTTCTTGAACTTTTCCCCAGGGATGTATATAGAAACTGTGCTGCCGTGTTGTTTTTTTCTCCCCAAGGCCTACAAGCCAGTAAATATCCTCTTTTTAATCATACCTGAATTATTAGAACTCTCTCCGCCCCCATTTTTTTTTGTCTGAGCCACTATAATAAAAGGGAATGTGTTTCATTCATTAAAAAGGGTATCTGCCTCGTTTATTCAATGAAGATTGCAGTCAGCTATAGGAATGGCTCATCGCCCATTCAAAGCAGGCTCCGAGGGCCAGGGCAGGCAGAGTTTGGAGTCAGGATTGCAGAGGAGCCGAGTGCTGGGTTCCCTGGGAAAACCGGGCACCACTGCAAGAGAGCAAAGGTGAGGGGAAGTATTCTGCCTCCTTTGTAGGGACATCTGTGTGTGCTGCACGTTGCAGGTCCTTGCCAACTGGAATTCCTTTCTAGCTGGAAAGTTGTCCATATTGCTAATGGCAATAATATTTTTACCAGTGTTGAACTAAACCGTTTGGGACTCCCCTGAGTGAGACACACTTTCAGGCTCAAGGGTGGAAAGTTGCAGGGTGTAATTGTGCCTATGAAGTTCTTCCTTCCTGCTTTCAGTACTGGTAAGGCTGAACTGAAACCTTGATAACATCTGCGAGATAAGGGGCTGTAAGTGGTGAGCAGCCTCTTTTCCTCTTTTGTAACTAAGCTTTCTGCCATGGGACCAAAACCTTTTTATCAAGTTTTCAGCAAAACATTTTTCTGAATAATCCACTTCTATTATGTGGTTTTCCCTATTGTGTACATAGGCTTAAATAAAACATGTTTATAAGCCTTTTTTACTGAACTGCTAAAGGACATTCACTCTGGGTATCTCCCGCAGGAAGGTTACCAAAAATTCTCTCCATTACAGACTAATACGTTTTATTCTTCATTAACTAGGACAAACAGGAGAGTCTTTGAATTGCAGCCCTCCTATCTCAGGGGTCACCTTATTTTATGTTTGTGACAAACTACAGTGTTTGCACTATGGCAAAGTAACCTTGATCACACATTCCTGCTCTGTGTCAGGGTCAATGTGGCAAGTGTAATGCAAAAATTAGGTTAAGAGGACTAGAAGAAAGGTCTCTGACAACCCTTTGGGAACCCAGCATTACCAACCACCATTTTCCAATGCCTGTAAAAGTTTTCCAGGAAAAAAACATAGACACTACTGTACCATATTGAAGCATAAGAGGCACCAAAGTTTATTCTGTTAATTTTTCTGAACATCTATGCCAAACCCATGAAGTACTGAAAAGGTAACAGCAACCAAAAACCTTGTACCTGCAAATAGGTCTGCAGCCACAGGCATCTCTCTGAGGGTTTGGAGAGAAGAAAGCTAAAATGAAGACTAAAAGATGGTTTGAAGACTAATAGTTTATATAGCTATGTGTTGTACAGTAATTAATTACACATGGTGTTTTAACTAAGAGAGGAGAGGTTATCTTTTCTATAAGCTTTAAGAGGAATCCTTACTGGTACCATCCTTCAGTCTTAATGAATCAAACTCCCTCTGATGATGATACAACAGCACTTACTGCCTCAGTCAAGTTTTAGACCCTCATACAGCAAAGTACTAGAATGTTGGTCTACCTGCCTTGAAGGATGAACAAATAGCCCTCCTACAGCACCAATGCATTTTTACCTCATACCAGTCAGTTTGAAGATGACTTCAGACATGAGAGTGCTCTTATTGGTGTAATTGAAGGGAGTTTTGGTCAATACAGAAGTAGCCTTGCTGATCTGGTGATGTGAAAAGGATGAGAGTTATGACAGTCTCTTATCTTCATATTTGCTCTATAGGGAAGGTTCAGATTAGATATTAGAAAAAAAAAAATCACTGAAGGAGTGGTCAGGCATTGGAATAATTTGATCAGGGACGTGGTGGAGTCACCATCTCTGGAAGTGTTAAGAGGTGTCTGGATGTGGCACTTGGGGGATATGGTTTAGGGGTGATAATGGTGGTGCTGGGTTGATGGTTAGATGAGATGATCTTGAAGGTATCTTCCAAACTGTATGATTCTCTGATTCTATACCTTAGTGTGCAGACAGTTTTCTGTATGATACCCAGGAGATCTGGAGCCCCAACAGGTTTTCTGATGATGGCTGTCCTTGGTAAACCCTCTGTCTGGTGGGTCTGCAGTTATTACAATTTTCCGCAGCTGTGCTGGATCAAGGTCCCCTTCCAAAGCTGTTGGTCAGCCAAGAACCAGGAGATGCAATTTCAGATCTGGGCTTTCTCCTTTGTGTGGCAGCAACACAGCTCTGCTAGATCACCAGGAGTGCCATGTGGTGAGAAGTGAGGCATCCTGCCCAGTGTGTGTCCAGCGGGGCATCTGAAACTGTTCCACAGGTGAGAGGAAATCCAGGAGATAGTCCTTCCCCCAGGAACCTGTGGGGCCCGCTTTGTTTTTGGACTGGTCATGAGTTCTCAACTTGATGCTCACCTTGACCCCTTGCCTATGTCATCCACCTTCTTTCCAGCTCTGTGTTCTAAGAGACTGAGAGGGAACTACCACACTTAGGACCCAAATCTAGTGCCTCAAACAATTTTGAAGAGGAGACTCCTGTAGCCTTGCTGAATTCAATGGGATAACTTGTATAGTATGAACGGCTTGGTGTGAATAAAAATACAGGAATAAAGCCTCTATTTTGCTTGGATACCTGGTGATGATGCTTGTTTGACCTGAGCAGTCATCCCTCATTTTTTAATTCAGTTTAGACTCTGCAGATGTAGTTAAATTCTCTTGGTTCTCCTGTTTCTGCTGATGGTTGTGATCATCAATATTTTGGATCTCGTTCGGTTTGTAATGTATTTTATCTGGCAGCTGTGTCTCCTGCACTCTTCTCTGGCTTGCCTGGATGAGTGGGTGGTTCTCTGACTCCTGGCATCCACTGATTTCTTTTTTTTAACTTCTCCTTTTGGCTTCCCATCCTCTACAGTGGAAGTCACATTAAACTCACTTTAAATAGCTTCTCTCAGTTTTGGCCTTCAAAAAAGATGGATTGTTCTGAATAGCTTTAGTAATAAAGTGCATTTTCTTCCCCATAGGATTCTGAGTAGCAAATTTCCATGTGTGTCAGAGACCAGCAATGCTGCTAGGCTTCTGGGATCCTTTGGAAAATAAAGGCAAAGATCTCACTAATCACCTTTATATCTGTCTGTGGGACTCGCTTTTGAATCACCAATCATCAGAGGTTACCTAATGCTTAGATTTTGTTGTTTTAATAGTTATAAGTAATGTCCAGTGGAAAAATGACATGAAGCCTCTCCCCTATCTCTCCTGCCAGATTCATCTACATCAGTGGGAAATACACTTTAGAGTTTTACATGTGGGGTGAACTTTACTTTTTGCAAGTCCATGGTTTGTGGGTGCTGAAGACGTGAAGGGTTAAAAAAAAGAACTTGTCTTTCATTGTCACTGCTCCAATTAAATACAAACCTAAAATTTCCAGGATTTGTCAGTCCATCCATCTTCAGGAAAGTATGCCAGCACCACTGAATTTGCATGGTTCCTACAGGCTGCTACCAGGACAAAAATAAATTGACCTTCAGACATGTTCCATGCTGTGTCAAGTCAGAATTTCCTTGCCCACCTGGGCCACTCCTAAAATGATGAGTGTCAAAACTTCCAGGAAATCTTTTCAGAAGAAACTGAGATTTCGCAAAAATATGCTTTGCTCATGCTTCTGACTTAAATAATAATAAAGATGCTCTATCCTAAGTCTATGAGGCACAGGAAATTTATAGGCAGAATGAGAGAGAGGTTTACTACTTTAAAATGAAGTAAGGAATCCCATTGCCAGATTACTAGCAATTTGCAATTTTGCTAAAATGTGTAAAATTACGAGGTTTGTCTTTATCAAAGAAAATTAGAGGCATACTATCAATATCTAATCTGAATAGCTGTTCTTCTCAGAGGACACAGCGCTCACAGTGTTTAGTTTTCTGATCCCACTCACTCCTACAGTTTAATTCTTGTGGTGTGAAAACCTCACAGATTTTAAGGTCTACTCTTTAAAGGCCAACCCTCTGCCTCCCCCCAGCACCCTCCATCCTGCCTAATACGTGCTTGTAGATTAGGGTGGGGAGCCTTCATTGTGTTTCCCCAGTGCCTTCCTAGGAGAGAAACGTGACTTACTGCAGGGTCTCATTCCTCTGTGCCGCACCTGTCCAGACTGCGCCGTGTCCCCCACGCTTTCTCACAGGCAGAGTGCTGCTGCTTGCAGGGTGTTTGACATTGTCAGGTTCATGAAGAAAATTAGTAAACCTCACAAGTCTTACCCATTTGGGAAGAATAACAGTGTCTCCAGAGACCACACCATGGCCAGAATAATGGCTTTGTATTCAGCCTGTTGGGGCTTTTCAGTTCCATAATGAGACAGAGGACAGTTACACAGCCCCAGCAGCCAAGGCAGGGTCTCATAATTCCTTCTGCTCTGTGACTGAAAGAAGAGACACGAATAAGCCACTGACTCCAAGTGAGTCTTAGTGGGATAGAGAAAGAGAAGACTCGGTTTTCTGAAGAGGTCTTGGCTTTATAGCTTTATTAATTTACATTTAAAGTATCATACGTTTGCAAAATAAGACTGGTAACACAACCAGAAATATCTGCTCTACACCAGAATATGAAAGATATTTTCTAGACTGAGGGATGCAACTCTAAATCATGGAGTAGATTTACTTCTGTCTTTCATTTTAGTTATTATATAGTTCCCCCCCGCAAATCACTCATTTAGCTTAAAAATAGCTTCATTTGCTGTTAAAATAAAAGACTTATAAGTTGATTGATTCAAATAAATTAAAAACCTGTGATTTCACCGAGCTTAATCCATATAAGTCAGAGTAGAATTAAAGTGAAATTCAGGTCTCTAGGAAAAATCCTTTTCTTTTCCGTGGGGCCAGGACAGCACATTTAGATGCGTATCCTTCAGTTAGATGAAATGTCATAGCACCGTTAATTTTTGTTGATCTAAAATACATCGTCATGTAATGTTCTGATCCAAAGCGTCTGAAGGCAAACTAGCTTAGGGCTGGTCTGAGTGCAGGAGAGTTATAACATGGGTGATCGTTTTGAACACACCTCCTTTGCAGGAGAAAGGGTTGCCAACATCACATTCCTGGGCAGAATTTACTGTGGAAATATTGGCAGCATGCAATATGTGACAATTACAGTTAATTTTACTTGAGAGTGTCAGAATCGGCACCTGGAAAGTCACAAGGACCTTAACAATGTTTAAGTGAAGAAATACGTTGCTGTTAAAAACCAAGGTCCAAACATCTTAAAACTTTAAATATGAAAAATGGAGAGCATAAAAAAGCAATATGGGAGAACTGCAGAGAGGAGGAAGAGACTGTGGAAGCAGTCTGTGGACAGAAGGACTAAGGTAGGGTGAAATAAGCCTGATAAATGTGGAAGTGTCAATTGCAAGTAAACAGAAGATAGCCTGGTATGTCTATATATGTGTATGTGTTGGAAGATATTAAAAAGATCCAAATGAATGCAGAAGCTTGGTAAATCCAACAACTTTTGGTCACATACTTTAAAACTCTGAATCTGAACTACGTGCAGATACGGTTACAGACCACCGACAGTCTGACTACCAGGAAATACTGATGGCTCTGTTTCATGGTTCTAGGGGCATCTCTAAATGGCACATAGTCAACAAGAAAAAACCAGCAGTTTCTGAACAGTTTGTGCTCCTAGACTTCCTTTCTGAACATATATCTTTTTTCTTTGCCTGCAGAAAGAACACGACCAAGTCCAACCCAAAGTTTCTCCACGACACAGCAGACAGAAACCTTTTTCTTTCTGAAATGAATGAAGAGGTCGGTACGATTTTTAACATTAGTATAATTAGGGGAGTTTGGTGTCTCCGTCAAGAAACATCCCCTTCCAGCTTGAGGTGTGGGGGGCAGGGGGAAGCAGCCAACTGCATTTGGGCACCAGAGTGATAGGAGCAATGAGACATTTTAAATAAAATAAAAACCCTGTGTTATGACAAGTGACTAAAATCCACAAATGAATGCACAAGTCTGCTATTTAATGTAGTGTATGCTGATATTTAAGCAGGTTTATATCTGTCAAACAAGCCTCTTTTCTAAGACTGGCACAGACTGTTCTGCGTTTGGTTTCCAGAATCAGCAAATTACATTGGCAGAACAAAGCTGTCATATTTGGTGGTATTTTGTTACATCCATTATCTCACTTAAGTTTAGACATCTCTTAGCAAAATCAGATCCCACTTAAAGACTGCCTTATTTTGCAACATTAAACAAAATGACAGGCTGCTTAAAAAAAAAAAAAAAAAGTTCATTAGCAAGCAATGAGTTGGTGGAAAAACTGCACGGCTGCTTCAGATATGAAGAATGAAAGCATGAAATGCTGTAACCTTTCCACAGCGGGCCAAGAGCATATATCAGGACTGTATTTGACTAAACAAGGGTATTAAATGGCTTCAATAAACAGAATTAAATGGAATGAAAAGAACTGAGGATACTTTGGATTTGATTAAGGAGGTGTTACCTCAAGACCTGCTTGGAAGGGGTGGTACCATGCACCACTTATGTCTCAGTAGTAACACAAATGGGTCAGTCATAAACAGTGATATTGGAAAGTCTTTGCCAGCCAGAAGACAGTAGGTACACAGCAAATCTGTATTCAGGGCACACCTCTGCACACCCCTGTCTTTGAAAAGGAAGGTTATGGCATGGTGTCTGGTGTTTCTTTTTGGTTTTATTTTTCTGAGCCTGCTGAGGGTCAGTTTATCTTGAAAAGTGAAATTTGGTTTTAACTCAGTCTTCAGAAGGATAAAAAACCAGCTGCTATCCTGCAATTAGAGGCTGAGGGTAATGGAAGTGAGTTGCCACACTCTGGTTTATGTACAGACCAGAGGGATAGAGCCATTTGGTTTTTAAACAACTTCCCATTTCCTTGCCATGTTCTTGTTTATTTCCTTGTAAGAATGGACATGTCCTGGTCTGGCAATGGGGGATAAGGCACCTATCACAGAGGGGAAGTGACACAAGAATCAAGAGTACCTTTTTGAGCCAGAGACAGAGCATCCCAGATACCTCTCTCCTCAGCTGCATTGCAAACCTCCTGGCTCTAATAAGCCAGTGGTCTGTAGAGCAGCTGAGGAAACGTGGGATTCATCATGGGGGTAAAAGCCATACTGTGCCCCCAGCAAGAGGTACTACCAAATTAAGGTGGCTCTGCAAGGCAAACAGTATCCCCAGCACAACCAAGGGCCTTTGCCAGGACATACCTATGTGCAGATAAAGGCTTCCTTCCATGGCACCTAACACTTAGGGAAGCAGGAGTCTGAGCATAGATGGATTTATTTTGGTGACTTATTCAGAGTTTTTAACCTCTCAAAATAAGAAGTCTTTGAAAAATTTACTGGATGCTCAAAAAAAAGGCTAATTTCTATGTTCTTCTTAATTTCTGTGCTCTTCTATGTCTGCACTTTAAATAGTACAAAGAGTTGCAGTGGTATTATGGACCCATAATTACAGGGCTTGGGGGATGACCTGTCTTTTCTGGTGTTTTGAATTCACTTTATCTGCAATAACAGATGAGAAAAGAACTTGCTGGCCAACCCTACCATTTTGTCAAAATTCACACTTTGAGGTGTGCTCTGAAAAAGTGAGACTCGTGATTGCTTATGAGCATCATACAGCTCCCTCTGTTGCCCCATGCACACGCACATGCACACACAGATGCACACACACTTTGGAGGTTACTGAGTTTATAGGCATATAGACAGCACCTGTCTACGGAGATGACCAGATGATCTAGAGCTGACTAACATGGTTGATAAAGATAATTCAAAGTTTTGGACTGTGTACATTTACGAACGCCAGTTAAAAACCATGCGAGGGTGTGTGCATGTTTACGCACACACATGTGTATTAAGAGGGGCAGGAGAGAGAAGTTGCTTTTTTCAGAAAGTGAATAATGTCATCGTTGATTTAATTAGCAAATTCTAGATGTGCTGACAAAGGAAATTTTCTTGGGAGATGCACTGTGTTGTGTCAGTGGTCTAAATGAATAGGCTGAGCTGAGTTCGTGGTAATAACAGATGAACAACACAACTCACCAAACCTCAAACAGTGCATAAATCAATTTGCTGGGAATTAACCACTTGCTTTAAAATTAGGGGTTACTTGACAGGGTTTCAGTGATTAGGTTGTCAGGGACCTGTATTTCTAGCTGGGATTTATCTTTCATGATATAAGTACATCCCCTTACAGGCAACCGAGTGAGTAGGGGTAGCAATCCAAAGCACCAGGCTAGTTAGGCAGCACGGCTTTATTCTTTGTAAGTACTAGGAGGCATTTGGAGGTGGACAAAGGAGGGCAGAACAGGGACACTTATCAAAAAGAAAATGTGCTGGCTTTGTGAACTACTAATAATGCCCAGGATATTAGTAGGAGAACTGTGAATGAGGGGAAGCATTTCAGAATCCCTGCGCATCACATGGCCCTTCTGTGCAATAAGGAGCTTAACAGTTTGTTAAATGAGATGCCGAAAAGTGTTCAATTATACAGAGAAATTAATGAAAAGCAGTAAGCCATTTGGAGGTCACTTCATCTTCTGAAAGTTGAACATTCGTGTAGCATACACAGCCAGGGCCACCATTTTTATGATTAAACTTATATTCCCAT
The DNA here is from genome assembly GCA_013398855.1 of Mohoua ochrocephala. Classification (NCBI taxonomy): domain Eukaryota; kingdom Metazoa; phylum Chordata; class Aves; order Passeriformes; family Acanthizidae; genus Mohoua; species Mohoua ochrocephala. The sequence goes on from VZTA01020198.1 coordinate 207,076, forward strand.
GCACTTCAAACAATGGCAGATGGTAGACAGAGCAGTGAGATTAGGTACATATGGTAAAAGTGGGGGCAGGGGGGGAGGTATGGGACAGACAAAGCGAAGGATCATAGGCTCTGATGGACAAATCAGAATGTAAAAGATCAATAAAACGTTCATAGAAATTGGCCCAGGAAATACCAGGTGTCATCTGTCAGGTCCATTTATTGCCGCATTCCTGCTTTATTTTACTGAGACAGTGGGGAATGTCCATCCCCCTCACTCTCCTTTTACCGGTGATGTCTTTCACTGCTCAGGTACACCTATTTTCGGATGGGTTTTCTGATGATTTCCCAGTTTTGCAAGATGATTATCCAAGCAGTTCAGTGGTGTATTCCAGTTAGCATGATCTCCTTTTGGGTTGGTTCACAGCTTGAATCCCCCTTATGGCAATGGCTCCCAAGTCACCTTTTCTTTTTCTTTGGATCTATCTCATGAGGTGTGCCAAAGGGAATACCATACATACATCCTCTATTCAATTTCTGGTGGCACCAGGAGTCTAAAATCAGGAATAAAACCTTAGTTGCTGCAAAATGAAAACTGGCTAGCTCAAAAGCAATTTATGCAAGGTTTTTCAAAGCAGTAGATTTCCACTTGCTTAACATTACTAAAAATGTGGCTGGTAAACACATGCACCTTCTTCAGGGCTCCCTCGTTCATCCTGTCATGGAGATAAGTGTTTATCTTTAGTTTTCTCCCTCTCTTGTCCTTCCTTTCAGTTCTCTGCCTTGCACCAACCCAATTTGAGTGTGGGAGTTTTTAGCTATGCCTTAGCATTCTTTCTTCTGGTGGAGCTTCTTGTCCCCTCCTCCAAAACTACGTTCTCATTTTCCCTGTCCATAGCTTCAGTCTTACTGTGGTGCCTTTTTCATTCCGACTCCCTTCTCACGTGCTGTATGAGTTTCTGCTTTATTTAACATTTCCTGCTGCTTCTCTTTGATCACCTTTGAGAACGCAATAATTACTTCTAGGCTTTCTGGGCCCTGGATGTTGTACATGCCTTGATCTCTCACTTCTGCCCTTTCATTTGCAGTAACTCATTCTTAGCTGAGTTGTAGGCGCTCGTTCGCAGTCACTGGTTTACCTTCATTTGAACTCAGAGTCCCAGAGCTCTCAGATCACGCTGGCTATGCAGGCAACATAGGCAAACCCAAAATCATCCAGACACTCAAACACATCTCTTCTGTGTGTTCATCCCTCCAAAATGCAACGGTGATGACTGCCTTCATAGTGGTGACTCCTACCTGAATCCTGTGAAAAGCTCCTGAAATTCCAGTTGGAGTTTGAAATATGTGTCCCTGTGGATACCAAAGCCTATCCAGTGTTGCTCATCTGCAATACTTCTCATAGCCCCTGTATAAATATATCTCCCCTTGCTGAGTAGTGAGAAATCTACCAGCAGCCTGAATGAAGTAGTGGTTACTACAATGAAAGCGGTAAAACCTCCTGGCGAAGCCGGTTGGCACAATCAGGGTCATAAAATCACAACCTTTAAAATCATCCTGAGAATGGATACATTCTGTACTGCTTTCTGTCCTCGTTATGATCTCTGTCACAAGAACAAGTTATCCCTGAATCTCAGTGTCTGAGATGCTGTCTTCTCATTTTCATCAAATAATCCCTGTTCTTGTGACAAAAGATTGTAAGTAACAGGAACAAAAATGGCCCCAAATGAAGCCATTCTCATGACAAAGACTGTAATGAGAACAGAAAATGGCACAAAATCAATTCATTCTCATGACAACCTTAAGATTGTAATGAGGACAAGAAAAACAGTCTGAAATTTATCAATTCTTGTGACAACCCTGAGACAGTAATGAAAGCAGCAAATGGTATGAAATTGGTCCACTCTCGTGATAGACACTGAAACAAAACCAGAAAATAGCAACACGTTTATCCATCCTTTTGACAACCCTGTGAGTGGAACAAGAACAGAAAAGGTTAGGAAAATTAACCCATTCCTGTCACAAACAATCTGATAAGTGTAATAACCAATTGTCCTTTCCAAATGGTATAATTCAGCCATTTGAGCACTGGCTTCATACTAAACTGGAGTAGTAATTAAGTTTCAGAGTATCTTTGGACTCAGCTCACATTTGGTTTAGGTATAAAGTAGCAGGAGTTCATGAGAGCTGAAGAAGGCGTGCAAGGTGGGTCCACACCCACTGGTTAGAGAAACTCTGGCTCGCCAGGGTGCCTTTTGCCAATGCAGGTTTTACCAGGATAATTTTATTAATTCAGTTTCTTTGTGTGTATTCCTTGAATCCACAGACCTCAGTTAGTGAAGAGGTCCTTTTTTAGTCCCTGCTTCCAGGAACCTGTGAAGCAATTGCCATCCTACGCCATCCCTCTGCAATCATGGATGAGATGATGACATGTGGGTGACATCACACATACTTACTTGTATGAAACATCAACCGGGGCAAGTGTACAGGGAGACAGATTTCTCCTCAGTTTCTTTGAAGGCAGGTTTGGTTGCGTATAAGAAATTGGGAGAGGGCAAGGGAGAATAAAGCAAGGGATATGGGTAAAAGCCTGGGGAATCGGGCAATTAGTGGGTAAAAGATGATCTGGCTGAAGTAACAGTGTATCAGAAAATAATCACCAGTCGGGAAAAAAAGAAAAAAAGCCATACAGAATTAACAAGCAATTAAAAACCAGACGGGTAGGGGCAGATGGGAATAGGCAAAAGTTACCACTGGGATGAGCTCAAATATAAAAGCAGGTATGTGTGTGATGTGAAAGAGGAGAAAGCAGGGAGTAAGGAAAGAAAGGTGGGTAGCCTGTGGATTGCCAGCTTGTGCAACCAGAAGGAAAAAGACTTAGCAGGAGCCTGATGCACTCAACTGCAAATGGCCAACACAGGGAAAGAAGGAATGAGAAGCTCTGTATTTTCAGAACTGCAAGCTGAAAAGCGATTCCTCGCTGAATACAAGAACTCTGGTTGGGGAGGGTGGGGAGAGAGGGAAAAAGACCTCTGTCTCTTTTTCTGTCTTTTTGCAGCAACTCTAGCTTTCTCTTCTACCCGTAGTTAACTGTGAGTGCAAATGATATCATTAAGTTATCTAGCTATCTGACTGCACCCACTAGTCAGCGCTGGAAGGCTAAATCCTATCGCTTGCACCCAGGGTTAATGCACTGGAGAGAATTGTGGGTGCCAAGTAGATTCCCGTGGAATTGGAGGCTGAGCTGAGGCCAATATAAAAATACATCCCAAGCGTTTAGCTGGCACTCTCACACCACTTGGATGACATCTGACCTTTGCTTCTGTGCACGTGTGTTTTTGAGCTGCCCAAGCAGAGAGGAAATCATTTTGAAGTCTCCTGCTATGAAAGCCAGTATCTCCCTGAGTGGACTGACTGTCCTCTGAAAAAGTGTAAATGCTTAACCTCAGTCAAGTAGGCTCAAAGGGCAACACACTGCATTGCTGGAGGAGGAACAGAGAGGGAGAAAGTGTCAGCACGTACATATGGGAACTATTCCCCGGCTTCCTCCTGGGCTTCTGCTACCTTTTGTATTCACTCTTCAGATTTACAGTCTATTGGCACCTGCCCATGCTACAGGAAGAGCTCCCATGCAAAGGCATGGATTTCATTATGCTTCCTTTTAAAATAAAAAACAGGTCTCCACATAAAAAGAGGTCTATCTCTTTAAAAAAAATCCTAAAAGAAATCAGTTGTGAGAGTCACTGTTGCCCCAGTGCCAGCTTTATGCCTTCGACTAATGCGCTTCTCCAGGAACAGTCTTTAAATGAGAAGTTACGGCTGCTTTTCTGATTGAAACAAACTAGTGTTGATTGCTGATCAGCCATCTGTAAAGGAGGGCATCTCAGGAAGGATATGAGCTAATGAAAAAATGGACCTGATTTGAAAGTGTGATGTGCTTCATGCCACAGGCCAGTCTGAGTGGCATGAGATTATATCAGTGCAAGTGAGAGGTAGATTGAGAATAAGTAACTTCTGTCTTAAAGATTAAATGGCAAATTTGCTATTAAATGTGAAAGACATAAAATGGAATTAACGCTTTGAGGGTGTTAGCTGTGGTTATATACACTCCGCAAATGGCACTTCCATCCTGTCACTTGCATTGTCAAACTGCACACTCTTCTCATTGCAGCTCAATTAATACTCATTCAGAAGTATCAATTAAAGAAATGAGAAATGAAGTGTTGACCCTTAACAGCCACCCACACATCACCCACTTCACAAGCACATTTCGTGTGGCATTACTTCTCCAAATGACCTTTGTAACTGGTAAAATAATATTGATGAAATCATTAGGTTTCTTGGTAACCAATTGATAATTTTCTTCTGGGTTGCTTGGTGCTGATAATATTACCCTTGCTGTAACTAAGAGACAAATGCTGTCATGGAACTGAATGGGGCTCATTGGGCATTCCTGCATTTTATGCCCTGAATTTCCAAAAAATCCCCAGCGCACAGCTTATCGCATGAAAAAACCCAGAGCATTGAAGTTGTAAAGGTAGCCATTGCAGTGATTGTTATGTTTTGTCTCATTATTACATTCCATCCAGATGTATGCTCTTCCCTTGTGACATGATAGGAAGTGACAGAAGTAAAGACTCAGTATAGATTTGGATCCAGACTGGGATGTTAACCCAAACAGCAAAAATTTGGAAAGGATTTGTTTTAGATTCTTTTTGCTTGGGGCTGAGGCCAAATACAAACTTATCTGTGATATCTCATCAATTTTGAATCACCCCAAAATCTAACCCCCAAAGTTTTGGGGTCAAATGCACCTCTAAATGTGTCTACTGAAATATAGATGAACTAAAAAGGTTGAGTGGGGTATCTGATTGTATTTCTGAGTTCCCTTTCTACCCCTAATTAATTTTCTTTCTTTTTCTTTTGCCAACTGATTCAACCTATTCTTGAAATTCCAGCTCATTCAAATCTTTGGGATAGCTGAGGATTGAGATTACTTTTGCTATACAACTCCCTTGCATAGCTAGATCTTTAGTCATTTGATTCTTTTTTTAATTTCCTTGAATGCTTTTGATTGTGTGGGTGTTGCTGTACATGCCAGTATGCTTTGTGTCAGTTCTTTTCACTGCTTTGCCATTTATGCTTCGTACCAATTCCTTTCATTGTTGTGTGACATTAAATATTTTCCTGCAGGTCTTAAACTCATCAAGCATATTGTTGAGCTGTTTTTTTGTTGTTGTTTCATGTTTGGTTTTTTATTATTTTTAAAATTTAGTACACATCAAAGGAAAAGACTGTAATCCTGGTTTGATCCTACCTCAGTAGTAGGAAGGTCTCTTTCTGCGACCTTTGCACTGCTCACAGGCAATCAATTTTGCTGGAAGATGGGCTTGCTAAGTCTGCAGTCAAGCCTCAATTAAATGACCAATGCATATATGCTGCATTTTATCATTATTATTCATATCACCACTAAGGCAGACTGTCATAGTTTTCAAACAATAGTGCTTGCAAGTCAAGACTTTCAAAGCTGCTTCAGGGATTCAGATACTCCACTGCCATGAAGACAAGTGGGGCTGTTTTGAGATTCTCAGTGATAGTGTCCACCCTAGGGAGTGCATGAGAAGAACCTTATGCATGTAATACCTGCTTTCCAATGCACACACCTTGGTGGAGGGGCCCTGCAAAGAGGCAGGCAGATGAAAATGGAAAGGTTCAACAGTGTCTTGTCAAAAGAAATCGTACATTTTGTGGGCTGGATTTTCAAACTCTGCTCCTTTTGGTAACACTCTGTTTTACGGTCCGACCCATCTGGAATGGAGACCTATAGATTGCAGTGATACCAATGGCTTAAGTTAATGCTGCTAAACATGGCCTGGGGGAAGACTTTTCTGCCAGTCGTTTGGGGCCCATCAAGTCTAAACTGTTTATGTGGTGATTTCCATACTGAGAACTGGCTTCATTCCATTATGGGTGCAATGGAGGAACAGAAAATGAGAAGAAACTAACAAAGGTAAACCAAAGAATTTGGAATTGGGCAAAACATATAAATAAACCTAAGGACAATGACATATGCATTACACTGTGGCTGAGAGCTCAAAAGAGGAATGTCACAAAATGCGAGACACTGTGTCTGCAACTTAATCATCACCCTGGTCCCTAATCTGCATAGCACTGTCTCTATGATGTCATTACTTTTCATTTTAGGACCCATGTCTGGTTTGCTGCAAAGGACATCGTGTGCTCTGGTGATGTATCTGAGCAATGTGGTGACTGTAGGCGGACATCCTCCTTGCTTGTGTTGTGGGAATGAATAGATGTCTCGTGCCTGGAATAAGGAAAGCGGGTGAAGAAAACAGTCGTCTGTAGAGCTCTGTCAAAGGCAGGCATCGTGCAGAACTGGATGTCCAGAGGCTTCATGTCCAGAGATTTCATCTGTTGACAGGCAAGTTACTTCCATGGGAAGCCTGAATTTTTTGGGTCAGAGATCTGGTTGTTAGAGCTGCAGACTTCCCGCAAACACGTGCGAGGTCAAGATGATCTCTGCTCTGAACAGAGAAAGGATTGTGAACATGCCAAACACTCTAAAAATCAGACTGTAATTTTTTGGGTTGGGAATCCCAAATTAAGTGACACATTTGAGAATGTTCATATTAGTCTCTGCCTCAGTTTTTATGCATGTAAACCAGAGACAATGATTTCACATTTCTTCACAGCAGTATAATGAAAGTATAATCTTAAATGCAGCAAAAAATATAAACAACAGTTATGATGTCCCCACAAGAAGAAGTGAAGAAAACAATAATTTTGTATCCAGTGCAGAGCTGAACAGTGCATGAAGCCACATGCTGGATAAAGCTAAAATATAATACTGAAAAATAGCCCAGTTTCATAAGCCTTGTTTTCTATAGATGAGGAAGAAAATGAAGAAAATGAAGATGTAGTAATGTAATTAAGGACTGTGCTATGGCACATAGGCAGAAAGAAGCCACATAAAAGTTTGTTGCTTACCTTAATACTGATTCCTCAGATTTTGCCCATTTTCTGGTGAACCTTAGCATTTTTTGATGTGTTCTTTATTTTCTTTTATACATTATTACAGATACTTGCCGGTGTACCTAGATATTCATACCTAATATTTAATGAGATTTGTATTTACATATGCATGGTTTTGTGGGTGCTGAAGGGAAACTTTTCCATCTGGTGGCCAGAATAACCTGTTGGATTTAGCATCTTACTTATACTGTGCGTGTAATGACTCAAGGGCAAAATTTAGAGGTACTCATCAGAAGAAAATGACATCTGCAGAGGATGGAAAATGAAAAAATATTCTTTAGTAATTTAAAAAAAATCTTTCTAAGCCACATTTTTTTGTTCCTGGAGGTACCATTGTAGGGCTCTGCATAACCACTGGTACTGGCTATTACTGGGATGAAGCAGGGAAAGCTAGGCTGATAGATGGATGTAGCTGCATTACAGACATTTTCCATAGTCACCCCTCTGAGGATGAAAGCATAAAAGAATGTGAAGGTGAAACTTAAAATGTGTATGGATGTTCCTTTTATCTAGGAAAGGACAACTAACAAAGCAGTTGGAGCACGGTATTTTCTTTGCGGGCGCTCCATCAGGTTTATAATGACACATCTTGGAATAGGAGAGTCACAGTGGACTCCCTTGCTTAACTATCATCATCACTTATCATTTGCAAAATGGAAGGCTTTCTGATCCTGTGTCGGTGTGCGTGACTCACCCTCGGTGACTCACGGAGAACAGGCGTTCTCTAAAGCAGTTTTGGCTCGTACTTGAGCCCCTGTGCACCATGTGGCACAGGAACACGAGATAAAGCAGCAAGCTGTGTGATTCCCTCCACCCTGAGCCTCATCCTCACCCTTGGTTTTATGGCCAGAACCGCACTGCAAGCTACTGTTCTGGCAGACCAGGAATTCAGGAATTATTCAGTACTGTTAATTGATGGGCAGATTGCTCCAACCGCATCTCTCTTTGGTTTTGGATTACTTCCAAACATGAACCACAAATGGATCATTTCCAGCATAAGATTGGGTTTACTTGCATCATGGAGGGGGATAGCACTCTTGTGAGACCTTGGACGTTTGAAGACTGTATGGCTGTCTGAGGAGATGATGAAAAAATTGATTATTCGGACTGCCCAATTTACAAATCAAACTGTGTTTTGCTGTAGGAAGCCTGAGGAGGAGACATCTACCTCTGATATCTTCTGCCCACCATAAAAGTGTTAGGTTAAAAGTACTTCCAGAACAAAGGGTCATGAATGGATGGATTGGTTTAGGGAATACACAAGTAAAATTGTCTTACTGGTAGGAGATTTGAAATTTGGACTGATTGCCACAGGTGGTGTGAAAAGCAAGATCTGCAGGGAGAAGACACACAGATTTAACAAAGAAGGATTTATCTCTTCTGTGTTAGGGATGAGCTCTTTAGATTTACCATATTAAGAAAGGGTCGTCCTCACGTCTTACCCATATTACACTACTAGGTTTTGTGGATAATAGGATGGATACTCAGCCAGCTGGGATTACTCCCCAGTTATCAAGTCAAATGCTTCATGAGACACTGTTAAATGCCTGAAACTACAGGACTAATAGGGGAACCTCTTCCTAACCCTTTAGGAGCACAAGGCCCTGGACTGAAATATCAGTAATTTGTAAGCCAGTGGCTGTTTGAGAAAGCTTTTCCCTTCTGATTCACGCACATTCAAAAGGTATTTGCACCTAGATAAACTCACTGGCACTCCTCCAGTAGCTGTACAGGTCTGTTAGTGAAAGCAGGTGTCAGGGTGGGCTGAGAACTCCCCCCCCCCAAAAAAAAGGAACAAGGAAAATCAGAAAAATAATAATTCCTGGGATAAAATTTTGAATTCTCTTTGCTGTGTTTGCACTCTTGTTCACTCCCCATGAATATCATAATGAATGAATTGGCTCATAAGACTGCTTGTGGAAATAGCATTTTTAAATGGAGAACAGCCATATCTGCCGAGAGCACGTATGAAAATTGTAAATGGGAGCACCCTACCCAGCGAAGCACCTATCAGCCAACCTGGAAGCAGAAATGAGGCCATGTGATGTGTTTGTTCAGACAAAACTAGCCCAGGCAGCTACAAACTGGTGGTGAAGAAGCTGCAGAACAAGATATATTAGTATAAATTATTCATTGTGGATCATTTCAAATAATGAGCAAATCTGAGAAAATAATGACCCATTCACACACAATCCGCATGGAGAAAAAAGCAGCTAAAATTGATAAAATTCTTTGTTACAAATTATTTCCTCTGCACTGGGTGTTGGCATAACAGACTCTGAAGCCTGACAGTGCCGAAATAATTAAAATATTAAAATGGCTCCATTTTAATCTTTGATCACATATCTAGATCGCGTTGCAGAAATGTCATGTTTACTCATGACTCATAATGAAGAAATGTAGAAATGTCATTATTAGAAACCCTGCTTTTACTGCATCACGTATCAAAATTTGCAGGCAAACCATTACATTTCCTTCTTCATTTTGCAAGCATTTGTTTCCCAGAGGAGCTGAGGCCCACATTTTCAAAACCAGAGGACCTCCTTATACAGGAAATCTGAGCTACCAGATGGCTTTCACTTTCCTGCCACCCACCACCCAATATTTGGGATGGCTCCAAAGTCTCTGCCAGATTCCTACTTCTCCCCTCTTGCTCTAGAAGCCTGGCTCCCAATTTTATTGCACCCAGAAACTATTTATGATCAGTTTTGTAGCATAGATTGAGAAAGAAGTGATGAAAAACTTACCGCATTGCACTAGTCTTCTGTTGGTAATGAGAAAAATTTCCTTCTTCAGCCCAGTTTGACTGCCTTGAGGAATAGGGTAAGTGCAGCCAGTTCAACGCGAGTGGGACCGAGGACCTGCTGCATTTCCTGCACGGATAGTGGTGACATCACTTTCCATTTGGAGCCGTATGGCTGAGATCAGCATAGTGAGGAGGCCAGGATGAAATGGGCTGTGACCGTTTGTCCCGAGCCCCAAAAGTGCAGCCCCTAAGGAAGAGAAATTATCTGCTCTGCTCCAAGTCCTACTGGTCCTCGGGGTGTCTTTTGATATTCAGCAAGTCTAGTGGAGTTTAAAGAGCAAAGGCATTGTTCAGAATCAGAAAGATCTAAATGAAACCACGATAACGGGAACAAAGAGGAGAAAAAAATAAATAACTAACTAAAATTAGGCATGCTCAAGAGAAAGGAAGCAGCAGGTGTTTGCATACCAGCACATCTGTTCAGAAAATGCTCCTTTAAATCCAGATTAAATATAAATTTTGAAGCCTGAACTTTCTGAGTAATTAAAGATTTCTACTGCATTTCTTTCAGGGAAAAGCTAAAATAGACAAAGGATGAAAATATTTCGTTTCAAAGGAAGGGGAATATGAAATTCTTCCTTGTGTTTTCCATTTCACAACTGGATTTCTGCACAAAGTGCTTCACAGTTTGGGACCATTCAGAGTGGCAAGCTGAAAAGCTGGAATGTGCAAAAGCACAGCCCTGTAAGCACTGAGGGGATCTGATGGATATACTGCAAGCTCAGTTGCTCTGCTCTCATGTTTTTTGGTTTTGGATTCTTTTAATGAAGTTTACCAAGGGGCCGCCCAATGAAAAAGCACCTTTTATTTCCACTGCGTTCTTGAGGTAGACTTAGATTTGTTATTATTTTTATTTACAGGAACCCTGGTTAGCACACCACAGGACAGTGAAAACTTCACATTTCTATTACAGTTGGCAAAAGGAAGTTCTTTCTATTGATAATAATTCACATTAGTGCCCTGGCTGAAAAGTGAATTTTTTTTGCCTTTTATAATCTGGCAAAACATCAAGTTTTGCTACTTCTTCTTTCTGCAAGAAATTATCCTCACAGTTCCACTCAATGATAATTTGTGTCTTCTTACCAGAAAACTAGATCTGTGTCACTTGTACAAAGGTCAGTGAATTCCAGCTCTAAAATATCTCTAGGAACACAAGTCTGGAAGGGAAGAAGGTATTACACCGGATCCCATTCTATTACATTTCATTACCCCAGTTTATTCAAAGACTGATGCCATGCAAACAGTAAAACGAATTTAGCTTTTCATAGGCTCACTTTTCTTTATTGCTCTTTTCCTTGGTTTAAACCAATCGGTGACCCGCCACTCGCAGGACCTGTGCAACGTGCCAACACATCCCATGCTCTGCTGGTGTACTCGGTGCAGTATGTAATGCTCTGCAGAGAAAAGCTCTGTAGGAATCCTCGCTATTTGCTGCATGACATGAAGGCTGCCCACGTGTCCACTCTTCTAGAGATGCAGGAAGAGGAGGAAGAATGCTGAATACGGTTTTCAGATGAAATGCTGTAAAATGTTTTCAACAGCCCCTGATTCTGTTTAAGCAACATATTTACTATTAGGCTTTCATTACCATTAGGGAAGCTTTTTGAAGTGACTGTGGCTGGTTTCATGAACACATTGATTCTCTGCTACTACTGACCCTGCCTGGTAACACTTTCATCTAAATGCCCATTACTATTTACATTAACGAATGGTTAATTACAATGGAATTCCTGGGGAAGTGCATAAGACAAGCCATAAGAACGCCAAATGAGTGCATTAATGATTGGTGCTATCACAGTGAATACCAAATGATTTCATAATGACTGGGGAGGTAATATATAATGGAAAGAATTGCTCCCTATTTGATATACTCACCACAGAACTAGGACTCATTCTTGGACATCATTCAGAAACTGCAACATAGCCCGGAGGCCTTTCTTTCAGTCCTGCAAGGAGCTTGCACTGAAGCTCAGTCCACACCCTTGCAGAACACGACATGTGTTGGAATTTATTTTTTTATTGCTCATTGTTATGAGTTGCTGCTATGGCCCAAAGCACTATAGCTCATACTCAATGCTGGAGAGAATCTGAGCTTCAGAACGTCACTTGGCCGCTGCATTTGAGTCAATATTCAACCTAGAGTACAAGAGGAAATACTTTTACCAGAAGGGACTAAAAAAATGTGTGTCTGGACTCAGGTCTTATTAATGCTAGTTACCACAACCTTCCCTCAAGTCTGGGGTGGTTTTTTCATAGGACATTCATCACCATAGCATCTGAGGACCAGGGTGACAAACTCATGGATAACACCTGTCATGTGTTTCTTCTCTTCTTTGGGGGACTTTGCCCTTGCCAAATCACCATAAAATGAGCTCCAATGCTGGGAAGCGGGACAGATCTTCAGGGAGGTGTGTACCTGCTTTAATAAACCATGGGGGTATGTAAGATTTGTTGACATTTGATGCTGTAGAACATGTCCATACAGTACTAAAGCCAAGACTTTTGTATTAAATTATGTAGAAAGTTTGTTCAGTTCTGGAAAAAAAATGTTTCCATTCAACCTGATAGAAATAGAAGTTTAGATTTCTTCTGGCTAACTATCCAAGTAAAACACCAGCTTCTATTCCAGTATACTTGGAAGAATAAATAGAGCAGGTGAGAGGCCCAATCTACAGCCCTCTGCAGTCATTTAGAGTCTGTTCTTTGGATGAAACTCTATGTGAAGGACGAAGTGCTGCACAGCATACCCAGGAATTCATTGTTTTAGGAGAAAGGCCAAGCACTAGTAGGCACTGATAAGTGAAGTGGCCCATAGCACAGTGGTGAGTGTCCCTGGCACTGGATATCTTGGCGGCGAAGGCTATACCTTTGCCAGTTTTGCATTCAAAGAGTGGATTGACAAAATAATCTGATGGGTCTCTCCCCTCTTTAATTTCTGTGATTTAAGAGGAGGAGCCTGTATTTAGTAACCAGTGGGCTCCAGCTCCACAGGAATAAAAGCATTAAATGCAATGTTTCTGATAACTACAAATTACCCCATGACTACTGTAGCGCCTGGGACTTTCTGGCGACCCACCGCGAGAGCTAATGAAGATGCCCTTTTATAAAGCGCAGGATTCCTGGCAGTTATTTTTAATGGGTCATGCTGTGTTAGAAAATCATGCCTGCAAGATTCCCTGGAGTGGCAGTTGGGATGATATTACTTTCAATGAATCACAGCAGCCACCATAAGGGCAGGGCAGTATCTATGGCAGCAGCACCGAGCAATGGCGCAGCATCAAATGAACGGCTCAGCTGGTGACATCTGGCCCCTCTGATCATAACAAATCTGTAGTGTGCAGTACTCCAAAGAGTCCATCCTTCAAGATGATATGTTAAAATTAGGTGTCTTTTTCTCTTCGTCTTCAGTGACTATTCAGGCAAGCATGAGAGATCCTATTAAAAAATGCGGGAAGCAGTGGATGAAAGTTGGGCTCCTAGGTTCATCTTTCCACAGTAAACAATTACTTTTCACCTTGTAACTGAGTTTGGTTATGGAAGAAAGGCGTTACCTTTGCGAGATGCTCGGAGTAGGCAAAAAGATTCTGCTGTGGGCATGAAGGCCTTTGAGAAGTGTAGGTAGGCACCAAACAGGGTTTTCGTGACTTTCGGCTTTCCCTCTCAAGGCTGGGTGGGATCTTGGAAAGAAAAATAACTCAATGGGCATTGGTTTCCAAACATGAAATACCATTACTCATCTCCTGTCTCACTGGCCACTTCATTGTATCAGGGGATGTTTTTCACATGCTTGCACAGATCCTTCCATGAGAGAGAATTTTCTTTCGGGCATTGTGAAGGCAAGAGGTGGAACAGTCTGTGACAACTAATGAAAGTGAAATGCCAGCCTTTGAAAGGGCTTTGCTTTCCCTACACCGAGCGCTTTAAAAAGCCATCTGCTTGCTTGAAATGGCTGCAACACATGGTGCTCTTCCCCAATCCAATATGTGCTGCAAATTGTAGGCACATGGATCCAGTCAAGGACACAGTGTCTGCCTTAACTTTGGATCTCCTTGCTGTTGTCAGTAGGAGTCTCATCCTTAAACTTAGCTCTTGTGTGTGTTAATTATTTCCTTCTCATGACCAGCTGGCAGAGTGCTTCAGCACCTTAAGTTGCTCAATTTGATCTTTGTGCTCAGGAACAAGGTAATTAAGCAAGCTACAATTTACGGAAATGTATTTGCCTTGACTTGTTGCAAGTCTTCAGACAGCGCTCCATCCTAAATCATTTGATAATGTAAGATGCTCTGTGCAGTTCCCCCACTTGACTGAGGGTTAGTTCAACAGGTCACAGAATCAGTAATTGATTCTCAGTGTGTCTCTGTTGGTTTTATTACAATAATGAGGACCATCTTTTTTCATCTCTGCTAATACGTTACCAAAACCATCAGCTTCTCAGTTTGGTGTCAGGATGACTTTGACAGGTTGTTAGCAACTATATGATGTACAGAACATCACAGAGATGTCTCAAACTGTGTTGCTGTGCACCTTAGAGAGCCTTAGGTGGTCACAAAATAAGTGAAATCATTTCGGAGAAAAAGTTATAGCAAAAATTGAAAATATTCCTACAGTTTTGATGTCCTAATGAAGAAGTTCTTTATGCCAGTTTGTATTCTTGATCACTGAAGAATATTCTGTTTCACAGGAATCGGTGACATTGCAAAGCAACGACACTGAATTTACCCGAGATTAAAAACCCAAGGAAAACAACCTTCCTCATCTCCTAAGGTTCAATTTTTTTTCTTCTTCTTCTTTTTTTTTTTTTGGTAGAACATACTAGTTAAGTTGTGTGGATCTTGAAAGACTTGTGGGTTTTTCAGATTGAAAACAGCGAACAAATAAAGAGATGAAAGTCAGAAAGGCAGCTCTACAGGATTGCCATTATTCCTTAACTTGCCAATTTGTCTGCAACACCCCCAAATTTAGGGATTAAAACAAAATGAAAAAAAGAGACATAAAAACTCACCTCCCAGTCCAGGTAAAACTGCCTCATCAACATTCAGTCTTGGTTTACGTGACCTACAGCTTTTGGCTTTGGGTTCTTAAGTTACGTTGATGCTTTTGAGCTGTTTCGAGATGAAGTTAGCATAATGTGGATAATACAAGGAAAAGAAGTTTAAACAACTCCTGGAGTAACATTGCTGAGAGGTCTGTTTGCAAAACCAAGAAAAAGCAAGGCACTGTCATTTGAAAACAATGAAGCACAATACTTACGTCTTTATACACTGAAACAGTTTTTATGCACATGCTACTAATGAAATGGATTCAACAATGTAGTACTTTTATGGTCCATTTTATGACTAGGTAATTATATATTTTACGTAGTCTAAATTAATTGCCATTTTACTGTTCTTTGGTTTAAAGTAAAAAAGGTATTTACTAGTACGCTGAGGAAGATTCTCAACACAATCTCAAACCTTTCATCAGCAAGGGGAATGATGTGGAAAAAAAAACCTTCACTCTTCTTTCCTGCAGGAAAATTTTAGCTACTTTCTGGGGACATTTCTCTCACAAAGCCAGTCCGGGCTTTCCTGCCACGCACTATCCTTTGGAACACAAGTGATTATCTTGGTTGTGCTCCCCACATCCTGCTCAGAGGCAAAGAATGTTAGTGAGGTTGTTGGGGTCTCACAGAGGCAGCAGTAGACTGAGTCAGATGTTTGCAGACAGACAGTGAGCCTGGGGTGTGGTCGTGGTCCCCAATTCAGCAGCACACGCACATTGACTGTTAGACTCAACGGGAATTCCGTAACGTATAATTAAGCATGTATTTATGTGCTGGACTTTCAAGCTGGATCAAGTCCCAAAGCCATGAAGGGGGGAAACACTTTACTGAATAGTACTACTGAATGTTTAGCCTCTACATAAACTCTGCCACATGTGACCTGAGGGAAGCCTCAGTATTCTTTCTTTCTGTCTGTCTATCTGTCTGTCTGTCTATCAGTGGCGGGAGCCTGGGAGTAAGTCTTTTTCCCAGAAGGCTGGTTAGGTACAAACATACTCAAACAATTTTACACCAAGTCTAATATTATAAGAAATAAAGTGGATGAGAGGGAAATGAAAAAAGCAGCAGATTATCTCTTGTCAGAGGAGATTCAAATGGAAGGAAAGAGAGAATCGCATCGAGTATTCCAGGATCAGAGATATCTAAATAGGAAAAAAAATTATTATGTCTTCTGAACCGTTTTCCTGCCACTGAGGGATTGTTCCCCACAAATGACTCTTTTACATTGTTTTGCTACCTACATATACCACATAGATGGCTTTTACTGCTTTTCTTGAGAGATTAAGTTGCAACAGAGCTCTCTTTTTTTCCACCCGAGTGTAAACATCATTAGCTTTCTAAACATTATGGACGTATTGAAAGCTAGTGAGAAGCTCTGAAGATTATAAAGGAGAAAGAAAGCCCACCTGTGGCGTCAGGAAGGAGCCACACGAGCTCCACACCCACGGTCTCCGGAGCAACTTGGCTGCTGGCGATGCAGCACCACACTGTCATTGCTCTTGTAACTACAACCCCATTCCACAATGCTTTGCTCTCCGCAATACTGTCTTACATGAAAAGACTCAGGAAGAGCAACAGAGCTTTCAAAACACTTCCCAATTTACTTTTAATAATTTATTTTAAATCTCACATGTTTTTAAAGCTTTTCTCCTGGTCCTTTAAATATGAAGGTAGGCTTTGGTAGGGAACTTAATAATTCTCTTATTGTTCTTATCCACCTCCCTGTTACTTTGTTGATCACAGTAGCATCCAATTTCTATGGGCTTTTTCCTCATTAAAGAGAAAAAACAATGCTATGACTACCTTTGTCGTTATGCATACAGGGCTGGAAGTACAATATTTAAATGATCCATGATACTTTTGATTTGCAGCTGCATGCAGAGGGGGAAAAAAAGGAGACTATTTTAAGCTGCTGAAGCATTCACTCTTGGTGTCTCAGCTCACCATTATTCTCTCTCCCTCAGCAAAGCCTAGTCAGCCACCATCCCAAGAAAAGCAGTGCCAGCTTTGGGGAGAGCTATTCTCTGTTAAGTCTTCAGATCTTAAAGGGCGGTGGAAAACTTCACATTTTCCCAGCAGGAGAGCAGGGACTCAGTGTAGGTGTAAATCTCTGGCAGCTGATTGTTGGAGCCCACAAGCTGTACCTTGTAAATAATTCACTGAGGCACAGAAAAATCTGCATATGAGGATGAAATGTTTATAACTCATAGGATATTTGCTTCTCTGAGAACAAGTTTCCAGCCCCTTCAACTCATTAAGTAGCACTGAGGAAGAAGGAATAAAGGTGATGTAAAATGAACTCTGCTTTTGGCTTGTAACTGACAGAGAACAGTTAACAATAACCAAGATAAAAATGAAATTCTCTGGGGGAGAAGGAAGGGGGTACAGTGTTTCTCAAATCATTCAGCTCAGTATAAATTTTACAGATTCCTTATTATTAACTCTGTCAGAACCTCATCCTTCACATTATTGGTAGGGTTGGACTTATAAGGAGGCCTTTAGCTGGAGGTAAGGTTCTGGAAGGTGTTGGAAGTGTTTCCCTTTATGCATTTTTGTGACTTGGAGTGGTTTGCTGAGAGAAAATGCAGTGTAGTAAAACAGAACACCCTTCAATGAAATTTGGTTCTGTCATAACTGATATAATTTCTTATATTAGTACATTACTAACATCCTAAGCCTCTGTTTTTCAGATGCTTATAATTTTGCAAGACTTAAGTAATTTACTTGAAGTGTTTCACATGACTCCATGTTGACTGCTGTTGGAAAACTGTTCCCCAAAATCCTCAGATGAATAAGTGGGTTTATGGAACAGTAGAGAAAAGGCATGTGCTGCTTGTGTTAAAAAGTCTGGGGAATCTCAAAGAGAAGATGAACAAATGATTCCAAGGGATGCAGGAAGGTAAACTGAGACTGGGAATTGAAGCAGGCTGCAGGCTTGGTATTAATCATGACCTGATATCTAAATTAGGAATGTTTGTTATCAGAGTGTTTGTTCCAAGTAGAATAGTGCCTTCAAAATCCAGGCTATTCACCTCTCTCACCTGTGAATGCTACACTATCTGAATTCTGCTTGTATAATGAATGTGGTGGGTTTTAATCCCTGCTTTTCCACTCATTACCCTTTGTCCTCATGCCATTTTCATTGAAAACTGAGGCAAAGGTATGAATTTAGTTTTGGGCCATTTATAGGTTATCTTTAATCTCTGCTATATTCTCACTCTATATCAGCTCCGTTTCTTTATTCAGTGTCCTCTTTTTATTTAGACAGCTGAGGAAATGGCTGCTATTTGTTTTAATCACCTTTGCAAGGTTTAACTCAGCTTAATTTTCCAGAAAACTTTCCTTTTGGGAAGATTCTCACTTCGTGTCTGTATTTCCTGCCTGAGGAAATGGCTTTCTTTGCTGTTCAGACCCTTTCCTCCTTTGAGTCCAGGCTTCATTCTAATAATATAGTTGGAGGTGGTTACACAGTTAAGTCTGGAGACTTTCCTTGCAATCTCTTTCTTTCACTTAGCAGTCTGTGTGCTCTGCTGTTCAAGTGACTTCCTTAAGTAGCTTCATTAATCCCTGAGCACCTGTGTTTTCCTACTGAAGGTATCTGGCAGATAACTCACTTTGAGTGTCTTTCCTAATGAAAACATCCTTGATCTGACTATGTTCTCAGTGCCGAAGATAGGCAGTAGATTCTTCACTTTCATGTCCAGCTCCAAACCTACCGTACACTCCCTGGTGTGCAGTTTACCAGTTTGTAGATCACCTCTGGAGAGAGGCTTCCTGATTATCCACAGTCAGACAGACCTGCTTCTTTGTGTGATTCTCAGCTCTCTCCCTTCTTCCTGAATGAAATTCTTCTTTCTGAACTTCTCACCCTTTACTGCATGTCATTCTCCCTCCTTTTTCTGCTCTGGTTCTACTCTTATTTTTGGTACATAATTTTCTGCTTTGTCCCTCGAAAACTATTTTATTTTGTCTGTTTGGAACCAGTCTCTTTTGAAATCTCTCAGGCAAAACTTCTTTCATCAACAGCTCCTTGTGACGCACAATGTACACAAACATGTCCACGTACAATCTGCTGTTTGTGCACCTGAGTGTTTCTGCTCCCTCCCTGTATTGCCCAAGTCATTGTTAGAGGTGAGCTTCAACTTTTAGAGAAAGAAGAGTACCCAACCTGCTCCAATCACCATCTCCCATGAAAAATCCCTTCTTTTCTGATCCCTAGTTCCCTAGTTCCTCAACTAAATGGCCGGTTCATTAAAAACTTCCTGTCTCAGGGAGTCCAGACTGATTGCTTCTCATGTGTCATGGTGAGAGAGGTGTCATTCAGTGGGTAAAATATTAACTCCAAAAGCTTGCTCCAGTTAGGAGTTAGAGTAACTGTTCATAGCTTGGACAGGATGAGGTGTCCAGATCTTATTGATGTCACCAGTGAAAAGGAAAAGAAAACGGAAGAAGGCAGGATCAGGATCACACTTTTCCCAGTATTTTTATGATTAAGAGTCCCAAACAGGGAGTGGACACCTATTGTTTTGTACTGAGAGATTAGGCAGGTTGGACCCTGATTTAGGAGGCTGAAAATATATGACAGGTGAGTGAATAAGCAAGTGGGGCAAGGTGGGGAGGAAGGAATGAGAATTTTCATCAGATGACAACCCCACTGGCACCAGGGACACAGGTCTGAGAGCTGTCTAAGAGAGAGACACAGAATCACAGAATTTACTAGGTTGGAAAAGACCTTTGAGATCAAGTCCAACCTCTAACAGCAACAACCTGTAAGTATAGTAAAAAATGGAGGGACAAATAAAGAAAAAGGAAACACAAAAAAACTCAGCCACAAACCCACAGCTCTTTACAGGCAACAAAGAAAGTAGTAAGTAAATAAATAAATAGCACCTTTCCCTAGTCTTGTATCAAAAAACAATTCCAAGAGGAAAACCTCTCTGATTTAGGCTTATTAGGACAGCAGGAAGAAGAATGGGTCAGCAATAGCCAAAGGGCTTCAAGAGAAGAAGAAAAGCATATGAAATATATTAAGAGAACAAAAAATATGGGAGAGAAAGTAGACTCATTAATAAATGAGGAGGAAGATTAAATCAATGACGGTTCTAAAATGGGTAAACTACTGAAATGCTTTATAAAAATCTGTTAAACAAGAAAAATAAGGGCAGGAGAAATGGATAATTAAGTAGCAATAACGACTTTGTCAAAGCTATTGATGAACAGCAGGTAAGAGAATACTTAAAACATCTGAATATATATACAGATCAGCAGGTGTGCATGCATTTCAGAGTGTTAAGGGAATTAGCTAATGAACTTACAGAAACACTAGCAATTACTTACAGAAAGTTACAGAGTGTGATGGGAAGGTACCAGAGGGCTGGGAGAAAAAAGGAAAGACTGAACTTCTGAAAGGTAAAAAGTAAAAAAAAAAGAAAAAAAAAAAAAATCCCAGCACTAAGCATTCAGTGGTCCAGCTCCTGTTCCCAGTAAGGTAATGGCACGTGTATTAAGATAGAAATCAAACCATAAGCACAATTAACAGCAAGGTTTTCTACAGAATAAATCATGACAGACAAACCTTGATTTTTCAGATCAAGTTACAAAAGCGGGTAAAAAAAGTAAAGGAACATAGTGCATCTAGACCCTCCTGAAATCCTGCTTGGAGCAGGAATTAACATTGATGTGAATGCCAGCATTGCTATGTAAACCAAGAGTGAACTGAAGGTCCATAATATAAGGAAAATAATAACTCGAGGTGTTCGGTTACTGAGGACTACCTACAGCGATGCTATACAGGGATATGAACTAGGTCTAGTTTTGTTTAATATTTTTGATGATGATGTGTCAAAGAGTGGAGCAGGACAAGGTGGAGAGTAGCAGAATGGATCCCTACCTGGTGTTCACTAAAGCAAAGATGATAAGTGATAACAGTAAATAATAAAGTAATGATAAATCTTGTAAATGACAGCCTGTGTATGTAGGCGAGTCAAAATAAAACAGCAAAACTCCATACAACTGTTCAAATCAGTGGCTACTGCATTCCAGTCAGGATGCAGAATGTGTCCAAATCATAAAAATTATTATTCAAAAAGCAAAATGGGAAATTATTTCAAAGGTAAAAATGAAAATGCTTCGCTCTGAACATGTTAAATCATTATGCTTTCTTATGGAAACGAGAGACGAAGCCAATGGCATTTGGTTTTCCCAAGAGTCCCTCTGACAAGTTCCAGCAATGGTTTCCTTTTCTACAGCACTGTTGAGGCTGCATCAAAAGAGCTGTGTACAGTTTGGGACATGTCAATCTCAGAACGCTGTCAAGAAATTGGAGACGGTCCAGAGAAGAGTAATCCAAATGATTAAGAGTCTCAGGGGATTCATTTATAAAGAAGATTAAGTGAGTTATATTTTGATTAGGAGTGCATTTTAATGGTGTATAAGTAACAGAAAGACATAAACACCAAGCAGGGAACAGGGTGATTTAGGATGGCCCCAGAGGTTTTGATGGGATGGAGATCAAAAGAGAATTTAGACAGGATATCAAGAAACATTCCCTAGCTCTGAGGGATTTTGATTGCATATTTCCTCCTTTTTGATTTCAGAATGGGCTTCAGAAGACAAGGAGAATGTTCTCACTCCTGGAATTGTCACGTAGGACAGAATAAAAGACTTCTCCATCTGGAGGGAAGGATCTTGCAGTATGATCTAGCCAGTCTCTGCACCTTTAATGCCTCCTATTTCAGTGCAGAGGTGGGAGAGCACCATTCCCAGGGAGCTGGCCCCACGTGGTTTCCATTCCCCAAAGCACTCGTCTAGCAGTGTTGCCTTAACCCCAACTAATGAGTAGATCAGACAGTAAGGGAACTCCCAGGGGTGGCTGAATGGGTGAGGAGCTATATTAGCTGATCATGCCTGTTGTTTATTTCTTTATAGAAATAAAAGGCAGTCTGCTGCTGTTGTGTACATCTGCTGTCAGTGCTAGGCTATGATGATAAAGACAGAATCAAAACACAGCAAGGTATGAAAGGACAAATGCGGGAAGCTGGACCTATGCTTAATGAAGAGACCGTAATAAGTGACCTTTCTCAAATTAGTGTCTGAGAAAATGCTTATTTTTCTCTTCCAAGACGCTCCAGGAACTTAAACAAGCATATAAATTCAGATCTGAAAGTATACATGGGCTAAAGAAATCTCATTTTTAGGGAAACTATTCAGTTTCTATGGGAGAAACAAGAACATTCCCATTGATTTGGGGTCAAATAATTTCTTCCATCATATGTCCTCCTCTAACTGGTTTTGAGGTGCTGAAGTATTTCTGTAATCTACATAATCTAACAACCTATGGAAGTTAAAAGGCTGATGGTTGTCCTGTTTGTTCAAACTGAAATTAATCTCAGAAAACTGGACTGTGAAGAAAAGTGTAATCTCAGATTTCTAGTGAGAACCATGTGCTTGGAGTTAACATTTATTTTTATCACCTTTACTGGTAGCTGTGCAGCCAGATCTTTTTTGAGTCAAAGATATACATTACAATCAAATATGGGGATATTTCCCAGTACAGATTGTCTCAAATATTTCCTTTGGTTTCATATTGGCCTAATTCTGATATATTATCTGTTGTATGTTGAAATGCTGCCTTAACATTTGCGTGCCTTGATGACTGCTCCACATAGGAGGGAAGGGCTACAGGGTGTCTCTTCCTTGGTGCATCTCCAGAAATGCACAGCCCAGCCCAGCTCAGATGCTCCCTGCGCTCTGGGCAAGCTTTTCCTGCCCACAGTTTGGTCCTGTGTCACTGTGGGCAGCTGAAATGGGGCATGAGGAGATACCTTGCTTTGGATACACAGCAGAGGCTGGCATCACTGCTGACTGAGAGTGCAGGCAAGCTGCTTTCTAAATCGGGTGCTAGGAATGGCATAAAAATCCTTTTTTTGTTGTTGCTGTCCCTGTTGTGTCTCACTGTTCTTTAAAAGGTCTCCTCTGCCTTACCCGTTCTTTTCTAATGTATGTAGATCACAGTTTCACTCAGGGAGAGAATTGACATTTTGCATTAGACTGTTAGGCCTGCTTTGTTAATTTTAATTATTGTTCATTTACAAGTGCTGAATATCGTGGACTCTGTAACGGATGCATGGCGGTCCTTGAGAGGCATCCAATTTGCAGGTGTCAGGTGCCAGGCAGCAGAAGACGGAAGAAAACAAGGTACGTGCAGACAGTTTCAGTCAGTGGTTACAGCCTGAGATGGAAAAGGATCAGCCAAAAGTTTAGGCTGTGTTTGGACTCTGAGCAGCATCCAGTACGTGGTGTTGTGGCCGGTCTTCTTCTTGCTGCAGTGTGTCAGTGTCAGCCTCCTGCTTGCAAGCGCTTCCTGCCACTGCTGCTCAGAAATGCATCCAGTCCCAAAGAAACTCTCCTCAGAAAAGATGTCTGGATATAGTACTGTAGTGCTATAAAAAGGATGTATATTCCAATTTAAAATATGCACAGATCATTCACTGAGGTAGCAACGATTCTTTTTCCCTTCCCCCAAGATAAGAGTGTAAATCACATCTTCTCAACAAGGCAGGTAGTGAGGATGACAAAATTCTTACATTCCTAAAGTGTTATTGGAGAAAAAATGTCACCTCCATGCATAATTGCATAACTTTACTACCTGTCATTTTCTATCAATCAAAAAAATGTTATACTTGAATTTGAGGACAAACATGTCTAATAAGATTTTAGATTGACAGCTGAATGGCTGTACTCAACCTTATTTTAACTTTATTTTTTTGTTGTTGTTCACTGAATCAACATAGAGAGTATTATACCAAAGTTAAGGGAAACAAATACTCAGATATATTAATCCCTCATGCACACTTTACCTCAAAAAAAATAGAAATTCTTTCTCTGTAGGTTTTGTTAGTCAGCTCACTTCAGTCTCACCAGTGCTGCAGCAGGAGACTAATGTTTCTTCCACTGTATTTCCAGGGCAGCATTGCCATTGCATTCTGTTTCGATTATCAGAGAAATGTGTTTGGTCACGTGTAATCAGCACAGTGCCCTTGGCACAGCAGAGGCTCCTCCAGTGGCACCCCACGTGTCCCCAAACTCTTCTCCTGGTTCAGGGCTCTGGCTTGATGATCCTTTGAGTGAAATGTCTGATTCCCCACAACAGCCCATGCCCTGCACTTCAGCATTTACCCTCCCTGGGCCCTGTTCTTCAGGGTGTACAACAGTCTTCACTTCTGCATGTTGGGGATTTATTCTCCTTCATCAGTAGTGAGTAGAGGATCTCACCTGCTCTTCTTTCAGTTTTCCCTTTGTTAGACAGCACTCTTTTTCCTGTCTCTGCGTGCTGTGTTCTGTGTCTCTGTACCACTGCACCTTTCCTGACTTCCTCCTGAAAATCCCAGGGACCATTTTTCCACCACTTGTTTTCCTCCTTGAAGCTGCTTGTGCTCTCTACCTTGGTATCCTCTCCATATTTCTTTTTGACGATTCCAAGACTTCCCATCCTTGAATAGGTTACCAAGAACCTGTTTCTCAATTTCAGGCCTTTTTTCTTCTTTGTGTTCACTTTCAGTCAGCTCTGGTTGGACCTAACTCAACGTGTAATGCATTAATAATGCTGAATTCTGCTGAATTCTTTCTAAGTCATCACAAGTACTCCAGAATAGGCTTTAAAATGACAAAGAAGCTACCAGGACCTCTTTAACAGACACACAAGGAGGCAAAGGTAGCCATCCAATCTTGGCCGTCTTTTGCATTCTGTTTCAGTTTTGTATGTGAAACCAAAACTTCATGTTTCTAAGGTATACCTGGGTAAGGAGTAAAGTTAAAGAGAGGGTAGGGAAGACTGGTTGTTTTCAGAGAAAAAATGTCTTGCTAAAACTCCATACAAAGAACATGATTATTTCTCATCAGAGGATGTCAAAGTATTCATGTGTTCAACCTTACATTCCTCCAGCTCTTCAGGGAGGCCATGGTGACCCTCCCATACTTGTACTGCAAAGCAGCAATGACCAAAAAGTCACTTGTTTCCATGAAGAACTGGGTGAGCAATGATTAGGTTCAGGTGAGAAGCTGGACTCCACCCTTCTCCCAGTTGCTCAGTGTCCTTTAATGGACAAGTCACTCCAGGGACAGGTACTGCAGACTTTACATGGTTGATACATTTTGTTTCTCCATTGCAGAAAAAAGCAAAGACCAGATGGGAATTTTGTGCCTAGATTACAATAAGCGTTGGGAAAGCAGGAGGGTTAGAGATTCCCAAAGCTGATCTTCATTTAGCTAACTGACACTGCAGAAACATTGATGCTGAGGCAGCCTGGGCTTGGGTGTGAGCAGCAGAAGTCTTCCTGGAAGGCACAGTACAAGCTCTTATCCCAGGCTCACTGTGATTAGACACAAACTGGCTCTGCCTCTACGTGTGAAAATCACATCCTTGATTGCACTGGAGGTCCCAGCAATTCCTGGTCTGCTTCTGAAGCAACACAGTATATGCTACATGTTGCTCATGGCTTGTGACGAAGCCATAAATGAGTGTCCAGAGACTGCTCTTGGTGAAGTGTCAATACTGGAGCAGTATTTATCTTCCAAATTCTTTCACGCATCCATTCTGAGTTCCTGAAATTGTTTGGACTAACTTAATGACAAATGAGCAAGTATTTAAGAGAGCCTTCATATCTGCAAGAATAACCAAGGAGCCAGATGTCAAAATGCTATCAGCCAAAGTCACAATTAAGTGCAACCCACAGTTTCTGTAGCAGGCACAATTAATTGCAGGCACAAAACTATGACTGCAAACCAGCGGTCATTAAAAAAGAAGATTGAGGCAAGACATTCTGCACATTCATGCTATTATTTAAATTAACAACAAATAGTAATCTTTTTTGCTTTGCAGGATCTTTCACATTCAATCTTAAAAATCCCTTACAAATTGCGGTGGTCCTGTGTCATAATATTCAGTGAAAGGGAAAGTGCTAAGACTCATGGGAAAATTTAAAATCAAATTAACTTGTTTAGCCCTGATATCACACATTCTGTTCAAGCCAGATCTTTTCCCAGTGAGGAGAACAGCCTTCTGACAAAATTAGAAGAGGGTTTTTATTTTACTATTTCTTCTCTACTAATGATATTAATATTTCCAAAATTTTATGATTCGAATTCAAGGTACTGCCATAAAAGTGATCCATGGAGTGTAGGTTTTCTAGGGTCCCTTTGCTAGTGCAGCAGGTTTACAACGGTGCTGAGGAAGGTCTGCAGGATCACATTTTCCTGAAGGAGCTGTGTCCTGGCTGGGCCCTCCAGTGTGCCTTTCCAAAAGCAATTTCCTGTGTCCCCTGCAAACGGTGACCAGAAATTGTCTTTCTCAAAAGCAAAATGTTAAGGTCTCCGCACACAAGGAACAGACGGTCTTTGTGCAGCCAGTGATGGAGGGATGGAAGAGGCTTTGCTTTTTTTTTGGTGACTTATGAAAACGTTTCACCAGCCATTGCTCCACCTCTTCATGGAAAATATTAGACTATGGGATCGTGCCTGCCAGATTTCTCTGCCTGTCAGGCTTCAGGATCAGAAGCACAGTGGCAGAAGCCCAAGAAATGCTCACAACAGAGCATACCTGCCTTCTTCTGGTCTCTCTACGGTCTGTCCTCTCACCTCATGAATATCCTGCCGGGGGGATGGGGAAAGGGTAGATTGAAAGGGTGAGGGAGCAGAAGATGCTGGGGATCAAATAAAGTGCAGGAGTGAGCGGGGAGCTCTTGCCTGCTATGTGACAGACAGATGCAGGCAAGTGAGCTGCTTTATCCACTGACAGCAACCTGGCTGCATCCTCTGCCTGCACCCGGCACACTTCCTCTGCGAAGCAAAGGAGAATTATGGCTGTGCATTTCATCCCCATTCACGTTTTCTGTAGTCTGAGGCATGCCAGCTCTCTCCCAGTGCAAACTAGAGCCAGTGCACTCAGGGCTGAGAGCTGAGCTGTGGGCAGGGGTAGCATGACTGCTCCAGGCAGGTGAACCCCTGAGGCGCTCCCACAGCATCACCTGTGCTGCTGCTCAGCTTTATGCCTGCATTCAGTGACCAGATTTTCCTGTCTTCAATCCGTTTCATTGTGGTGCTTGGGTAGGAAAGGTTTCTCAGGGTCCCGCTTCTCTATGGTTTAAGTGGGACATCTGCCCAAAATGGGATGGTTTACAAAAAATCTTAATTAAAAAAAAAACGTACCCATGCAATGTTTCTTATTTTGTCCATTACATCATCAGCCCCATCTGTTTTAGTGTTTCATGGGGTTGCACTGGAATTGATATTGTGGGGCAGAAACTGATGATCCCCCCTCTTTGTTAAGGAATCAGCAGAAGGAAGGAGAGAGATGAAAGAGCCTTTTCTTTGTGTAGGACTGCTGCAAATTTTAGGCATGAGTGTTTGTGCTGAAACTCTTCAGCTCCTGTTGAACATTGGTGTGGTGAAGGATGGATACAATTGAAACCTTATGACTCTTAATATCAAAATGTTTTAGACACTGCTCTTAGGACCACACCTGAAACAAGGTCTTGCTATCGCCCACATGTCATTACACTGCATTTCTTTCATAATGAGACGCAAAAATTTCTTTGCCAAGTTATAAGTAGTTTACATAATCCAAGAACGCAACATGGGACGGCTTTCAAAATAAAAATGAATAATAAGATCAGCATTTATTGGTTTTTTCCTTCTACATCGCCACTGAAAATTCTCATTGGTGTGGCTTTATATGAATAGTTCTCCAGAAGTAAATTATGAGCAAAATTCAAAGCCATCATAAATTAAATGTGCTTTTTTCCTGCTTTGGTGTACAAGACTTTCCATTAAGCTAGCCCCATATAATATACCTTGGATGTGTTCAAGAAAGCCCTGTAAATTATAGTAAGTATTTAAAATGGTAAGTAGACATTGAAAAAGGCCACATTAGGATTAATGAATGAAAGGGTTGATACTGAAAATGCACTTGTAAATAAATAACATGAAAAGTAAAGATGACACACTGTTAGGTTAGAGTTACAAGTGGGAGTATGATGATAAATCACACGACTGTTTGTCAGAGCTTCACATGTGGGTGCATGTACTCCTTAGTCCCTTTCTTCCCCTCCCCCCAGGAGCAAAACTTCTCCCTTCCCTTGCCCCACTCACTGTGCCTCTGGGAGAGTGATGGAAGTTGTCTGCTTTCAGCACTGACTTTTGGTGCTGGAGGCGTGCTGGGCTGACGAGTTCTCTACCTGTTAGGAGCAAGGTACGCCTGTCGTGGCTTTGGCTGAGCAAGGGCGGTGCTTCAGGCCTGCTCCATCTATTCTGGTAATAAAGAGAATGTTTCTGACAGTGGGTGTATGCCAGGTTACAGCTGAGCCTGAATTCACTGCTTCAGTCCACAGGTGTGTCAGGAACTTGGTTGTTTCGCTCTCCTTGGCAGTGAGCCATCTTGGGATGGGACCTGGTAGTGAGAGGAGAGAAGGGGAGAGCTGAGGACAATGTGAAATGGGGTGCAGGGGATGCAAGGCTTGCAGCAGGTGGAGGAGAAAGCATCTTCCCCTCTCCCACCCCTCCACTAGCCCTGGTCTTCATTTGTGCCTGGTTGTGACATAGGGCAGCTGAGATTGCAGCAGCAGTGCCACGATCATGGTCTGAGGTTTGGTCGCAGTGGAAAGTTTAATTGAAGCTCTCCGTCTTGGGTTGAACAAATTCTCAGAAAATGCACCAAAACCCCAAAACCCAGAGAGGAAAAAACTTTCCTCCCAGGCAAGATTTTTCCATGTTTTCATTGCACCAGCCACATATACTCATACAGATATTGGTGTCATCACATCTTGTATCTCCTCTCATGTCATCATCTGTGGGAGCAGTTCTGTGCAGCCTGTTCTGGCTCACCGCTGAAATAGCTCACAGACTGTGATCCAAAAGCATGGAGCAGAAAGGAAAGGGGGGAGGAGGGAGGGGCTGGGAGACCAGGAAAAGTGCGTCAGTACTTGCAGATCACCTGGGCAAAGGGAAGCATCTGCCCGATGACATTAGGGTTTGCATGTCTGAGACAGCATGTGTAAGGTGACTAGGTCTTTTGTAGCTGGGATTGGAAAGTCCAGGGTAAGGTTACCTCTGCTTAGAAATGATATGAAGTGGCTGCATGCAATCAAACTCTGCCTCCTAATGACACAGGGCAAGTCCAAAATATGATGGCCTTAATGGAGCTACTCTGGATGCAGAGCAGCACAGGACAGGATCTGGCTGTGGCATGTACACTACATGAAGTGATGGGTGGGTACGTTTTTATAACCTGATTTTACTTCCCTCCATAGTATTCAATTTTATCCACATAGGCCCATTGAGAAAACAAGGTTCTGCTCTCAGTGAAGTGTTTATGGGCCCATACAGCCAAAGGAATACCTTTTATGTGCCTGTGGCACTTTGAATATCTTTGAATGGGAAGGAATCTTTGTGGGCAAGAATAAATCCACATACTTTTTGGTCTGCCATGCGAGGAAGGGCAGAGCGGCAGTCAGTGCCACCTAAATCTTTGCCAGACCCCAGGGAAGGATTTAAGTTCAGGTTCCCTATTTGAGTAAGCACTAGGAACAAATGGTAACATAAAGGTTAGTAGAAGATTATAAATAGGATAATAAATGGAGAAGGAAGGATTATACTACCACATTAGAAATCATTTGAAGGGAAGGTAGAAACTCTCATGCTTTGCAATAATTTTTGAGTGCCCAGATTGATGGCAATCTCTCTGTGTTATTTATTATAGAGATATATGTTTTGAAATAATTTTTTAAAAGAGCTTTTTAAAATTATTAGAGCTACAAATACAGTAGAGCACCAAAACTCTAATAGGCTGAAGTAGAATGTTAATAGTGTAGGTATAAATATTTGCTGTGGATATGTGTCTGAATATACCCAATCAGCTGAGAGAGGAAAAGAACATGTTTCTCATGTGGCCAGTATTATCTAAGTAATTTGGGTTATATTTTTGAATAGTCCTGATTAACTGTTTTATGAAAAACACTCTGTCAGATAAACTCAGATAATTGGTAAAGGGGAAGAAACCACAGTCCGTCCATAGAGTGACTGTGAGCAGAAAGAGGTAAATTAGCCCATCTGCTTTGAACTCTTCATACAGCTCAATGCAGTTCATAAAACTGAAAGTCAAATAGTGCGTTGTAAAAGGAGGGCTTAGGAGCTGAGATGGTGGAAAGGTAGTAACAATCTCCGCTCTTTATTGATCTCCATAACCAGAGTTTGCAAGTGTCTCTCAACCTTCAGTTCTGCGCTCTGTGACATAGGTACAGTGGCATTTAACCAGCAGATGCAAGAGGCAAATTATCAACATCTGCCCAAGCTAAGTTGCATCACTCAGCATTGGCCTGATTGAGCCACTTCCCACGTGAACAAAAATAAATAAATACAGTTTTCAAGTAGAGTAGTATTTTTTGCAACCAAGCCACTGCAGTCGAGTTATGCAGATGTGATCGGTCATGTCCCCAGCCCCACATCATTTTATAAACAGGAACCGGTGGAGCTGTATGACTTCCATGCGTTTGTAAGTCAAACCTGTGGTGGAGCAAGAAACATCTTCTGTGCCCCTGGATCTGTATCCTTCCTCTTTAGATGTATGTAGTTAGAAACTCGAGGGTGCAGGCTCTGTGAGTCAGTACACTCCCTCTATCAAGGAAAGTGCAACACCAAAGGGTCCAATGCGTTTTTCGTTGACAAACTAATGGGAAGTTTGGACTGCAGCTTCATTGCCAATGTGGTTCATTTTCAGCCACCCAGGGCTAACGTGGATGATGACAGCTGTGCTGTGATTGCAGCCCATCCTCCTGTGGTGCAGGTACATGTGTGGTACACTTTCAAACGAGGTGTCAGTGAGCCTTACGGCATTGGCAACGTTGGCGTGGGGTGGGCGATCGACAGCAGCAAATGAGAACAAGCAGAATTGAGATAATGATAACCTAGGAGGAGGGTGCAAGCCATCATCATGATTCTGCCACTGTTCATGATCATGAACAGAACAGGGAAGAGCAGAAGTGCCTCTGCTGATGCCACTGGAGGTAGAGGAAGGTGTGGACAACAGAAGCCCGTGTTTTCATTAATAAACATATCATAATATCCCTGCCTGGGAAGGGATTGGAGCAGCAGAAGCCAAATGAGAAGGCAATCAAGGGAAGCAATAGGAAGAACTACCACTGCAGTAGAGAGGACGTTGAAGATTTCCAAAGGACGATTTCCAGTAGGTAGACTTCCACACTCATTTTGCTCTTAGTCTGGTTGAGAAATCCCACAAGGAAGATTTCATTACAACCTGTCACATGTTTGGGCTGGGCATCCAGACTACTCACTGCTTTCAAAACACACCTGAAATGCAGAGAAGCCCTAGGGAACTGCTGGCTTGCACTCATGAGAAAGGAGTCTGATGA
Source organism: Mohoua ochrocephala (assembly GCA_013398855.1). Classification (NCBI taxonomy): domain Eukaryota; kingdom Metazoa; phylum Chordata; class Aves; order Passeriformes; family Acanthizidae; genus Mohoua; species Mohoua ochrocephala. The sequence goes on from VZTA01020198.1 coordinate 238,375, forward strand.
GCAGCCTTGGCTCTTCGGTCTCAGGGCATGAGTGTCTCACAGTGGGGAGGATGGCCATCTTTTGCTGCCTCTTTGCCTGAAGTGTTTTGGTAAATGAAACTTTGAACCTTGATTATGCTGGTAACACTTCAGTGGTGTTGTAAGTCACTAAGCAATCTTCATGAAGTTGAGCTCAGCTCTGTATCTGTGCTTTAGAAAAGTTTCATTATATTTTAAGGGCTTGGTTTTTTTTTTTTTTCTTTTTTTGAACCTGAGAGCTTTTTACCTGTTTCTGCCACTCTCGGGTTTCAGACTATGAGATTAGTTTAGCAATCAGGAAATTACTAGCATCATGCTAATTTTAGCATTGTTCATGCGCTGCAAAGTGACTTGCTACACAAGAAAAAAACAACACACCACATTTGAGCAATATTTGTGCAATATGCCAGACATGTAGCAATATTCTCTGTGATTATCACCCCATACAATTTTCAAAGCAGTGATGAATTGTGACAGATCCTCCTCTGAAATAACCCATCATAGTTTATGAAATCGGTAGAAGTATATCAGCTTACATCAGCTGAAGATCTGGGCTGCGTTTCCAGCTTTCTGCTAATACATTTTTATGACGGAAGCGAGTACCTGAGATGAACTGAGAGTTAACCTCTCTAGGTGCACTTTATATCCTTCTTGTGAGAAACACCAGATATGTTTTAAATTCACTTAAACAAAGATTCAGCCACTGAGTATTGAAAATGAATAACATCTCTGGCAAAGTCTGGCATAAATATGGTAGAAATTTCCCCCATTCGTAGTAAGGATTAGGGAATCCAGGGGAAGCTACTGATTCTGAACTGTCAAGCAAAGAAACTTTTAGAAATTATGAAAACAGAAAGCAGACTGTACTTGCTACTTCTTTTTTAATATGAGCAATTTGGTTTTACCTAGGATACATCTCCAGTATGCGCACAAACATTTAGATATTTATGATTGCAGTGAAATTGTAGTAACATGGTGTCTATTACACCACCATCAGTGTAGTTTCAAGCTTTACCGTGAAAGAACACCATTTTCTGTGTGCGAATAGTGGAGCACGGGGATTAGCAAAGTGTGACTTAGCGCAGTTCTGCTGACTGGCTAAAATGATACATATCCCTTTTTCTTGTCATTTAGAGGTGAAGAGGAGTTAATTCAGAAAAGGCCAAGTTACTGACACTTTTAATAATAAAGCAACACTTCAGAATGGTGGTGCGAGATGAACAATTTGTAATGACCAGTCTAACAACGTGAAAGAGACATGTCATGGGTTTCTCCCTCTACTAACATGCCTGAGACTGGTCAGTAGTTACCATCCTTTAGGAGCTTTCCTAGTGATTTCTTTTTATTTATATATGTGTCTTTTTTTCCCCCAAATCCACCAAAAATGCTATTTAAAAAGACCACACAAAGGACTGATCTACCTTACACAAGCGTCTGGTGGGAAAAAGTCATGTAAATTTTGATTTACTGAATGCATGAAAGAAGGAGGCCACCGCCTAAGAAATGGATGACAGCATCTGAAAGTGGTTCCAGCATTTTAAAAGCAATTATGGGGGGTAGATTTATGCACGAAACCTGCTCTGTACATTAACTAAATTTGTGGGTTTAATCACTGGAAGGAGAAAACCAGCTATGAAATACTCAAAGTAACAGGTCATTGTAGATATTCCCTCGAGGACATAATTTGTGTCGGTGTGTGTAGACAGGACTGCACATATGTGTTGCAGAAGTGACAAAGGAAAAAGTCAGTGAACATCCTCCACAAGCAAACACAGGCTAACGCTGGAATATATGGCTTCCTGAATAAAGAAAATAAAGCTGTGACTATGTGAAGATTTCTTAGTATGGGAATGGCAAAGGAGTAATGCATTCTTCACTCCAATGGAAATTAATGGAGCATGCATTCCTCATTCTCAGTCTATTTGAGGCTGCAACAGGGGATATCACATCTGGCAAAACTACTTTGAGTCATGTTATACCACTTATAACATCATCTGGACCTTAGGAAACAGCTTTCTGAAAATAAGGAATGCTGTACAGTACCTGACATTAGCCCTGTTGAAAGGTACTGATAAGTTGCAGAGGCCTAAGAAATTAAGGGCCACATTTGCATGGAATTTCCCTGCACTTTATTACAGTCAGTTCCCTGGTTTTGTAATTTTAACTGCCCTTTTCCTTCAAGCGCGTTCCCCAGGGTGAGTAGGGGGTGCTCGTTTGTGAAAGGGAACCAAATCAGTCAGAAAGGAGAGCATCTGGGACAACAACAACAGAGGAACACTGCGTACCCAGAAACATTACAAAATCTGGTATAAATTGAGAACATTCATTATTAATAGAAATACTATTTTCAAACTATGTCGCACTTTCAGCTCTGAGGGTTTCACACACTGTAGTCCTAATCCTGTGTTTGTATTCCTAACTCCCACAGTTAGCTTGATCAGATTTGATAGAATTAGTGGTGTGAGGAGGATGCACACTTTATAAAGCTTTGTGGAATTCGGCTATAGACATAAACAGCTTCATAAAAACTTCACTACTGCTGTGACGGAGACTACTGTCCTCTGGAATTTTCCATATATTCGGTGGTTACCTTGCAGAAGGGGGATGGCAGTGGATAAAGGTGTTTTTTTTTTTTTCTAAAAGCACCTTAGGAGTCAGGCAGCACTCACAGAGCAGAACAGAGTCCTGGTCTGTTGGTACCTGTGAGTGAGAAAGGCTCACACACAGCACTGCTTTGCACATGAATGGTTCACATTTGCCCCCTTAGGTTCACATTTACCCCTTATTCCTACCCTAGAACAAGTGTGAAATGGCAACATTGTGATGTCCAGGAATGCCTGGACATCACGAAATAAAATGAACAGAGACCCATATTCCAGGAAGGGTCAGAGCTGTCTGGTGTTCATGCTCTGAGCTGATGGGAGACTTGGAAATGCAAAAGGGCGAAGGAAAGTCTGAATGTCTTAAAATCTCCTACTGGAACACACTGGCTATGGATAGGTTTAGTGTTTGTCTTTGAACCAGAATGTGATTCTGTTCCAAAACATCGGCTCTGTGCACCCTATGGAGGATGACCCTTAAAACCAACACCTCTGCCCAAAGACAGGTGCCACGTGGCACCATCTGTCAGCTGGTATCAGCCAGCTTAACCATCCCAGAGAGGTGATCATAGACCAATGCAGAAATTCTTCTGTGTTGAGGGGCAAGTAGGGTGGGGCACAGGTGAGTGCATGTAAAGGGGTAAAAGGGCTACCAAGTGCTTTGTTCAGGGGTCAATAAATTAGTGGCTGAGATAGACAGTTACACACAGTAGCATGAGGCTTACCATGCAAAGTAAGCTTAGACCCTTATTAAAAATGTACAGGGATGCTCATTTTTGCTACCGGATTTTAACGTTTAGATGTTTATAATGATTTCTTTTTTCAACGTTTACTTTTTTCCAGCATCGGTTACAGAAAGTCCCCGGTGTTCTGTCCTGCACCCATGATTATAAAAATATTTAAAGTCACAGAACAGATATACGGCTAGGCAGACACATATTTTGATTTATGTTATACTATGGTTGAGGCACACATTTGAAGGCAAGGTTTTTGGCTGACAACAGCATCACAATAGCAGTCTTCCAGCCATATATTATAGTGATGACCCCTGAAAATTATCAGGGTTTAATACAAGGCTATAATATAGGGTTTCTGGAAACTCTACATAAGCAATAGACAACATAAAAAGTCGTAGTACTATTTATGTGCCATCAAATCACATTAGGGGGGATTTGACCACATAAATAGTAAAATGACTTTTTGGGAATATGGAAATTAAAGAAAAATGTTTCAAATAGAATCCATAATTTACAGAAAAATCACAAATATGCAACCGTGTTATGAAAGTAGGAAAGTAGGAGGCAAAAAGAGAAAGGAAGACTTCGTGCAATCTTTTCCATATACTGTAAGATTTTATCTTTTTTAACACACACAATCAAAGATGCATCCTGTCATGTCATATCATTATTACCTATAGTTTTTTGTATTATATTGTGAGTTACGTGGGAGTTGACTGATATCTATGTTGTCAGCTGTTTGCCAGCTGTTTGCTCCTGGGATGAGCGGGGTGAATGTTAGCTTCTCAGAACCATCAAAATAAACAGCATTATTTCTCTTTGTTCTTTCCCTGCTGCAAAAAATACTCTGTGGATAGAAAAACTTCCCAGCCCCAAATCTCACCCTCTTTTCTTGAATCGCTTATGAGTACATATCAGTATTTATCTGGTTCTTGTTGTTTGGTGATGCTAATAAAAACTGTAGCGTATGTAAGAATAATAATTGCGGCAGATATGGAATATCAAGAGTGTAATGAGTGCCGCAAAGACAAATGTGAAATTAAGGGGCTACTCCAAATAAAAGTCTGTAACCCAAAGAATGCAGCTGAAGTCTATGGAATTTTTGACACTGATATCATTGTGAAGTGCGTTGGCATTGGGCCACGCAAATTTAGCGGAAGATGAGCTGTGGCACTGCCTCAGGTTGCCTCTGTGGAACAGCACGGCACTGTGCAGCTGCAGGCCCAGCCCATGGTGGGATGACCCATGTAACCTTCATTCCTCCTCCACGGGAAGGGTGCAGAGCTGACTCAAGTTTGCCTTCGATGACTGGAATGCATAAATCAAACATATTCAGAAGCAGAATAAAATTGTTACAAATGCCAGCAATTATTACCTAGGTTTAGACCTATAGGTTTTTGGGATGTGAGGGTGAAGAAGGAGTTGTTAGACTCCCTGTGATCTAGTTTCTTTGGTGAGGAAATTTCTCTCCTATGGTCCTGATTTGGTCAGCGGTTAACACATGCCCAGCCTCAAACATGTAAGCAGTGCTACTGACTTAAATGTGCATTTATCTTATAGTATGTGAATATAACTCTTCACTTGCCTAAACTTTACCATGTGCCTAAGTGCTTTGCTGGAAAGATGGTCAATATTCTTAGACTATTCTGAAGAATAAAACAACCTTTTATTTTGAGGTAGTAATAAATACTAAATTCTTGGAAGATTAAAGGATTGAGGAGACTTTACATGTCACTGTTGTACATCAACAGCTCCCTTTGAAGTCAATGGAACTTGTGTGTGCCAAAGGGCAGAGATATAGAGTGGCAGAATTTCATAATATTGTGACTTAGGAGCCAAAAACATCAGGGGATATCTAAAATGAGTATATGAACTTTTTAAATGCTTGAATGCTTTGAAGTGATCTTTCTTTCTTCCTCTTTTTTATTTTGTGTTTTTGTGTGTGTGTGCTTTTTTGTTTTGTTTTTGGTTGTTTAGGGTTTTGGTTTTGGGTTTGTTTTTTTTTTTTTTCAGAGAAAACAACCTGGAACTTTCTTTTTTACCTAGAATGTAACCGTTAACATCCACCTAAAGGAAAACTAGTCTTTCAGGGAGCTTCCCTGACAGCAAAACAGAAGAGCAGATGTTATTTAAAAAAGCTGAGGAGAACCTTCAGCATATACAAAAGAGACAAGAGGCAGTCCAGAGGCAGAAGGAGATGTTGCTGGAACAGGAAGGCGAGCTCTTGAGCATAAAAGAGAGATACCCAGAAAGCAGAATGAGCATAAGCCAAGGGAAGGTGTACAAACCGTCCAGGAGAACCGTACATCAGAATCTACCTCTGGGAAATCTGTTGAATCAGGGAGGCTGTGATTATTTTGCACCTTGGATTACTTGTGTGTGTGCTCAAGCAAGAAAACTATATAGCTATTTTCCTTGCTTGCCAAAAGAAAACAATTAGATAGCGTTCTTACTGATGCTCTTAAATGAGATTATTTTTGTTTTACAAAACATTGCTCTTATTTATTGACTTTATTTTGGAAGCTTTCAAATGTTGGATTTCTCCCAACATTAGGGGAAGGCTTAGAGCTCTTCACGACTCTTTCTTTCCACATGAGCTACATCTAGGAAAGTGCTGAGCAAAGAACGAGGAGTGCTTAGCATTCTGCTACACTGCCTAACATCATTAGAAAATTGCACCTTTCAAGAACTGGTATAGAGACTGTGAGGCTGAACTGTTCCATTTCTGGTAACAATAGCATAATATTAATCACTTATTAACAGTCTTGGTCATTTGGCTTATTTCCTCATTTTCTACCGACCTTTTGAAAATCCTGTTTTGCCCTTGCTGGTCTCTTTACTTATGAATGGCATCAGCAGCTGTATGTTGGTTTGAAAGGATGTGTGTGTGTGGAAAGGGAAAGGAAGAGGGATGACAGGCTCTAGCCAACATACTTTTGCAAACGACTGCTAGCTTACCACATTGCACTCCTCTTTTTTTCTGCTAATTACAGGAAAAGTGATTTATTAATATTTGTGCAATGGTAACTTCTCAGCTCACCCACAGCCTTTTCTAATCCAGCCAATTATTTTTAGTATTACTTTTAAGCTCTGTCTTTAATTAATGGGGTGCAAAAGTTTAAAGCATATGGGGTTGCTTTTCTTAAGTCTGGGAAGAAGCAGAGTTTAAAAAGCCTGCAGATACACTTCTCAATATTGCACTTAAACTCTATTTCTGAAAATACTACATATAAGTTGTCACATTTTCTTCAGCTTGACATAAAATTCTGTGACGTGTCACATCAAATAGCAACAATCATGAAATTTTTAGGGATGTGTCAGTTTTGAGATACATACTTTCTTGCTTTGATCCACCATGGTTCAATTGGAAGATAAAATAATCACTTCCATTTCTCACGACTTCTTTATAAAAACATATAATAAAATATATATATTTTAAAATTTTCAAAGTATTTGTTCTGAAGCCCCTTTAAACAGAACACTCTTGTTGCTGCTAAAATCTGCTGCAAAACCATCGCTTGAGTTGCAGTGATGTTTTTTGCCTGCTCCACGGGAAAGCTTGAAAGGTGCCATCATTTCTGGGATACCCATGGTCATAGCTGGGCAGTCCAGTCCTCCCACATCTGGAGCAATATCCCAGCCCGGTGAAGTCAGGGCTGGTGGCAGATTGTCAGCGCTTTGTGATCCAGGTCCGTTTGAATAAAACTTCAGCTACCTTTTTAAGTGACCAAAGAGAAAACCTCCCTCGATCACTCACCGGGCTCCCTTCAGCAACAGGTGGAGCGAGGAGCGTGCAGGCTTTGCTGGGATTTCCCGGGGAAGCCACATAGCTCCAGCACCGCCTCTTCCCACCGGGTGAGCTGGGGTGAGTGCAGCAGCGAGCAGACGCTGTCGCCCCGGGCTCCCCCTATGCGGTCCCCCCGGTCCCTCTCAGGGCTCATTCGTCTTGGGCGCCCGTCACGGCCATGGTGGGTGGCAGCCACATCTGCCGGGGGCCGGAGCACAGCTGCGGGAGGGGAGGGCGCGCAGGCCGCCAGCCCCGTCCGCGGGGCGATTCATCAGCAGGACGGCTACTGCTGGGAAGAATTCCTCCCTGGCGGGATGAACCTCCAGTGACTCTTCTCGGGGGTCGGGGACGTCCCCCTCCCGTGCGGGCAGGGCCATCGCTCAGCCCGGGCATGAACTCTCCCTCACCCCCTGACCCCCTCTTCAACTCCCACACATGCACCAAGGCGTGAACTGGGGCTCCGCGGGGCCCAGAGGCCCAGAGCCCACCTCTGCCTCCTTCCAGCCTCACGTCGGACACCGCGGGCTGGGGGCCGGCTGTCCTCGGCCCCACGGCATCGTCGCTGTCTCCCCGCGCATACAGCGCCAAGCCGACGAGGCTTGTCCGCTGAGCCCTGACAGGAATTTTGTCCCATGCTGGAGGGTGCAGCCACCTTTCAACAGTTTAGTCTTAATCTCCTCCTGGCCTGGACCCTCCAGGCCCTCCCAGGGTCTCTGCCCTGCAGGACCCCACTGGCACTCTCGGACTGTCCCTGGATGCACAAACCAAAGGAAAACTGTGGAGTCACTCTGGGACTTTGACTGGGGTCAGATGGGGATGTCCCCTCTGTTTTGGAGGAGTGAGTGGTAGCTTTTGCTTGATGGCTCTGGAAGCCATTGCCGGGCTGGGGGATCGTGCTGACATCCCGGAGACGCGTAACAAAGGGTGCAGAAGGTGTCGGTTCCTGTTTCTGAATCGTCTGGTCTGACTATGTTGTGCTGGGGGAAGCGATAAGGAAACAGAAGCACAAGGACAGCAGCTGAACCTTTGTGCTTTTTTGTACTTTTTTTTTTCCCCTCCTTTTTTTTTTTTTCTGAGGAAGCTTTCAGTGTGCTCGCCTGCTGAGTCCTCAGGGAATAACGTGCTCCAGCAATTTATTACACTGTCTCTAGGCAGAGCCTACCACTGCTATATCAGGGAATTACTTAAGGAGTTACTCAGGTCCAGGTGGCTGTTTGAGAACTTATATCAAGAACTTACATCACCATTCTTTCCCTTGTAGTTAAATTTAGGTCCCTTCTTTTGGCTCATTTCTCCTTTTATCAGAGCATAATTTAACTACTGGTCACTGGAGACAAAGAGAAGCCTAAATAAGCTTCAGAATACACCTGAGAAACTCTTCTGGGGAGAGCTAAGAAGCAATTTTTTCTTCTGAAAATCAGTGTCCTTTCACAGTGACTCTAGTAGCTTCTGCCCTCCATGTTGGATGAAGGAAATAGCAGACAGGAGAAGAGAAGGAAAAGATAGCATGACAAGAGATATCAGGAAGGCCAAGGGAAAGGTGAAGCAAAGGTATTTGCTCACATCGGAGAAGAAGAGACAAAACCTACATTTCTTTACACTTAAACTCCTTGGTGAAGTTCAGTGCTGCATTCACAAACAGGGGACAGAAGGTATATAGAGAGTGGCGTGAGTGACAGCATCCTGTGTCCCAGACTAGCAAGATGGTCAGGTGCTCCAGCACTGTCACTGCAGGCTGGCAGAGGTGGTTAGGGTCAGGAAAGGAGGATGTGAGAGACTCAGTTCTTAATACCACAGAATGCCCAATTCCAGGCGCTGATAGCAGAAACTCCATGGAAAAGCAGCTTGTGAATGCTTTAAGTTTGTATAGCAATTAAATGCATGTTTTAGTGCTTTGGACATTTTTGTAAAAGCACAATGGCAGATATAGAGTACATTTAAGTACATTGGGACTCTGACTACTGGGGACTGCCTTTATGGGGACCGGTGGTAGAGGTATCTCTTTCTATCCCGTGTCATTATCCAAAGAATTCAGCTAGCGATTACAGCGAAGCATTTTAAGGCAGACCAACACCAGCGACGGCTGCAGTGCAAAATCTGCCCTGTAAACTGCAGTGGTTTGGGAGCTGATTGACAAGCAGCTTAGACATCTGGACACCAGGAGCAGAGCAGACAGCTGGAGCTGCCAACCTTTTCAGCTTATCCCGAGGTAAGGCTGTCCCAGCTCATCAGTCAGCACCCTCACATTTCTTAGGGTTTGTTTGTTTAAAGAGGCTATGCTGACCCATAAAATCTAGTAAGATGAATGGGTATATTTTATGATGTTTTTTTGCGGAATAGTAACTCAGAGGTTGGAAATGTTTGAAAACTTTTCTTTGCTCACACCTTCCAGTGTGTAGTATGGAATGTTTCATAGTAGTTTTGCTTTTTCCTTTCATTCTGGTGGAATCAAAAGTAATGAGTGCAGCAAGTACCTACAAGACTTTTAATTAATGCCACTGGGTTTTTTTTCCAAGGAACCTGTAAGATGGCTAAGACTGTGTGGTGCTGTGAACCAGTAGCCTTTCAGCTTAGAAAACCTGTGTTCACATTTGGATATGAGGTGTTCATAACAGTGCTCTGGATTTGCTTCTCTCCTTAAGAACCTTTGTGTCCATTGCTAAACTCATTGCACAGTTCAGTGCAAACTGTAGTGTTTTACCAAAAGAAGGGAGAGATGTCTTAGCAAGTGTGTCTGGACAGATTGAGATATAATGAAAGTCTTGCAAAAAATTCAATGTATCAAAGAGTTTTGAAGACCTTCATAACCTATTTCTGAAATTTATCCAAGCCAGCATATGCAGTGTGAGATACACAAAAACTCAACGTAAGAAAGACTCTGTCATGACAGTCCCTGCATGGTGCACAGAGCAGGCCCCACCCTCTTGTGCTTGGGTAAAGGAGTTTTTCATCACTAAGCAAAAGTCTTCCTCTTGAGCAGAAGTAAGTCCTTCGGGTGATCATCTGCTTCATTACAGAGGATTTGAAAAGAGGGAACAGAGAATAGACTCACAGATCTAACTGCGGTCTTGACTTTAGAACTGAGGGATAAGCTACACCTTTCTTTCTCAGCCACAAGGTAAAATTGGTGGCTGTATACCACATCCATCATCCTAGCACTACTCTCCCTCCAATCAGCAATTTCTACTTAGTTGTCTGTGTACAACAGTCTTTCCTTCTGTGACTTGTGAGCCGACCTGAGGCAAGCATAACCTACTACATCTCCAGACCTCCTTGCAGGTGTAGACACACATGAGATGATCTGACTCAGGTCGTACCAGAGCCCATTCTCAGCAATCTGTTTTGAAAGCTGTCTTCCATTTAGTCTATTTAGTAATAAGAATCAATAAGTGGTTATTGGTGGTCCTGACCTATGTTGGCCGGATCAGTCTCATTTTCATTTGCAAAGACACCTTCATGTGTCATGACCACAGCACTTCATGCGGAGATGTGAGCTATCTGCACTAAAGTGGGCATCAATTCTAAGAATGTCTTGAGTGACATGGGACCAATCATCATCCTGGCATGAATAGGTACTGTCTCAGAAATGTATGAATAATATACTGTAAGCGTTGGTCGTTTGTCAATCTGGTGTCCTGGAAGAGACAGTACCTAAACCAGCTGACATTAATCTTTTGGAGACAGATCTGGAAAAAAATATTTATAATTGTGTTGACCAACGCAGCCTGAGTCCCTTTCCACTTTTGGACCCTCTTGGGACGTTAGACTAAAACATGGGAAATATTTTGTATTAAAATCATTTTCGTGGAGTAACGAATTGAACAATAATGCACAAGTTATGGTGCATCAATCACATTGGTGAAATGACATTTGATGCATTAAATAAAACGTACCTACCCCCTTCCTTTTTTTCCTGTAAGTATCTTTTTCCATATGTAATTCTGCAGCTTCGTTATGATCTCCTACAACCAGTGCCTCCTTATTATCAAGTAAAGAACAAGCCGAGTGATACTGCCTTTTTCCTTCCTCAGCTACTATCAAAACAGTGCAACAACCCCAGTCACAAACTCAAGAGTCTTTTGACAGCAGCAATTAAGCAACTTAATTAATGAGTGAATAAAAATGATAATATTTACTGAATGGGAGCATCCTGTTTTGCATTTTTATTCAAACTGTGCACCTGAAGAATACCACTGAGTATACTACCTCCTCCCCTTCTGCTTGCAAGCTCTCTTCATTTTTTTTCCCCGCACTGTTTTGACTTTGAAAGCACCCAAAAACTATTGCATGCCTACACGCAGGCATGATGCTGAGGCGCTAAAAGACTCTTCCAGGCAGCTGAGGGGAATGTGCTGCTGTCTTTGCTGTGGTTCTGCTGACCCTTAAAACTTGGTTTGTATTAAAGGGACAATTTCCATGGTGCATTTGTAAGCTTGAAATTTACATCAGAGTAGGTGATTAATTACTGATAAATGGCTAATAAAACATTAATGTGTTTCGTAATTAATGAATCTTGGACTGACAGTGCTTTCCACCCTCTTTCTCAACGTTTCACATGCATGTACACAGACTTCTGCTCCCCCATATTCTTTATTTGGCTGTTAATCTCTTCAACCTTCGTATATTACATGCATACATATAAATATATGTTTTAGCCTACATGGGTTTTCTCAATGAAAGATATAACCCATCTCAAGTGCAAGTAAAGCCCCATACATAATTATTTTGGAATGACAGACAGTGAATTCCTTAGCTATTATTTTTGACGACCCTGTCATGGATGCCAGGCATATATTGTGGTAAGAGCCTGAGAAACTTGGGAAAACCCACCTGGGGAGCAAACTCCTTTTTTCTTTATGGAAAGGTTCCCCAAGTGACAGGCCTGCAATCCTGGGTGAGCTTAATTAAAGTCAATAGAGAAAACTAAAGCATTCAAAATTGCTGCCTTTGGGGCTTCCCCACTCTTCTTTTTCTTCATTTGCTGACACTTTTAAGGGTAAGGTGCATTTTAAATTCCTTATTTGGGGCTTGGGGCTCAGTTCATCACATTCGCCTTCTATTCTGTATCCCACATTAAATCTCCCTGACACTTCAAAGTGTTGTTTCCCATGATTTATGGCTAACTAATGCAGGTGCACTGGGCCTCCTGTGAGGTGCTGAATGTCCTCTTTGACATCAGTATTAATGAATGAAGTTTTGGCATACAAAGCCAGGTAAGGCATGTTACCTAAAAGTGCAGATAGGTAAACTGAGGCACCCAAGAAGACAGCAGTGAAGCCAAATGATGAATTTAACCTTGTTGGCTCCCAGAGTTCTGCAGTGTTTACTAAGCATTTTGTAGTATGAGGTCTGCTGAGAGTATCTGCTTGGGTTTTCCCAAAATCTGCCTAACCAGACTTTGTGACCCTAGTCCTACCTCATTCCTTCTCCTCTCCTGCCACAGTTGCCCATCACAGGCCAGAGACACACAGAAGCAGTGGAGCTGGGAGCACAGATAAAAAAAAAAGAAGCTTTGTGTAATAGGATCTTGACCATCTGCTGCACCTGCCATTTCAATCCCTTGTCTGTTTTGAATCATACATTGTCAAATGTCACAATCACTACCAGGCCTGAAGCTTGGATTAGTTCTTGAGCTTGTAATGCTTACTTTTGAAATGAATGGCAAAATGCCTACTGACTTCAGCACAAGCAGAGCTCATGAACTGACAGCTACAATCACCTTCATTTGGACCCCACCCATACTGGCAGAATATATTGGAAGCGGTGTCAGCAACAGCAGTGGGATTGGGGCATTTCTGACAAACTAGCTTTGGGGTTTGCTTTTGGAATAAAATCCTCGTTTACCAGCCTCTGGTAATGAGGTGGCCACATGACTTTAGAGTGAAGGCATTTTTATTAGTGCCTAATGGTAGAGATCCTGAATGAGGTTTGTGAATTAAGAAAACTCTTTAAACATTCAAGTGATCAAAATCCCTGATGATAAAGATGGGTGTCAGAAATTCCCCAGTTCCAACTGTTGGTCCCATAGCACTTACATGATTCACTACATGTTAATCTAGGCTGTCTGTACATTTATTGTAGAGGTAACTGTGTGGTAGGATGATAGTAATTACATATTCTGTCCTCCACAGCACTCAGAAACGTAAGAGGCGTGCTATGTCAAGAGCAGGGGAAATTCAAAGTCCGGTGAGTGTACCTCACTGGGGTTAAAAAGAGAGCTGCTCGTCTGGCTCATGGAGCTTGAGGGGGCTGAGGTGAGGAGATCCACTCAGATTCATGGCGATAAGGACTCTATGCAAAATGCTATCTGGGATCTCAGTTCTGAAAAAAACCCCCTTCCCATTCTCCTGTGGGATATCTGAATCCAGCAGATCCAGTTCCGATCTGTTTGTATTTTAAACTGCGCCAGACCAAGTGCTTCCTCCTTTCCATGCTCCCTCAGCAAACAGCTCACTTCTTTACTTCCCTCCTGGAGGAAGGATATCAACGCTGAAAAGGTTAAGTGGGCTGCCTTATGAGTTGGGATGTTGTGAAATTTACACTCATTAGCTTCTCTGGGTGGCCATCAGGAATTTAATTAATATCCTTGACATGGGTTGTTATAACTGGTATCGTGGCTTCCAGATGCCCATTGCTGAGAGAGACAGAGATTGCACTCGTGAAGAGTGACAGCTTTCAGGAGTGCGCAGAGGCTTTGTACTCTGTCTTGCAAGAAGAAAGACAGCTCTGGTTGCCACCTTCTTCCTGTGGGAAAAAAAGGGAGAAAAAAACCGGCAGCCTTTTTGCAGGTAGCCTCACTCATGACAGTAACATCACGTCTGTTTCTGCCCTTGTCAACACATCTCACTGTCCACAATCACTCATCATCTCCAGACAGACAGCACTGGAGGAGATCATCAATTGCCAATGCAATTCAGCAGATACACTTCATAAATTTTAATTACATTCCCACTGAAAATGAATGGTCAGAAAATATAAAACATCTGCCATCCAGATCATTTACATTTTTCATACAATAAATCATTGGCAACATCCAAAACAATGGATTAAATCATGTGGAGTGTGATAGGTCAAGAAAGAAGAAACGGCACCCATTGTGTGATTACTGTTTGGACCAAAGCCATTACACGGTGTACAGTATCAAGGAAAATAAAAACATTAAAAAAATAGTAACCATTTGGACTTGTCCTCATAAATAAAAGATCCCTGGTATCAGATACACCCTGCTAATGGATCTATTACTGTGTCTATGGAAAAATGAGAGATTGTTTAGGTAAAAGAATATTTCGTTAATTAAGATGGAGGGAAATGAGCATTTATCAATTGAGTGTCTGGGCTATTTAGCTTGTAAATAGAATAAAGAAGTGATGTCAGTGGAAAATAGTCTGTTAATCAGGTTTAACTAATATCATGACTGTTAAAATAACTCAATCAACATTTTCTTCGATAGAGTGGTGTGAAATCCTAGTGTGAGATCATCAAACAATGTATCCAAATTATGTATTTTACCTGACAAAGCCTCACAATACAGGTTTAGCAAGCCAGGTATGGGTTGCTACATCCTTTCATTCTCTGTATGGCAAGGGAGCCAGCCCTGATGGTGATGGTGCCGTGATGCTCAGTGTAGCCCTGCCTCAGGAGGTAAGAGATCTGTGCTCAGCTCCTGTTCTCCTTCAGCTGTTCTCCTTCAAACTGCTGGAGAGACAGACCATGGCAGCAGCATCCTCTTTCCCTCCACAGAGGGTTCAAGGCAGTGCAGCCAGAGCCACAAATGCAAAAAATTACTTTCTGGTCTAGGTATCTGATTTCCTCAGATTTCCTCAGATTTCATGAGATTTGGGTGCCTCAGACTTTTAGCCCTGAATTATAGGTGTTTTGTGTTGCTCAGTATTATATGGGGTTTTTGTGTTTTTTTGGTTTTAGGTTTTTTTGGGGGGGCGGTTGTGGGGGGTTTTTTTGTTTGTTTGTTTGTTTTTGTTGGTGGTGTTTTTTTTTTCTATGAACAATGACATTGTTACATCACTTACTTGTGTTGCGTTTTCATCCAAAAGATGCTTTCTTCAGCAGTCCTCCTCACTGCTTGCACGGTTCTCAAACCTGAGACATTGTCCTCTCTCCCTTGAACCATTCTTATTTTCTGAAAACTGAAAGTAATTTTGGTTGGATCCACCTCAAGGCTTGTTCTTTTGTTTGCCTTTTAAATAGTACCAATACAAAGGCGCGGACGTCCATGGGAGCAGCAAACTGCGAACACACTCAATCACAAGTTGTTGGATGCAGCACATCCTCATCCCTAGAGCAGATGAGAGATTAGTGTGTTTTTTAACCTCGGTATCTTTCCTGTTGAATGAAATCGGTGGAAATCAGGTATACGCTGAGCAAATGTTTATTTTGACTGGAAGCCCTGTCACTTTGTGTATTTATGTGAAATAGAGAGATGTATGCTTAGCCTGAGGAGGTATCTGCACTCTTCAAAAAAAGGCCATTGATGAATGGCTGTAAAAGCTATACTTTTATCTGTTTTATGTTCTTCTAATGCTGCTAAATTGTTGTATATTAGGTTAAAAAATAGTTCATTCTGACGTTATATCATGAGCACGTCTCGCTATGGTATGTGCAATATAAGCCTCTTTCATTTGACGATTTACTGCTCTTAAAAGGAAATAAAAATCCTCATAACATATGAGAGTACAATGTAGCTGAGAGATTTTTCAAGGTGTTCAGCTTGAGTTCCTTGAACTAGGAATAATGTTTTTTTGACTCGATGTATCTGTGTATTTTTAATTCAGTTACACAAATATCTGGGGAAAGAGGTAGCAATTTTTTCCCTCATAGAGATGTTTTACTTCATACTAAACTCCTTTACAACAACAGTAATTATTGAAAAATATCACAGAAGTGCTGCAGCACATGTTATTATTATTAGTTACTATTTATACGGTGACACATATTGCTCTACAGACAAATAAAAACAATGTGGCTTTTCCTCTCTCACAGTGATGGTTTATGGGCTTTTTATTACAAGTTTGGCCAGCTGGTTTAGATATGACAAGTAATTCTCCCCAAATCTATTCCTTTTGCCCTAAGCCGCACCCCGAAAGGATAAGTTTTTTAAAATCACAAAGCATGTGTGCCATTTTTGTCTGCTCTTCCCATCTTGTTCCCCATCCCCCGACTCCCACCTGTCCCCACACTTCTCTCATTATCTAACCTGTTTTTTTTCCTGTTTTTTCCTGTCCCATTGTTGCCATCTTCACATCTGCTCAGTCCAAGTCTGGAAGCAAAACCAGCAAGCCGTAGTACAAAGTTCCCAGTACCTCTGCCCATCCTGGAAAAAAAACAGGTATTGGCTGACCAGTTTTCCCATTGTTTTCAGTCTTTGGCCTCCATGGTGCTCATCTGTATACAGTAGGATATGGGATAGTCCATTACACCAACCGCTTCCTTCCAGCTTTGCCCTCCACCAAAGTGCAGTCTCTGCATTGTCCACTGCCCCTTGCTTCCTCCTAGACTTTCATAAGAGTGCCTAGGGAAGCCAAATTATGCTCCCAAGGTGCTGGCTGGCCGAGTATGTAGAAGAGGATATGCTCTACATCTCCTTAAAGGAAATAAACATGATACTTCTGCTGTTCAGGGAGTGCTAGGGTCTGCTCAGTAACTCTGTTAAGCCTTCCTTATACCTCAGATTTACAGATTTCAGATTTTTACAGTGGGCCAGTTGAGGGCATATGTTCCCAAGAACTCATTCAATCAGACAAAATCAAGAAGTTTAAGAAGTTTGTCCAGTCCTTCATGTGACTTTAGCACTTCTTTCTCCTGTGTACCTCCATCGTGAAACATTTCCTGCAAAAATTATACAGATTGAGGAGAAAATTCAAAGAGGCATGTAGGCACCTAAGATGTCACTCCAGCAGAATGCAGTTGTCTAAATTGATGTCATCCATCTAATTTCTTACGCACTCGAAGATCAGCTCAGGTGGGTATCTGGAAGTTTCTAACACAGCTCTGGTGCTGGTGACTTGCTCTGGATCAAGTGCGTGCTGTTGATGGTGCCTCCAGATCACCCCCACCAGCTGAGCTTTGGTTTGTGTCCAGGAGCAAGGTCAGAACGCACCAGCTGGCTTCCTCTTGGGTACAATCCATCTGGAAGAAGCACGCTGGGAGCTCCCTGAACGCGCCCAAAGCACACGTGGGTGTCTCAGCTGATGGGACCAGGCTGCACTAGACCAGAAAGAGTGCCCTGAAGGACGTGTGCCGTGGCCACGCGGTGCTCACTCCCAGCTCTTTCGCTGAACACATCTGCTCCTGTTGGTCTGCGTGACAAGTGCAGGCACAGCCACTGTGGCTGTGCAGCTCGTCCCAGAGCCGAGTGCCTGTGCACATACGTGTGTGGGGCCGTGTCGCCCGCACGCGCGCGCGTGCACATGTGTGTGCACGTGTAATTTATCATTTTTTTGTGTGTGACACACCAAAAATAATGTATGAGCTCCCTCTGCTGCTTTATACAAAGAAATTAATCAAGAAAATTGCTTGCAAAGCTGAGAGCATTTTATTCATATCTTGCTGATAATGCTGTATGCGCAAGTCGTGCTAAAAATAAGTGTGTATTATGCTTGCAAAGCACTGGCCAAACTTTAAATAATGAAATAAACAAAAGAATCTGTGTTGGCTTTTGTGACTCATAAAATATTCCAAATATATCTGGTTTTATTGAATGAAACATGTCAACATTTTAGGTAAGAGAATGTTTTCTGACTTCCGAGAAGGTATCAGTAAAATCAGTGAAAGCTCTGTTGAGAGGTAAGATACATTAAATATAGCTAGGTTTTTTTTCTCTTCTTGAAGGGAATAAATAATTTTTAAATGTTTAGCAGTGATATATTACTGTGTTACAAGTTTTATGATATCTTTTGCACTTTGTTAAACAAGCTTTATATAGTTACAAAACATGACATAAACTACTCTTGAAGTTTATCTGAACTTCTAAGTCCCAATAGAAAGAAAAAACAGATTACTTTAGCGATGAAAACAGACCCGCACAGAAGAATACTGTTCTAAAGACTTTAAAAAGCTCTAAAATATATTTTTGTCTTTTCTTTCTTTTCTCTTCTTCCTAACTCTTTTGCTTTTAAAATGGTGCAAGAGCACTATCTGAAATACATTATTATTTTATGCATTGGAAAGGTAATTTTGATAAATTGACTTGCAAACAGGTTATTTCCTGAAGGGGTAAAATCAAAAATGTAGTTCTATGAATATATTCGAAGAAAAAGTTAGATCTGGATGAAAATTTTTAGTCAATTTTTCATCCTGAAAAGTATAGATTTAGTTAAACAGGAAAAAAAGATGTATTTCTATCATTTCAAAGAATCGGTTTGAATGACTTTTGAATGATTTTTTTGACATTTTGAATTGCAAAATAATAGACTGAAGATACCCCTGGAGTCATCTGATCCCTGCCCAAATTAAAGTGTCTCAATATTGCTTAAGTGGATGCTTTTCTCTAAAAATGTACTTTAGTTAAAAAAAAAAAAAAAGGAAAAGATATGCAGGAAAAGCTCCCAAAGTAAATGAACATTTTGAATCTCACTAGACACTAAATGTGACACAAAACAATGCTTGACTTTGCCTAGCAACTTACTAAGAATTAAAAAAATTTAACCAAAAAAAATAAAAGAAAAAATTATTATCAGAACTGTTAATGAGCAGTCATATTGCATGTGCAGGGCTGCTTGATCTCAACTGAGAATGAAGGACACTGAGAACCAAATAGAAGAAGTCTTTTGCTGGGATTGTGCCAGCCGGGTAGGCTGAGCCAAACACCCAGTGGAGCTTCCTGCATATTACAGAATCACAGAATCATTAAGGTTGGAAAGGACCTCCAAGATCATCAAGTCCAGCCTTTGATTGATCACTACATTGCCAGCACTCTGTGCCATGTCCAGTCATCTCTTGAACACTTCCAGGGATGGTGACTCCACCACATCCCTGAGCAGTCTGTTCCAATGCTTAACAACCCTTTTCACGAACAGCTTCTTCCTTATGTCCAGCCTGAATCTTCCCTGGTGCAGCTTGAGCTAATCTCTCATCCTGTCACTGGTTGCGTGGGAGAAGAGACTGACCCCCATCTTGCTACATCTTCCTTTCAAGTAGTTGTAGAGAGTGATAAGGTCCCCCTTGAGCCTCCTTTTCTGCAGGTTAAACAACCCCAGCTCCTTCAGCTGCTCCTCATAGGACTTACTCTCTAGACCCTTCACCAGAAAGGCAATGAAGCTAGTGAAGGGTAGAGAGTCTTTTAAGGAGTAGTTGAGAGAGCACGAATCTGCAAGAACTGTAAAAGATAATAAACTTCAGTCATTTCAAGTTTTCAGAAAATGTTCATTGCTTTAACTACTTCTGCATTTTGACTTACAGGACTGATCATTTCCTTGGCTTTTGAATACTTGTCTATCTAGGATTCTCACAACACCTTTAACAATTATTTGCTGCATGGTCCCTGTATGGGTTGAGTGGGACTCAGCAAGGATAAGAGGCATTTGATATCCTCCTTTTTTTGTCAAGGCTTGCTCCTGTGATACTATAAGAAGACAATATTTCTATCTTATTAAGTGTTGAGCTGGGATTTTGAGCTTTGCTAAATAACAAGTATAACAGAGTCCTCCTTAATTGCTGCGTATGTTCCTGGACCAAATTGCTCAGGACAGTAACTATTGGGTAGTTGCATTGAAAATGAGCGCACCTCTCACAAAAACTGAGCTTTAATAAGCCATCCTTATTTGTCCACATTTGCCAGCCCTTTGTACCGTGGCAATCTCTCTGTAAACACTTCTGATAACCAAATTTGGGTCTAATAAATACACTACTCTCTGATGGAGCTATAATTATCCAATCTGCAGGCTTTGCGCATATCGGAGTTGTTGAATCAGATATTCTAACACAGGCCCTGATGTCTCTTCTGGCAACTTCACCACCTCAGTAGTTTGTGTTTTTCAGTTTTAAATTGGTAACGTTAACTGTCTTTAATAGGTTATTACTGGAATCCTTTACACGACAGAGATGTAGTGAATACAAATAGAGTACTTGACAAATCACAGACTGTAATGGTTGGCAAATCCCATTGGCAATTTAGTAATGTGCTCAGGATCACAGATATTAGAGTTGGAAAAGACACATTAGGTGAAATCCTAGGTTGAATGAAGAAAATGGCAGAATTTCTGTTGAGTTCGATGGGACCAGTTGCATTATATCCCCTTCCAGTATTGATCATAGCAATCCAGTCTGTGTGCAGTTCTACAGGGAGCTCCTGGAATCCAAGCACTGAGGCTTGGTGGGAAAGTATGTAGCTATAAGCTTTATTGATTTCTGTATTCATTTAGCACTGGCCAAACTCCCAAGGCCATATCTCTGGCCTTATTCAGAATTTACTAAATTTCTTCTTGTTGTATAATCCTGGTCAGGAATCCAAGGGGATGTACCTGGGATATTACACAGAACAGCTTGAAGTGACTGAAAACTCTCACAAGATCCAGAATGACTTCTGCTGAGCTTCCCAGATGTTTGCAGCAAGCACAGCAGGCTTATTGAATGTCATGTGTTAGAGCCATGGGCTCCTCCTTAAACTTTGAGTCTTAAATTTTCCACTGTCATCAGAAATATAAATGACCCATTAAAGTGAGTATGCCTTCCATAACAAGGTTTCCTCAGGTGGCAAACAGGCAGGAGGCTACCAAGGAAAGGAGGCAGTTTGTGCCGAGGGTCAGGGTTACAAGAGCAGTGCAGGGCACTGCAGTGTTCTGTGCCAGACGCATAATTTAGAACACCTTAAACCTCATTTGCTCTCAGGTTGTCCTAAATATTCCTGAAGTCCGTTCTAAAAGTTGAGGTTCGAGATCAATAAAGTGGAAATGTTACTTCGGTGCACTTTTGTACTTGTGGTCGTAATGAACATAAACTAAGAATTGAGTCCCTGGGGTGGTTGCACAGTTTCACTGTCATTTCTCAAGGCTTCAAGCTTCTGTTTTGCTAAATGGAAATTAGAGGCCAGTCTCCAGATATGAGCCCTTGAGAAGAAAAGCTACTAAAAGCTGCAAAACTTTACCTGGCATGTAAGTAGTGCACTAATGTATTCTGCTGATAAAATCCCATGGTCATGTATTGTTTCAAATCCTTCCACTGACTTGCAGGCAGTAACTGAGAAGCAAAAATTCAAGGTGATCATTGCCTCAATAAAAACCTTTCAAAGTCAAGTGTAAATGAACGCTGTAAATTGCACATTTTTTCCCCCGTGCGTCTCACAGATCTGAACTCTGAAGATCAATCAGTTGCACACAGGAGTCATGACCCTGCTCTCATTGCTCTAAGGAACTGTTGTCTCACTGCATGCTATGACCCTTGGCATGAACCTGGTAATATTACTACTTGTGGGTCTATCAACAACAAGCCCTCTGTGGTCCCAATGTGCTTAGGAAAACTTAATTCCTCTTGTTCCAAATGTAGGGATCTCTTTTGTGCCAATTACCCTTTGACACTGCTATTCAAGCTTACTTTTCCAAACACTGGTCCCATAAACGCTACTCCCTTCACAGGGACATAGGCTGGCAATAGCAAGGAAAACTAGTGCGAAAATGTTTTATTTTGATGTTCTGATTTTGGGATAGTTGCTAAACGTATGCCACTGCCTTTTAGGAAGCTTTGCGTAGTGTCTGGATAGCTGACTTCAGTTTTCTTGTAGGCTTAGTAGACAGGCTGTAAATGCTTTGTGGTCCTTGTGGTAAGCGTTAGATCCTGCTATGAATCTAAGGGTGAAATCAGATTTCTACAAATCACTATTCAAGTATACGTTAGCTTTGACTGCCTGGGTGGTCAGTCACAGTCTCAAAGAAACTTTCTCTGTGGCCTTGGAAATACATGTTTCAGTTATTTCCACATTCTTGAACCGAAATCACTTCCTCTGACAAGGAGGTGAGTCCTGATCAAGCCAGTTCAGGTGCTGCAGCAGCAGCACTGTTAATGCCCACAATTGCTCTGCTTGCTGATTCCATAGAAGGAGCATCTGAGTGGTGCATGTGTGTCTGTAAGCAGCCATTTACATGTGAACTATCCATCAGGGGCTGGGAAGTGAAAATTGGGTACAGAACACACCAGAGCACAAGGGAATGCTTGGCCTTCCCCACTAACTTCTTCACTGGCGACTTTTGTCTACCGCTCTGCTCCTTTACTGAGCAAATAAATACCTTGGTCACCGGTTTCCAAGGTAAGGTCCTGGTACCTTTGCCAGCTGAGTGGCAGGTTGTCCCACCAGCGGGCAGCTGGGCAGCACAGTTTAGGCTGTCTGTTTGCCAGGTGAGCAGGCTGGTGGCCCTGGCATACAGCAGGATGCAAGAGACCTGAAGGAAAGGAAGCACAACTGATGGCAGCCGATAGTTTGACAGCCTGGAGGTCTTTCACAGGCTCATCCAAAGCACAAATGCCACTTCTGGGTCTTGAGAAGGGCAGAGCGAGCTTAAAAAGGATGAAGGCTGACATTGCAAGGAGTGTTGTTGGGGTAGACTGGGCTCTCTTCCTGGTCACCGATCTGCTCAGGGGCTTTCAGGAATGCACTGCCTTGTGCTTAGCCATGATTTCTGCACGTTGCTGTAACTCACAGAGCTAGACTATGCTCCTCGGGGCAAGGCTTGTGCTGCCTGCCCATCTTCTCAGCAGGGCTCCTTGGGTTGCGCTCAGCCTAGCTCCTCGCACACCACCCTGGCTGCTCCTCTCCCTGGAGGGGAGCAGGGAAGCTCCTGTGCAGCTGTGAGGAGCCCACAGCCAGACCTCAGCTGCCACTGCATGTGAAGTGAGCCGCGTGTTTTGTCTCATATTGGGGGCTGCAGTTGGGAGCAGCCACCGTGCAAATAAGGAACTGCTCCCCTGCCTCTTCAGCAGCTAAAATGGTAATGAGGTGCCTTCTTGGACAAACGAAGGCAAATGGAGGAGTGAGCTGCAGTAGTTAACAGCAGGCAGGATCTGCTCCTCTAGTGCCTGTCATTCCTTTGCCCAAAGACCACAAGGATGGCCTGTCGCGCAGTTCATCTGGCCTGAAGCTTTCTGTTTTAGAAAGAAAAAAAAGGCTCACTGTCTGCTTTTTCTATTGCTCTGGTCATTCTGTGAAAATTAATGTTTCTCTTGCTGTTGTTGTTGGCATTCTTAACAGAAAGTCAGCAGCTTGGGAACTGGTGATCTGCCAAAGAGGTCACCACACACTGCAAGGTAAGGGCTGCCCAGCATGGCTATAGGCTGGACAGGCTGTGAGAGGGAATGGAAGTGGATGAGGGAAAGGGGACAGGGAAGAATGAATGGAAGTGGATGAGGGTTGTAGCATCAGGTTCACTTTTCAGGGTTACATTGGATGGTCTTTTTTATTGTGACTTACCTCTCCCCAGGATGTTTCAGTCATGTCCCATGGGGGTGCTCAAAGAAGCAACAGTAAATTTCCTTCCCTTAACAAGTGGCACTGGTGAAACTGTGCTCCCATTGCTGGCTGATTTAGTGAAGAAACTGTTGTCCTGGTCTTAGTTTACTGCCAAATCCTGTTGTGGGCACACAGCAAAAAGGGAAGTTTTTTATATATATACTCTGTATTGTAGATGGCAATATTTTTTGCTCAGAAAACTCTTTGCCTAAGCTGAAACAAAGAATGGGGATACCCCCCAGCCCCAAGTAAGAGAGCTTTGGAAAGTTACATGCAAAGGAAAAACAGATATACAGCCTACCCACCGAATTTGTATGGACTGGGTTTTCTCTGACACTCTAACTAATGGCACTGAAGTTTTAGTGGCCTTTGATCTTTGATCTTTGATACTGATTATAGCAATTTAGTTTAAAAGGCCAGACTTGGGTCATCTATTATTATTCTAGCAGGTTTATAGTAGGTCTAGTGTTTTTGTTTGAGCAGCTCAGTTAATTTTAGGTGGAAAAGGCCTTATTCTCCTGTGGTTAGTACTTCGGGTAGTCACTTCCTGAAGAGCTTCCTCTCTTGACGGCTCCCTTTGGGCACTTATTTCCAGTGAGTTAAGGTGGGCTTTTGGGTCAGAGCTTAGAGAGCTGTGAGTCAGGAGAGAATCAAGGATGATGTATTTTTCTCACTCTCTCTATCTCTCTCCTTCTTTATTTCTGGAAAATCAAATATAACAGTTTAATCAAAAAGGAAGTGGGAAACAATGTAAAAATACTGCCTAGCTTTTGCACAAATAAAGAATAAATGAAATAGAAGCATATTCATCAAAATCCAAGTCAATACTGAAATAAAGTTGGCCCCTGTTGGTATATGCAACATAAAAGGAAAAGAAAGATACGTAGGGAGCAAAGCACTTATGAAAAGGATTCTTCTTTTTTTTTGGTGAAATAACTGTTTTTCAAAATATAATAGCAGTAACATAGTCTATGCATAAATGTTACGAGGGGGAAACTTAGGTTTTAAATTAGATATTTTTCTTTCTATGCAAAAAGAATAGCAGAGAATCGCTTTGGACAATGTTTAGGACTGGGAATTACAACCTGGGTAATTTGGAGGGGCTGATTTACAAATATCCAAGATGATTGATGGTAACAGGGCAGATGGGCCCTTTAAAGTCCTGGCAAGGCAGGAGGTCACTCTCGTAATACTGTGGCATACAGGGAACGGGAATCCACCCAGGGGACTGGGAACCCTCCCAGGGGCTCCCAGCCAACAGCCTTAAATAAAGTTCTGGTGCAGAAGGAGTATTGAAAATGCTAATAAATAAATTAATTAAAAAGAGAAAAGACATGACAAAGTAGGCTGCAAAAGAACTACCAGTAGAAATATTTGTCTTACAGAGTCTGAGGGAAACTGCTTGCCTGTCTTTTGTTTGTTACTCTTTCTCTTAGACTTGGTTTGGGGAAGAGCTGCTCAGGAGTTTTCTCTGTCATGGCTACAGTTTTTGGCCATATGATCTACTGGAAAATGAGTTGGGGTTGCCTGCATCAGCTACGCAGTAGCCCCTAAGAGATGACCTGATTCCCACTCAGATCAGCTCACCTGCACCACCCTCCTACAGAGCTCTAATACCTTAATTCAGCACCATGACAGAAGGTACTCACTGGGGCTAGAGAGCATTTAGTCCTCTTAGGTGAAAGGGTTCCACCCAAGAGGATGCAAGGACCCACCCAAGAACAGACAAGGATACAGTGACTTTTTGCCCCACCATAGCTCAAACAGGTGGCATGGAAAGTGGTTGGGAAAACGCGATGATCACCTGTTCCATCAGATGATCAATAGATGCATCAGGTTTTCTGATGGAGTACTAAGGTGAGGAAATTTGATTCCTTGTAATTTGTTCTGGTCTTGTTATTTAGGATTTAGAGAAGCTTTTGGGATGGAGGTGTGTATTTTTTTGAATAAAAAGTTGGGTTCACTTATGCTGATGTAATTCTGCAGTGACTTGATGTCATCTGAGAGACCTCTTGATTGCCAAATGAATGATTCTGGATAATGTAAAAATAAAGCTGTACAGGTTAAGCCAAACTTGCCTTGCAATTGTCCAAGAGTCATAATCCTGAGAAAAATGCAACCAAAGTGAAAGGTAGGAAAGAGAAGAAGCTCATCACATTTTTTCTTTCCCTTTCCACTGATAACTGGGTTATGATAACTGGATTTTACGAGAAACAAAGGTCTGGAAAAAAAATGGGAGCCAGCTTCCTCTTGGCCTTGAGGGGAGACCTGCGAAAATTCATAGTGCATTTCACGGAAATCTTTAATCAAACCACGTTGGAGTCCTACACAGTCACTGGGATTACAGAAGCTCCAGTTTACTGCAGTTGGGAGGAGGCCAATAAATGGATCCCATTGCCAAGTGGTTGTGGTACCCGTAAGGTTTCTTGCAAGAGGTTCCATTTTAGGCACACTTCACATCCAATGAAGGCATTGCTTTCATAATGGTTTATGATGTGGCCCTCATTGGACGCAACCTAACTTCTGGTGCCGATAGGTGGTCTGTTCAGTACAGGATGCAAAGTGACCTTTCTCCATATTGACCTTTTCATCCAGAGAACGAGAGAGAGAGACAGCACCTTTTTCTGAGGATGTTGGTCAGATAGAAGCATGGAAAGAGAAGACCAGAGTGCCAAGGGAAGCAGAAAAAAGACACCAATGCAGTGACATCCTTATGTAGAGATTTGTCTTGTCTGAGTACCCCCTACTTGCCCCAAGAGAGGTTGTGTTGCAACTAGTGGCTGTGATGAGTCTCCTTACCCCTACTGTCCTTGAATGTGCTCTGGCAGGCCTGCATTTCCTGACTGATTTTTTTACCATGAGTATTGGAAAGGCAGATGTGTGGTTTGCCTCCTGGGCAGGAGAGCAACTGCCTGCAGAATGCTGTTAGCTGGGAAATTTAACTGCATAAACTGAAGTGCTGTGAGTGATGATTTTAGAATTGGCATGTTCTCCTTTCAACTTATAAACCTATTTTGATGTTTATATAGAGCCATAAAATATAGCAGAAATGTTTTAATATATTTACGTTCATAGGACAGCTACATATATCCTGAAACTAAAGCTGTTATTTTTGTTTTCTTTACTTGTTATCCAGTAATATTTAAATTATTGATCACATCCGCTCAGGCTTAGTAAATCTTGCATTCACATGTACCTTTTTAATGACTGATATAGTGATTTTTTTGGGTCTGTGGATAATAACGTTAATAGGCATACAGTGCTGAAAAACTGCTTTAACCCACCTACCAAACAAATATGTCTGCCATGATGCTGTCATGGTTACCTTTGATGTGAAATCACCATCTTATTGTACAGGAAAGGAGGGGCAATGTTGTCTGGAAAGAAGAGTTCAGATGACAATGACATTGATTTCTAAGATGAGGTTCTGCTGTTATCTGCGCTGCTTTGACTTTCTTGGAGCTGTTAAGATTCAGCTGAGGGAAGAAATGGAAAAAAAATGTGGCTTATAGAGGAGTAAAGAGTGTTCCTCATTTATCTGGCAGAGAAATAAAGAATGAGAGGGGAGGACTCTCAGCGATTCTGATGTATTTGCTAAGAAAGAGACAGATGGAGGTAGAGTGAGTGGAAAGTTTTGATGAAGTTGGAAGGACTGAATAAAGGAAGTTCCATTCAGAGTGGGAAGTGTGGTCTTCAACATCACCACCAGTTTGGCTCCAAGTCAAATTAAATAATAGATGTTTTCCTTGACCTTGTGCTACTTTCACAGTGTGTTACATGATACATTCAAAAATTAAACTGCCTCTTAATAATACTCCTTACTTTGGTGTTATTATTGGAGTACCACATACAGCCTAATCTTCCAGGCTTCCCTTGGACAAAACTGTCAGTGTTTTCAGAGCAGGTTTCGCCAAAATGTCCAAGGAAAATTTGTGAATACGGTCTCGTTTCAGAGCAGTACTGCACATTCCCAATGCTCACTGAAATGGTAGCTGAAATAGGTTGGAAATATCACAAGTCTTTGGACATACATCAGCATTGTTTGTTTTCATCAGTCTGGAAATATCACAAGATTGTCTCGACACAGCAAAAGAAGAGTGAATCTGTCCAATGGAAAGAATGTTCATTCAAGCTGGAAGACACAGATAGATCCCCCTTGGAATCAGCTTGTTCACCTCTGGCCCCTAGAAAACATTCAGTAATGGGCCAACGCTATCAAGACCTGTAACAGTGAGCTCAGAACTCTTTCAGATCAGCATTAATAGGATGTGCCTGTGCTTGTAAGGATGCCTAGTCTGCATTTTTATAGGTGCATAAATAACTTGGCAGACTAAATTAATGCACAAGCCAGGTTAAGACCTTTATAAAAGAAAAAGATTGTTGCATTATTGGCATTAATATGATTGAAAGGGTGAGTGCAGAGATATGATGCCATATGGTGGTAAGCAAGGCCTGTGGAAAGCTTTCTGCTGGGAAACAGGGTGTTGCCTTAGGGAAGTGGAGCGGAGAGTGACTAGAGTACCACTCATGAAGATCTTCCTCAGGTTTTCCTTGTCATCATTGCAAGTGAAGGAATGGAAAATTTAACTATCCTGACCTGCTGTAGAGTCTAGACAATTTATAGACATTTCCCTTAGGACAGGAGAAGCATTTCTGTTGTACTCTGTACTTTTCCTGTATATGTACTTTGCCTGCCATCTCCAAATGTGCATACCATCTTAACCCCAAAAGAGATCTCTTGTTCAAGAAAATGCTGCCTAAAGTGAAGACTTTGGAAGAGCTCTCAAAAATACACTTGGATGTGATTAAGCATTCAGGTTTGAAATGGGTAATGAGTGTGCACAAAGCACTGGAGGGAAGGACAGAGAATGAGGAGGAAGAGGCAGAGCTCAGTGCTGTCAGAAAGCCACAAGACCTTTGAATTATTACACTGAAAATTGAAGCTACTCTATCAAAATTGATGGAAGTGGCATGTAAGGTTGTTCTCCCCTGTACGTTATGTCCAAAGTTTACACTTTGAAATATGTTTATCTGTAATTCAAACCTAGGAGTCTGAGTGATCTCAAGTTATTTTTTTAAGCAGTCTCTACTTACGTGACTCTATGCACGATGACCCTTTGGACACAGAAAGACATGTTGATGTGCTTTGAAATCAAAATGAATACACACACAAACACACCCACCCCCACACACCCCTTTCATTCCACCCTCCCCCATGTGGCAGCTCCTGCAAATTGGTCTCTTTTTTTAAGTCTAACAAAAGATCACGGAAGTATTGGAGTGTTATTGTTAGAAACTAATGCCGTAGCTTACAGTATTATGCATATTGTTAAAATACGTGTGTGTGCAGTCTCACATGCGCATACTATGCAAACATACTCTGCCATGTAAGAGCACTTCAGAAAAATCATTACAATTCATCATATATTGTGTCCCCCCGACTACTTGAGGATGAAAGTTTTCAATACTAATGCTGCAAAGTGGGTATTATGTTGATTTATGCTAATCGGTTCTATACATGCTGTCATATTATATTGTTAAGTGATGACATTGGTGAAGTACTGTTGCTTCCAATGCTAACAGCCCACCAGTGCTGGTTTGTAAACAGCAGGGGAGCCGCCCACCTCCACAGTCTCCATGGTCTGTTAGATACAGCTGGGAGCTGGGGACCTCCACCCATTCCTTTTCTTATGCCTTTATTGGCACAGCTAACTATAAGGAGGTTACAAGGGTGTTAAAAATGAGGCTTTTCTCAAATGTCTTCCAATTTATTACTGTTTGGCTACAATAGGGCGCATTATGTGAATTTGAGACCTTCCTTTGGACCCATCCTGACCTGGGAGCTGCAAATGTCTGTCCATGTGCCACATGGTAGAGTAACTTCCACGTGAGCCAAAAATTTTTGTGCCTTATAAGCAAGAGCTTAGGTGTGTCCACAAGGAAGATTGTCCAGGCTCCGCTCAGACTGGGAGGAGGATGGATGTTGCTCAAGACCTCTCTGCTGTCTGCAGTAGCAGAACTACTTGAAAGGACTAAGGAGAAACGGGTGAGAACAAGGAAGGGTGATGATTGACTGCCCTTCCTGACTCTGCCTTCCTCCCCCCCACACCCCATGGCAGCGCAGGCTTGTGTGTTCCTGGGTGCCTTGTTTGTTTCCTTTGTCAGTGCTTAAGGGTACAGAGAAAAATACTGGTCTTAAAGCAGCTGTGAAGGATCACTGTTTATTTGTCTTGTCAATGTGGGGTAAACTCTCAGTTGCAGATGATAGCACTTTGCTGTGTGCTGCACACGTACAGCCAATGACTGTTTCATCTAAGAGCTGAGGAAGGGCTGTTGTTTTCATGTTGTCTCTGAGAGAACTGTTTTAATGAAAGGGAAGTAAATCAAGCTTCTTTGCACTCCCTTTTTGTGCGATTTTGTGTTTGCCGTGTCCTGTGCTTAGGTGCAAGATCTTCATACAGCAAGTTCAGTCTGGGACCATCACAGATGACTTTCATTGTCCAAAGTAGGATATGGAAGTGTTTTCTTTGCATTTGGTATTTTATGTTAAATAGCAGAACATGCAGGACATATTTGCTTCTGGTAAGTGTATAACACTGCTGATGTTCAACAATGCAGTAATAAAACACTGCACTATTTAAAAACAATCACTTAGGTCATGCTATATTGAGGCTAAAATAACATGACCTTCACCTATCTACCTGTTGTAAAACTTCACCTCAAAGGATGTATTCTAGCTGTGCAATTTATCTTTCATGCAATTCTAGATTTACTAAGCTCAGCCTGAACTCAGTTCTCTGCTTTTGATCAGTATATTAATTTAACTGAAGAGCCTCTAAAACAAAAGCAACATTGATAGAATGGAAGCAGAGGATAGAAAGAACACAGCAATACAAGCCTTTCTTGCGAAAGGAAGTTGCCCTGAAGAAGTAGCAATAGATCAAACACTCTTCATCAGCAGGCATGTCTATGGTAATTGAAGTTAACACTGGAACATTCGTCTTATTGACACATCGTTTGTTTAAAAAGTAAACTCGGTTTGACTCACAGACTGTAATGATCAGTTTGTAACATATGGTGGGAAAATTTTTAAAGGCTGGCTTGTGAGTTTTTTTAGCAGTATCTGGTACAAGGAGGAGTTTCAAGAGGCTGGGATAGGGAAGAATTCCAGCTATTGAAGTACAGAAGGGGAAACACTGAGCAGTTCTTGGGAGAGACTGTAAGGAAAAAGTTTCTTGGTTTTCCCACTATTTTTTTTCTGAAGCTGGTGTGTAGCAAGAAGCTTTCAAAACCATGGGGAATATTTGTGTGCTTCTGTCTGTTGGTGACCACCCTGGGGGCTATGCCCCCCCGTGCATGTTTAATGACATGGGGCAAGCAAGCCCCATATCACCGAACATTCCTGCATAGCCCTTCAGAAGGATAATATATCTCCACGCTTCCTATGTGTAGAGTAGAGGCAGACATGCCCTCACTCAGGGCCGTGGGGCTGCTGCTGTCTCTCCCTGCAGTCATTTCTCCCCTGTACCCTGATTACTCTGATGTGTGGATTTCAGCAGTTCCTCCGAGCTTGGTGGCATCCTGTTTTTCCATTAAATACTGGGTTTCTACATCGAAAGGACTGGCAGTAAGTGATACTGCAATAATCCTTAGTTATCTTATGGGGAATTGTCTCCACACCTGGTTTTGCCTGGGGCATTTAACACCTCTGTCTATGCCCATCCGTGAGAGTGCATGTGCTTGAATGTGTGTGTGTGTGTGTGTGTATGTGTAGAAATGAGTGTCCAGAGTTTGTTGTGCACATTTTCTTGCACAAAAGAGACATAACAATCTGTCTCGCCATCACTACAAAGAGCAGCAGCAGTGCTCATCTGAGAAAAAGAACACACTCCTCACCAGTAGCACATTTGTGCTGATTGCTGTTGTTGAAGCAGTTTATTAAGTATAAAAGAATCCAGTGCAGCAAATTCAGAGGGAAAGAAAAGTTGTAAAGGCCAAGACAACAGCTCTTCTGTGAATCTATTCATTATGGAGTCATTTGGGTTGGTCACTACTTTAGAGGGAAGAAAAATGATATTTTTGTGGAAGAAAAAAAATAAGGAGGAAAAAAAAATTACAAAAGCCAAAGTGCTCTATCCTACTTTCCTCCTTTCCCTCGGCTCAATTTTCTGATAATCTCTGGTATTCACTGAATCAAATGGTGACTGCTGATTGTTTTGATGATAAATTGCCTGCAGTGCATGTGGGACTAATTACGAGATGGCACATTTCATTCTGCCACCTGTATAAACTAAATTTTAGACAGGCACAATAAGGGAAGTATTCCCAACAACACAACATTTGGAAAAGCTGCAGACCTTCTCCCTGCTCCCTCCCCCACTCTTACTAAGGGAAAATTTGTAATATAGAGTTGGGTCTTGAGTCTATTATATGGGGAAAACCTGGGGGAATAGAAGGATAAGGAAGAAATCAACCTGGAGGATCTACAGTAAAGGAGAAGTGGGGATCTGGGAGAAAAGAAAGAGAAGGGCAATATGTCCATAGAGAAGGAGAGATCAAAGGGAGTAAAAGACCTGAAAGCAATAAGATTGTTTTGGCACATGAGAGGGAGATGATGAGGCTTAGAAAGTTGGCCTGGGGAAGTAGATGCTCAAAAGGTACAGGCAAAGAGCTAAGAAGAAAGAGACAAAATCTGGGTCAGACTCTCCTTGGTGACTGAGGACTGCTTGATATGGTTCAGAAAAGTGAAACAGGGTGAATTCTGACCTTTTCTGAATCACTGGCATGACTAGGACACAAGCATTGCAATCACATGAGGCCAAAAGGAAACCAGATGATTTTTGCCTAACCTTTCTCTTGCTTCTTCTTGAAGGTGAGGTGGTGTGCAATTTTGATTACTATTGTTTTGAAAGAAGAACCCTTCTCTCTTTTTTTTTTTTTTTTTAGGTGCAAGAGAGACACTCTAAATCATTACAAACCATATTATAAGCTCCACTTGATATTTCTCTCACTTAGTGGGAATAAAACAATGGGACAGAATATTCAACTTTTTCATTTTTTTTGAACAAGAAGTCCTT
Source organism: Mohoua ochrocephala (assembly GCA_013398855.1). Classification (NCBI taxonomy): domain Eukaryota; kingdom Metazoa; phylum Chordata; class Aves; order Passeriformes; family Acanthizidae; genus Mohoua; species Mohoua ochrocephala. The sequence goes on from VZTA01020198.1 coordinate 271,044, forward strand.
GTTTTCTATAGCTGTCTACACATTGTTTTTCTGCCTTTCCCTTTGCTCTCTGCAGATGTCAAGTGAATGCAAGTGTGCATGAAGGTCCCTGAGTATGAGAGAGAATAAGAGCATAGAATTGTTATTTCATCCTGTGTTTTACACAGTGATGTTGTCATGCCCCCTTACAATAGCAAATAAATAATCTTCCTCCTGTCTTCTCTGCTCCAATACTGGTGCCTGTATCTTCCATCTTGTCCAAAGGTCCCAGTGCAATAGCTGACACAGAACAGCACATCACTGCTGCTCATCCATGCATGTATGCATGTATATGTATTTACACATTATCATCACATTGACTGGCTGGAGCCAGATTTTGGTTATATAGTCTTCAAACACTTTAAGTCCCTTACTGCCATTGTGTTTTGTACATTGCATTACATCCCATGGGGATATCACCAGGATACCAGTAATATCACTTTGCGATATGCATTTAATCTCCCAGAACAAGTATTTGTGACCTAATCTGTGTGTATCACTCTTTTCCTGCCCAATTGTCATTCAGGCACAAAGACATTATTTCAAAGAGAATTATCTACATGTGTATTTGCTGTTCCTCTTGCAAGAGACTGGTAAAAGTCATAGCAGCTCTCTTAAGCCTTTCCGAATCACCACAAGAGACAGCATTTCCAGTGAAGCAGACTCTTGCCTTTTTCCTGGTGATCCTACAAAGAGGAGGCCAGATTCATACTGAGTGAGTTGAGTGTCTGTCAGATTTTCCCTAAAAACTCCTGAATGCAGTGCCCACCTTCTCAAACTAAGATTGAGGTTTTAGGGGACCAGGGTCCCACAGAGTTTATGCACATATGTCCTGGATAGAAGAAAGAGACACGAGTTAGTACTCCCACCAAAGACTGCTTGAAGAGTGAATGCATCTATTGCATTAGACTCCAGAGAACAGACTCAGGAAAAAGTGGGAAGAGACAATGCTGGGAAGGCAGAATCATGATGAAGTGTCTTCTCTGGGTAAAATTCTGCCATGCCTTGCCCTTCAGCAAATACTGGTAAATCTGAGCCTGAAGCTCAAAGGCACAGAAACAGAGTCTGTCTAAACTTCACTGGCAATGACACTGTGCAGGGTTTTTCTTTTGTCATGCACCCATCCAGCCAGCCAGCTAGCCAGCCAGACACCTGGTTATACTTTGGAAAATCATAGCCATTTGCAGGGTTTTTTATATTGTAACACGCTGTAATTTTGCCTTTAACTTTCCTTTTGCATAAGATTGGTTGGCGGACTACCTTTACAGATGAACTATTAGGAATGCCAGGGAAAAAAACAAACCCACAAAAGCAGCAGGTTGGTAGAAAGGTATCGGTATGAAGTCCCAACAATAAATCATTATTCTACGGTAATAGTGTAATCTTGGATTTGCTTTGATGGACTTCCTTTGCCCTCAGGTCTGATTGTATAGGAGACAACTCTGAGTAGAAAACCACGTATATGTCTTGTGGTGGACACCTGTGCAGCAAAAACATTGCCTTCCAAGGAAGGGTTGAGCCTGTAGGTGTGGGATGAAGCAGTCTTTTCATTGGACACACAGGCAGGAGGGATGGGGAGCTGGGGACCTGAAAATTGGAAAGTGGGAGAAAAAATGAAAGCTGTGGAAGAGTCCTAGAGTCTTCTGGGACCTCAAATCTCCTTGAATCTTTTTGATCCCCAAATTAAACTTCCTATATGTCTTGTGGTGGACACCTGTGCAGCAAAAACATTGCCTTCCAAGGAAGGGTTGAGCCTGTAGGTGTGGGATGAAGCAGTCTTTTCATTGGACACACAGGCAGGAGGGATGGGGAGCTGGGGACCTGAAAATTGGAAAGTGGGAGAAAAAATGAAAGCTGTGGAAGAGTCCTAGAGTCTTCTGGGACCTCAAATCTCCTTGAATCTTTTTGATCCCCAAATTAAACTTCCTCTCCAGTGTCTGCATTTGCGTTCTATCTCTGTATCAAATGAAAACAGTAATGGCATTGAAGTTAAATAAGCCGCTTTTTTACAGTTAGAAGCAATAAATCTGTTTAAAGATGCATTACTACTTTTCTTGAGGGATAATTTAGACGATGTATCAAAAGGAAAATCAATAGTTTTTTCCTTTACAAATAATTACCTGTTTGACTCCTTTCTACTTTTTCTTTTTTATTTATTTTGTCTTCAAAATATTTCTACTAAAGGTGTCTTCTGCCTCAACTTTAAACCACTAACACTTTCAACACAGAAGCAGCAAAATCATCCCAGGAAGCCTTACCAGTGGTGGTTTCAAAGGCCATTCATGCTCTGTGGAAAGTAGCCAGAGATTCAGGAGCTGGCATGGGCTCATGTTCACTGCACTACAGCCTGCAGAGTGTAAAATCTATGTGCTGTAAAAATGAACACAAATGTGGTCAGAACAGAACTGGGCTTCTTGCTGGCTGGGAAAGCTTTAATTTTGATCAGGTAAGGTTTCTCAAGCAGATGTTGTTTAGTTTTCTAGGCAAAAAAAAAGTTTAAGACCATCTGAGACAGATTAAAAATAAGAGGTGGGAAAATAGGAAACAATTTTAATAACATCATGTTTCCATAACTTCTCCTCAGTATGTATCTATGAGAAAAAGGATTTTGCTTATTCATAATTTTAGTTCGGTAAAATCTGTGTTTCTGTGTTCTTTTTGCATTTTATTGATGAAACAGCAACCAGCCCTGAAGTCTCAGGGAAGAACAATAACCAAATAAAAAATGTTTTCTTACAAAAGATAATGCTTTGAAGAAACATTTTAAAAAATCAAAGCTGAAAGTCCCTGAGAATACGAGGTAGCCTGTGTGATGTCCTGTCTTTCCCAGTCTACTGTTCTTTTGAATCCAATCTTCATATATTTAGCCTTGGACTATCAGTAGGTCTCTAATTTTTTATTTATTTAATTTTTTTTAGATTTTAGGTTTGAGACAATTCTAAGTGGTTTTCTATCAGTATCATTAAAGTAGCATGACTTTGTGTGGACATGTTTCAAGTTTGCCCCTTTCTTCAATCTTAATCTGTAGCTGCATTTGGGGTAATTATGTCAAAGCCAGATTTTAAATGAATTAGGTGAGCTGCTGGCAGGAGCAGAGTGGCTGATCGCCTTGGACCATGTCAGCATGTTCCACCAGGGCAAGCTGGGGCTCTAACTCCGTCAGGCTGCACAATTATTACAGCTAGGCTGGATATGTCAATAGGAATTGCAACCACATGTTCCAGTTACAGAGCAAATGCACTTTAAGGTTGTTTAATATAATTCTTACACTCTTTGCATCATAACCATAGTCAAAACTATTAAAAGTGCCCAAGACAGTTTGGAACTGGAATAAATATATTCACTGTTCACTTCACTGAAGCTCAAAGACAAACGCATCTATGAGTGGTATAGGTTTACTCTGCTGAAACTCCACAGGGTTTCTGTCAGAGATTTTGTGAGCAGGGGAACATGACCACCCCCATTTTCTGGGGAAGCTTTCTCTTTGCATACTTCATTTGTGAAAAAACGTGAGCTTTGTGAGCCTTGGACTCACTGACACTTTATGTAGCTCCTGGCTGCCCATGTGTTTGCTGAAGTACGATGGCGTTCATCTCATCCGGTAAAGGCTCAGTTTCTCCAAAGGAAAAAAAAGAAGCAAATTTTTAAGACTCAGCATCTTGCATTTCCTGATTGTCTGTTTAAGCTGATATTTAGTTCTAATGAAGGATAAAAAGTTGGCAGAGGCACATTCCTCTCACTTTCATGGGGAAAGGTGTGTGGGAGTGGGGAGCTGAGAAAATCTTAATGAAAATGCACACGGTTAGAGAAGACGACATTTATTTGAGCATTCTTGTTCCTTCTTCACTCTCTGGAAAGTATTTGAAGTGATAACAGGGAGAACACTAAAAGTGGATGGTGAGTAGTAGGCAGAAGTTGCTACATGCTAAAAAAGGCATTTCGTGATGGAGAACTACTGAGGGATCTAAGACTCTCTTGAATGTGCACATTAATAACACCTTAAACAAGTGCCAAACTAAAACTACTGAAAAGGGATAGAAAAGTGTTCATTCATCTCCTATTAAGATAGTGTTAAATTCTGCTCTTCAAAAATAGATCACAGTGTATGTAAACTTTCTTATGAACAAACGGGAGGCAAATCCACCCTTTCAAGGCTGGATGTATTTTTATCTCAAAGTAACAGTAACTTCTTCTACTGCTTTTATTTTTTCTCCGTAAAAGTAAAAAATGTACCTAGCAGCAGAGGTTGTTGTAGTGCCAGTTCTGCAAAGCATTTAAGAATGTGCTGAAGTGCTTCCCTATGCAACAAAGCCCACAGCACATGTTTTATCTTAAACATGTGCTCGAGTCCCATTGAAAGCATCAATGTTTAAACACGTGTCTAAATTCTTTGCTGTACCAGAGCTCCAGGCACAATTCGTTGTCCTTTGAAGCCAATGGGAATCTTTCCAGTCCTTTCAATAGGTATCCTATCAAGCAATAAATCTCAAATGCTTAATAATCAAACCGGAAAATAAAAAGAAATCTGTTAAAGGTAGTTGCTGACTACATTCAAATAACAAATAAATATAAAAAAAAGCAGGATGTGGTCACAGCTATACCAAAAGCAGACACAAAGAGAGGTGAGATTCAATAAATTCAATAAATTCTTTGTTCAGTTATACATTGAGCATGTTCATTCCGCTAAGCTATAAACCCGTATTTACATAATTTTTTGATGTTTCATTTCACTGTAGCCCTGATTCAGCAAATTACTTAAACAGGTGCTTTGCTTTCTACATCTCTAAGTCCAAAAGTCAAAGTGGATCCACATGTATTTGTAGCCTGTCAATGAAATGGAGCCTAGAAGATGGCTTTGCTGAATGTCAAATCACAAAAACTTTCCTCCAGAAAGAAACTACTATCCACAGAAGAATTCAATATATAATAATTTTACAACCTGTATCTTCTCACAGTCCGACATTACAAAAAACATTTTGTAAAAAAGGAAAGTGATAAAAAGCAAACAAAAAGAAGACAAGTAAACCAGAGCATTGTACTCGTTTGGCTATGGTTGCTTTAACTTTTTAGGCTGAGAACGGGTTCATGGTAACAAAGCTAATTTACTCACTTGGAAATGATACAGCTACTCCATCAAAGGCAAGAGACCAGATAGAGACCACCAAACTATTGTTCCGGATGGCAACAAATATAATACAAAAGAAGGTCAGATTGAAACAAATTTTCCAAACTGGATGGAGCCAAAGCTCAAGGTTTTCAGGTTAAATACACATTTCTCAACCGAAATATGATTTTTTCGTTGTTACATAGAAAGTGTTAATATGGCAGAAAATTTTTTTTCTTAGCAATAGTAATTCTTTTTTTGCTGTATTACTTAACATCTATATCACATTAGAAGCCTGCATGGTATCTTTATAAAATAAATTGACATGTTGCATTAGCCCTCAATACAACAATTTTACATTCTTGACACAGAAGGCATGACAACAGCCCACTTAAATACTGCAAAGCTGAAGAAAAGAGAGGCACACTGATATCTGCTTTGCGAAGCTTCGGTCCTTGCTATTGCATCAGCTTTGCCACTTGGGCTGGGTAAACCTCAGCACTGTTCTCCTACCTTCTGCTGACAGCCCTCCTTCTTCCACAGGGAAGGAACACAAATTGCTCCAGTGGCTCGGCCATGGTGGCGGGACAAGCCTCTCAGTGCATGAGAGGCAAAATTGACTCATGACATCAGGACAGCTCCAGGCTTCTGACCACTCAGTGACCAACTGGGACCCCCATTTACCTTAGAATATTGATTGCACATTATAAACAAATTCTGGATGAAATCCAAAGTGCACTGATTCATTCTCTGAGCATCAGAAGCTTTTTCTACCTTTTAAGACAGTTACAAAAGCAGAACAATTGATTCTGGAAACATTCCCTCCCACACACCAGGTTTGAGCCCAGAACACTTCCCTTTAACATTTCATGGCTTTTCTGTCTTGCTTCCTCTAGCTTTAGGATTTACTGAGTGTACCCGGGAAAGGAATTGTCTTACCTGAGGGTGAGGCTTTGGAAACCTCGCTGTATCTGTCGTGTTTGTGGTGCTGCTGGCCCGAGGCTGGCCAGGCCCATGCATCGCTTCAGTGCTGGACGATGCTTCAGCTTCTTTTGTCTGTAAAATGGGGATGGAGATGTGTAATACACGGAAAGCTGATGATGCATGAAACGCTACAAAAATGAAGTGCAACATAAAGGCCAAGTCATTTTATAATTGTTTTCTGACTAAAGCTGAATGAGATTCTCAGTATCAGAGTATTGAATGATGCACTCACATAGATTATAATGTGGCATGATAACATAGTCAGGTGTTGGTAAAAGCAAACTGATATTCCTAATCAGTCAACTTTATTAACCTCGTAGAAGAGAACACAGCAAGTAGATATTGCCTTTCCTTTGTATTTTGCTAGCAACCTGCTATTGCCGTCATAACATATTATGAGTAAAACTGCACTGCAGATAAAACATCTGTTTTGAATAAGCAGGTGTATGGCAATTTCAGAACCAAACCCCAAATCCTAATTAAAGGTTGCTATTCCCATTTAAGAAAAAGTGTTGCTGGAAGTTAACCACAGTATAACAGTAGCATATGGATGCACGCACTCTTCTGATTATCAGGAGTCACCGAATAAGCAAGTGTATCCACAGCTCGCTCAAGTTCTCCGATGGTTTTTCTTTTTCCATTTTTTAGCGATATATTTTAACATAAACAACATCCCATTTTTAACAATTAGAAAGAGGGTGTTGGACGTCTTTGTATCTGAAAAACTGGTATTTTTAAAGCAAATGGTGACCATTTCATTGCTACTAGTGACATTTCCCATTTACACCATGTTAACTCTTCTTTGAATTAATGACTCTGCTGCTGATCCCAGCTTTATTAACAGCTGTTCTAAGATCAATGGAGGATTCTGCTGCTGCTATAAAACACTTGATTTCACTTGTCCAACTTAAAAGGTGGAGAGTGCTCTGCTCTGTTTGGACCCCTTAGTAATTAAATCTATTTTGGAAGGGTTACTGGCTGGTTTAGATAGATGATTAATAATGCTGCTTCTTTAAAAGTAATTAGGAGAACTGAAGAATTCAGACAAGTCAAATACTTTCCTCTGGATGTCATCTGGATCTATAAGGTTAAGAAAATGTAGACACAATCTGAAAAGCATAGATCATAAAGCAGGAGTCTTTTAGTGCTTTTGAAGGAGAAGGAAACTTGAGACCTGGGCTAAAGTAGTCTTCCATCAACCCTCTAGATCAACTTCACTAAAAAGTCTGTGAGACCTTGGAAATAAAGCAGTTGAACAGAGGGCTGAAAAGACCATGAAAGTGGTTAAATCTGGTGCTATCATAGATGGTAAATCCAGAAGTTGTAAATTATCTTTCCCCTACTTCCATAACAACTTGAGAGATTTTGTCCAGAGGGCCCAAATGCACAAAAACTGCTATGTGCTACTGGAAGAGAGGAAGAGAAAGAGAGAGGAGATGATGGTATATTGACTGTTTGTACTGTAGCCAGATAAGATTTGAACCTCTCCCAGGTACTCTTAGAGGAATGCAAAACTGAGTAAACATAAAGTGAGGAAGTCCAGCTTTGAATCGATACCTAGAAAAAGCTAGTTCTCAGCCCCTAAAAATGCTGCAGTGGAAGGTGTACATTGTGTAAGTGTGATACGAGTACCTCATGCATCCTGGATGCACTTCTGTCCTCTCACGCAGTTCATCAAGCTCCACCTTCGAACTTGGTCATTCCTCCCACACTCTCACACACACATTTGGACTACTGGTTTAAAACTTTGTTACTTTCATGGTTAATGCTTATTTTTGCTTGCAGATTAACACTACTGATGATGACCTTAGACTCTTTAAAATGTCTTGAATGTTAAAGGAATAAAAAAAATTAAGTACTTTCAGTCTTCTCTCATAATCTTCTAACTCTCAGCTGTTCTAGCAGCCCGTGGGAGAAACACTCTGAAAAGAGTTACGTATTTATGAGTAGGATTTAAAGGTGAGTGCCCCACAGATAAATGCATTTTATCAAATTCCACTAGGTATGATATTGAGCTTATTGCTTAAGAGTTCCTACATCTGTCTTGCTTGGAGTAAATTCTCCTTTACGTGTATGAGACATGAAGACATACCATTCTAATCCTTGCTTAACACAATGTGTTTGAGGTGTGATTCTTGTTGTGCTCAGTGCTGTACAAATGCCAAAGACAAATCTTGTCTTTCTTTAAACTTCTCACAAGCCCTCATGATTTCTTTAAAAGTTAAGCATAATTTTTTTTTTGCATGAATGAACAGAAAACATGTATATTCAATGCAGGGGGAATTATAGTTTGAAATGTCAGGACTGATGGAATAAGGGAAAAGGATAAATGTTCTTGTTAACTACTTTACCATGTTCAAGTGAACAAAGTAGAATGGAAATTACTTATCCAAAGTGATGTAGAGTGTGCCAGATTTTATGGCAAGACATAAGATTCATGGCTGTTACAATGTTATTCTATTTTTATTGTGCTGGATGCCAAGCAAATGAAGGACATGGAATATTTTGTTGGTGCTTTACTTGTAGGTGATTCAGTCCAAAATACAATCCACCCTTTTTTTTTTTTTTTTTTTTTTTTAAATAGTCATTGGACTGGCTCTAGAAAAATTATTGTTCAAGTCCAAAAAGTGGTGGCAATACTCAGTGTTATTAGCAAAAAGCGAGCAGCGCTTCAAGCTATGTAACATTTTTTTGAAAACATTGTGGTAGGCTTAACAGCTTGCTGCTTTTTGAGCCTTTGGGGAGCACCTGGCTCACATTTGCAAGCTTTTCTTCATGTTCAGGAGGGTGTGAAACTTACACTCCAGAGGCAAAAGCTGAGATTTGTTTACTCCTAGCGTGGCTCCTTTCTCTAGCAAGAATGTATATATATATGGATGCATATCCATATATATTTATATTAAAAAATATGTTCATAATATGTGCACTCTTTTAGATATAAATTACCCCAGCAGAGGAATTTGCAAACTTTTGAGAGTCCCTGTGAATCGAATATGGAGAAGGCTTTTGCAGGCCATGAACTCCAGAAAGTTTATCATTCACTTTTTGCTACAAAGAGGTCAATTCTGCAAAGGCAGGAGGAAGCAGATCTGAGTTCAGCTGTTGACGATCACCAAAGAGAAATCAGCAAAATTTTTTCAGGGTGAATTTTCAGTCATACTGAATTTTTTCCTACAGCCTATTTGTATTTCTATCATAATCTAGCACTGCTAGAAATCTCAGCTATGCTGAAGACTGCTATTGTTATAATACATAAACAGTATGGGTTATTTTAATGGACATATTGCCTTAAACTGAATTTTCACCATCTGTTCTGCCCCTAATTTTGAATGCAAAAGAACATATTTCACAATTACATCTGTAAGTAATGATATAAGTAATTTAAATGCATGTATATGTTCACACAATGCAGCAGACAGCTGGGATATTTTTTTCTTTCAGGCACAAATCAAGGGAAGAAATCTACTAACTCCTCAAACAGCACTTCCCCCCTTCCCTTCTTGTTCCCCATTTAGTGAAGCTGTTCTATTGCGGGCATAGTTTTTCCAACAAGCCAATTTTGCTGTACCTAGGAGTTAAAAGCTTGCTCGGTAAACTAATGCGCAAACTCATTTTTACAATGCTTCCCCTGTCTTCACCCAAATCCCCTCTGGCTTGAATGACAGTTTGGCAGATGCAAGGCATTAAATCAATCAGTTTCAATAGATGTTCAGGAGGAGACAGGTCAGGCTGTGTGGGCCAGTCTGTCTGCTTCTAGCTTTGCTTTCATGTCATCCTTTTACGCAGGCTTTGGCAAAAGTACCCTTCTGCAGGTGAATCTTGGACTGCCTGGGATGCAAGCTGCCTGGCCACAGAGTGGGATTCACTACAGCAGAAATGGAGCACAAACTTATCAGAATATGGTAACCGCAGCTCTGTGGAAGGCTGCTATGAGACAATAAAGTCAGGAGACTATTTTGGCTCCCATTTGCAAAATGTCCATTTTCAGAGAAGACCTTTGACTGGAATGTCATTCCTCTGCCAGTGTTTGCAAGGTCATGAGATGTCAGTTTAATCACTCAAGTCATGCTGTTCGCTACAGCTGAATATTGACTGAATTCTTTGATACTTTGCAAAGAGATCTATTAAATGAGAATTTGAGATGTATTAAAAAAAAATTACTTCTTGAGCGTGCTATTTAGATAAAAGCTGATTTAACTGGTTTAATTCAAAGAAAATCACGAAATCTGTAAAAGTTGAATGGGTTTTGCAGGATACCAGTGTCCTTCATATGTGTCATATGCATTTAGTTACCTGTATGTACCTGCTGGCACTTGCTTGTCATGTCTGCTAGCAAAATGAACTGGGATACCAGAACTCGCTCTAGCAGGAAGAGAAGAGGAGGCAATCGTAGATTTCTAGAATAAAATTTTAACAATGAGTTTATTCCTATTGTTTAGTGCAAATTGCTACTAGGGATTAGAGAGGCTTTTATTTCCTGTATTATCGCTGCCTTTTTATGCGGCTGTACATTTACTACTGCTAGCTTTTTTGCCATCTATGAAATAGATAACAGCAGTGGATTTGCATGGGCCTTACATTGTAGCTTGATAGTATTCTCTACCCTGGTGCCCTTCGGACCATACTGCATTTCTTACTTTTTAACTGATAACATCTTTTTTATTGTAAGGAGGTTATAGCCAGAAACAATGAAATGCTGATTTATGACAACTGTCCCTAAAAGCTTACAGAGTTGAGAATGATGGAGGAAAATTATTGGTGAATATTTAGGCAAGGTGAGTGGAGTCATGCATTAGGAAAATTGGAACTGTGCTGGAGATATTAGACATTCAGATTTTCTTATAGTATCTTGAAATTTATGTCATTTTAGCAACTGGCTCTTTTCTCTATGGGGGTTGGGTGATTAGGTATGTAACCACATATAAGATGTAGTCAGATAATAGCTGTCTGGCTATTGATATGCCGAGGAATAGAAGAAGTGCTGGGGCCAGCCTCTGATATGGGTTGCGTTTGGTGCTGCAGCCCAGTCAGTCCAAAGACAATGGGAAGACTGTACCCATCTCCATCCCTCCATGGGCTTCATGCGATTGACATACATCTCTAGATTACTATTTGTCAGCAGGGTTGGGGTGGGTACCATCAATACAGAAAGGGAAGCTTCCCCTGAACTGAAATGAGGACCATAGAAACTGATTTTTCAAAATGATTCAACAGATAAAACTCCAGTATAATAAGTGGGTCTGTCACGTGTAAAGGAGTTTTATAAAATCTTGCTGCAAAGGGAAAAGAAGAGACTGTTTTGTGTAAAGGAGTTTTATAAAATCTTGCTGCAAAGGGAAAAGAAGAGACTGTTTTCTCTAAGACCTGAAAATAGGATCTTAAACACCTGAAACCCATAAAATTATTAAGGTTGGAATGAAAAACTTAACTGAAATCATGAGTGCCAAGGGATTGCCTCCTACTTGTAACACTAGATGATTTTTCTATGCAGGGCACTTACGTTAACAAAGAAAATCCATAGCTCGTAGTTTCTAAACAATTAAGACAGTCTGTTTCAAAGAGCTGATGAATTAGTTTTCCTGGGGGAGGAGAACAGCTGCACTCCTCACAGAACACCTTTCTGGTTTATTTCTTGTAACTTTTTAGATCTGTGTATAGGAACAAATTTTCAAAGAAAATCTTTTCAGGAGCAAGTGGTAAAATGAGAGCATTCTTTCAGAAGGAGAAGGAGTGAAAAAATAGAAGCCAAATGAATTAATAAGAAATTAAGATAGAAAAATCTGATTTAAAAAAACCAAAAAGGAAAGGAAAAATAGATGAAGTAGGAAACTGCCAGATAAAGAGGGTGTGGTACAGAAGATTCTCCGCCATACACGACTTCAGTGCTGGCTTGGAATACAGAGTCCAGGCCATAAGAATCAAACACAAGTGCATTAGTTTGCTAATTAAACAGCCACTGCAAACACCTAATATCAACCAGTGCAAAAGCTAAGCAAGGCAATGGGAGGAAAACAGCCTCTTAAAACAGAAGGGTATTGCAACAGGAATTGGCTATCTGAACACTTTCATCCTCCTGGAGAAAAGGGGAGATTCCAGACTGAGGTAATTAAAAAAACTATGTCCTAAGCTCAGTCATTAAAATGGACCATTTAAAAATTGTGATTCAAATATTTCTGATGTTCTGACACAGAAATGCAACCTTGATATGAAACTGGTTCAGGTCCTTGTTCAGTGAAATCTTCATTCCCTAGCTTTATCAGAGGCTTTGATGTCTTTTATTATTCTTAAACACATAACCAACCTCTAAACAGACAGATATGTCGAAGAAGCAGGAGGAGGAGATTTTGTTTAAAAAATAGAGAACTGGAAATATAAAAGAATAAAACCCAGATTTTTTTTTTTTGTATTAATTATCTGTAGAAGGAAACCTCTATGGCAGATATGCCAGCCAACTCTCTCATCATCAGTTTCAAGACTTCAATCAGTGGATGACTCACAGTTAGTGAAAGAAAAATTGTTCCAGCTACACAAGGAGAGCATAAATATTATGTTTCACTTGGTATCATAATTAACTGCATGCTTCAGATATTTCTTTCATGTCTGCTTTCACAATAGGTAATATAATTTACCGTTAATAGGATTAAAATGTCTTAAAAAAAAGTAAATACTTCATTGGTTTAAGAATGCTTTCTGTTTGTTTTGTGCAGATACATATTTGGCTACAGGCACAGTATTTATACCTCAGTGTAGAAAATAATGAAAAAAAGAAGATAATATGTATAGTCCAGAAGCAAATGCATTTTTCTGTCTTGCTTGGCTTAATAATAAAAACTGATTTTCTCTGAATTCCTGAAAATGAATCTTGAAGTCCCAAATTATATACATTTTTAAAAAAATTCATGCTAAGGAAAAAACTCAAAAATATTGCAATGTTGAGACTCAAATGTTTGCTTTGGGGACTTAACAATAGTAATGCTGAAACTCCCAAATTCAGAAGTGTCTTCTTGGTATAGCTTTCTGAATTGAGAAAAACCACCAAATCTTCAAGGAAAAGAAATTCTGTAGTACAGAATATCAGTTACTTCCCATTATAACATCCAAACATAGACCCACCAAGAAAATTGAACTGGGAAAATGCAGGCAGGTCAACAAAGAAAAAGATGGAAGGGTGAAAACAGTATTAAAAAGCAGCATAAGATTTAGATGTCAAAACCCAGCTAATAAGCACATAAATGTCCATCACCCAATTATTATTGAGTTCCTGTTCAAAAGCATTTTTCTACTATATTTGTGATTTTTTGTTTGATTTATCCTCTCATTTTACCATATCTTTAACTAGTTTTCATTTTTGTTGTTTCAGGTGGAATTACTCCGACTGACATCAGAGCAAACCAAAAGAAAAAAATACATATCTTAAATATCAGTATCCTATATAATATATAGTTTTCTTTATTGGGAAAGAGAATCTTTATTACATAGGTGGCATCATTGCATCTGCTGGTTGGTTTGTACAGAATCTGCTTGGAAGAGATTTGGTCTCCCTGTTCACTGCAGCAAACAGAATTTGGCATAAACATTTGAATGTACTCACTTAACTGCTGATCCATCTATTGAAGTTTCATTAGGGAGCCATGTGCATTTGCAAAGGATGAATGGTTTCATTAGCACTGAGACTAATAAACTTATAAAAGTTAATAATGTGAATATGTTTGATTTGGAATTATGCACATAGACATTAAGAATCACAAAAAGGCAGGCTTTAAAATGCCCAGTTTTTTTCCAGACTTACACAGCTGGGATATTTTTCACTTTTCTAAGACCTTTTAACAAAAAACACACATTGATTTTTTTCACATGTGCTCCTATGATATTATCAACAGGTTCTAGTATTACACTAGGATTTCAATCTAAAAGTACAAATTTTCTCCCTCTAAATATTATTTCCAGCATGGTTTGCTGCAGGTTTTTTGATTCCTAATTATAGCAATTTTTGTTATTAATAGGTCAAGGTAAGTGTATCAAAACTGTGTTATAGTCAAAAGCACATCCATTTCGAGGTGTCTGTAAAGGCGTGGAGGTCATATGTAGTCTTTATGTACTGCTTTCCTTGAAGACTCCCAGAAAACTTTCTATTACAAGATAACTTCTTGTTCAAACACCCCAAAGTAGCTCAACAGGACTCTTGCATTCATCCTTGCACTAGTTTTGTTGTGAGCATCTAGGTGACATAGCACGCTTTGGCGCCATTTTTCTTCTTCATCATCATCATCATCAGAAGAAAATGTGTTTAGTCTTTCACCCTCCCCAGCTTGCTTTTCTGATGCCAGTGTTACCTGATCACCTTATCCACTGTCTGCATTCTGATTTCCATCTCTGAATATTCATGATGAGGCCTGAGTAATCAGCTCTCATCCTAGGAGCCTGACTTGGCAGCTGATCCCTAATGGTTACCTCCCAAACTCATAGACATGTAGCATTCTGTTTGTTTTAAAGGTGGAAAATGAATTCAGTTATTGAGGTTACTCAATTACAGAGTAAAAGTAATGAAATATGATGCAGAAAGCTCTATGTTTAGGGCTGGCAGCAGTACAATGGTTTCAGTAGAGGGTGATGCTCAGATGGCTACAGGGTTTCTAGGACCTTAGTTCACTGCTGAATTTAGCTCACGCGTCTCTGACCAGCTCTGAGTGTAATGTGAAGAGCCTAAATCTTTTATCCATCTCCAGAAAGTTTCAGCAGAGATGGACACAATGAGAAGGACCCTTCCCATCCTGGCCAGAATGTTTTACCCCAGATCTACAACCCTAAGTCACAAGTCAGTCTCATTGCCTACACGTCTCTCTTTTTGGGGAGACTATCAGTAATTGCACCACTTCTGACAGAGGTATCTGTCCTCCCACGGGAAACTGGGGTGAGACCACATGAGGTCCTATCACAGATGGCAGAATAAATGCCAGGCACATGCGTATGTCCATCTCTGAATTGAAGATGTACAGTTAAAGATTCTCTATTGCCAATAACTGGAGTCACCATCTATTTTCTTTCATCACTTTCTTTCTATTAGAAAGACAACTCATCTCTGACAAATCTATCAGTGGCTCTGTTCTTAGACTTAACTAATAGCAGGGCTGCAGCTGCAGGAATTATAAATACATCTGGCTTTGTGCTGCCTGGTACAACACTGTATCTATTATTATGATCTGACATACATCCTAACATCTCCTTCAGGTGCTGGCACATCATTTACAATAATCTCAGGTAACTGATGTTGTGACACCTCTCCTGCATGTGTGCTAGGTTCCTGTTAAACGACCATAAAGTGAGCTACTAAAGGGAAACATCATCAGAAAAAAGCAAGACCAAATTCAGACCTTCTGTAGGTGGGTGCAACTCCACAGACATGACATATTGCAGCTTGCAGAACAAGACAGAGGTTTAACCTGCAGTGCTATGTGTTCTTCTCATATATAATTTTTACCAGCTAGAGGAAAACCAATACTCCCATCTTGCTGCAATTAATAGAAAGTATGCTGGGTAGAATGGCCGTTGCCTAAATTATCCTCCCAGCTCTTTGTTAGTTGCCACCAAGCAATAGCGATGTAGGACATTGTCTGAAACAAGACTACAGTGAGGAACTTTGGTGTCCGTTCAGAAATAAAGCCAAAAAAGTTACAAATTAAACTTCCACTTTGGACTGAAGATGATGTGAAAGTTTTCTCTTAAAATTAAAACCAGGAAAAAAATGTATTGTATTCATTCACTGACTTGACCCACAGCTACAGGCATTATTTCAGATGTGAAAGGTCTAATCTAGTCTAAACTGGAAAAGGAATTTGGGTGATTTCTTTCTTTCAAAAGGTCTTGAAAGCTGAAAGCTGTATGAAAAATCTAAGAACCAGCAGATCCAAGACAAATTCCCTCCTCTGCCTGAGAGCAATCCCCCAGCTCCAACCTCCACTTGGGTATGTGCGCTCCCACACTGTCCCCTTGACACTGTCCCACTTCATACGAATAAATAGACCAGTGAGTCTCATTTTAAAAATAAACAATTTTTTGGCACACAAGCTCTTTCTTCAAGACCTGAAGAAGGGCTTGTGTGTCTGAAAGCATCTGTGATTTTTTCCACCCTGACACCTGTGGGATATCCTTTTGGCAGCTGAGGGAGGAGGCAAATCCCCATGTCTCCCACAGCAGGGGAGTGCTCTGGCTGGCAGGGGCTTCTGGGTGAAGGACATGGGAGTATCCCCAGCTCTGAATTCACTGCTGCTTGCATTGCAGCTGTAAATCAGTCCTCCTCCCCTGAGGAAAGGAGAAAGAGACCTCCAGACTTAAGTAATTGGGCAGTGCAAATTAAACTTGCCACGTTGCATAGGGATAGGTAAAGTGCTGCTTTTTAAGAATTTTCTACTCACACAGAATAATAATAATTCTTTAATGACAACAACAGTGATAATAATGACAACTACAATAGTAATAACAACAACAGCAACAATAATCCTACGCAACCCCTAGGGACAACTAAAACCTCTGAGGGCTACCACGCAGTGGAAGTTGTGTTCACAGCAGCTGTGAGGCTACTTAAGTATAAATGATACAAACTCACAAGCACGGTGAGAAACTCAAGACAGCTTCTGAAAGGCCACCCCACCCTGGCTTCCCCCTGGATCCCTTTAGAAACAGTGTCTGTGATTTTTTTGGTGAAAAAGGCAGAAGTGTGGAGCAGCATGTGGTGCTGCAGTCAAGGTAATGTAGTGGAGTGAAGGCCAAGGAAATGTGCTACCTGTCCAGCTTCATACAGGTGTCATGGGCCCTGGCAAGGGATGTGTAACACTGTCTGGACAGTGGCTTGGTAGGGGCAACTTCTATCTGAGGAAATTTGTTGTGGTTTTAGTATCCAAAGTTTTAAATCAGCATCTGGAAAGCCCTCTTTGAACAGCTTCAGAAATTCTTTGCGTTGATGAACCTAACATTTTTCAGGGCAGAATTAATGCAGATTTTCCCAGTGACCAGTTTCAAAAGCTCCATCTCTGTCTAAAGGCAGCTTCTCTGTCAAATTGCAAATCCCATGTCCAAGGTCAAATATCTAGCTCTCCATAAAGCAGTTGTAAATTTACTTTTAATTTAGTAAACCGTATTTTTTCCTTTAACGGGTTCTTAGAAACCAGTGAAAAAAATTAGGTGACTTATTAGAGAGACAACTGCCCCCCAACAAAATTCTCCCCTAGAAAAGCAGTTGATGCAGCTCATTCCAGCATAGTAAAAACCAGGGCAAAATCCTAAGCAGTAAAGCTGGAGTTTTATAATGAGAAGTACTGTGCAAATTTTGCTGTAGGCAACCTTTTCAGATCTGTCAATAGTACAGTTAAACACAAATTGACAGACAAAACTTTCAGGATGGCCTTATTAACAAGCGAATTAGACAAAGCGAAGTCATACTGAAAAAGCTCTCCTTTAACATGTTTTTCAAAACACCTGCATTTTTGTTTGCCATCCTCCAAATTCAACATGTTACCACTTTTGTATACCTCAGAAAGCTTTAGACAGATTTATACCACATTGCAAGTGAACTGTGAGGAAAGGTGCTACCAGTGATTATGGGCAAAATCCTGCCCATACATGTGTGCATGATTCCAGTTGGATTTAGTGAAGTTTCGTGCGCATAAATGAGAGCAAGGTCTAGTCCTTAATCTGATGACATTTTTTCTCTACAGCACAGCAGGTTAATAATAAAATGGCATCTCTTCATTTCTGCATGCAATTTTTTTTTTTTTTTTGAAAGAAATAACTGCTATGTCTTTGGATCAGGTGTTAATTATTCCCAGTAAGGTTTGGTGGGTAACTAGTGATGCGGATATCAAACCACCCACTCTCTTTGTAGATGAAGGGAAAGTATCAGGAGGATTTCTGCTGAAGTATTCATCACATCTCAAGTCTCAAATTGTCCAAACCATTCAATTATAACACTTCACTCAATGCATGTCAGCATGTCTGGCACTGTGTTTCAAGAACGAGTTGAGCTGGATTTCTCAAAGAGGCAGACGTTGGCTTGTCCCCTTGAGGGACAACAGAAATAGAGTCTATTGGCTCAAAGTTGAGACTGGTTCCTGGATTAGTACACGGGAACTCTAGGAACTATTACAGCTTTCTAACTTTGTAGCCTCCAGACTCAGTTCACACATACACATGTAAAAGGCTGAGATTTCCTGTGGTAACAGCACAAGCATCCTATTTGCCACCGAATAAATAGGTAAAACACTGACCTGATGATGACACGATAAACAGGTCTGGGATGTGGGTCCTATCAGCGCAGATCTAAGCCTATCCTCACCATCTCTTTAACAGTAAATGGAAGCAATGCCCAAAGGAGGAGAGGAAATCCTTTGAGTCCTTCAAGGGTTATATGAGATTTTGTTGTTAACTGCAGAGATACAATACATCACTGTCAGGAAGCGGTGACCCTGGATTATGGTCACTGATGATAAAAAAGGCTTTCGGAGGGAGATGATCGACACCACGTCCAGTATGTGGTGGGAAAAAAAAAGGGTGGCCTGAGAACTTCTAAGTGAATGGGGACATCACGCGAGCAGATACCTCCTTAAGCTCTTTGTGTTTGCTTTCTGTGCTTGGCCTGGGCTGTACATGTTCCCAGAGCAACGAAAAGGCAGCTCACGGGGTTTTTCCTGTTAATGTTCAATTTGATGTATCAATATAGTTCTGCTTGCACAGGCTATAATGAGCTCAAGATCATAAAGCTCTTATCAGCAACCCTGTTTAACTTTAAATGTAGCTCGGATGATTCAGGCTCCTCTTTCCTCTCACTTCAGTCAGTTTTGACCTGAAGCTGTGGAATGACATTGGTGAAAATTTGCAAGGTTAGTACATATCATTCAGGAGAATATTTCCAATCCCCTCAGCCAAATTTAGCCAATCTGAGAGTCTGTCTTTGTGAGCTCCATCCAGGAGTTTGTGTCATTTTCCCTATTTCTGTAGCAATCCTAACTGCAGAAGTATTTTGTCTTTTAAAAATAAGAGGCAAAAAACTTTTGTCAGAAAGCCTTGTGTTTGTAGACGAGTCAGGTAGTGTGCAAGAAGGTAATGCTAACATAGGGCCATTTCCACTAGGCTAGCCCATAAAAATGAGGGCTGGGCAGTTCAAGAAGTGCTCATCACGCACAGAAACACAGGGAGATACCTGCATGAATTCTGAAACAACAAAGAGCATTGGCGTCCGGCCTCTTGTGTGAGTGGAGGAGTTCAGATCTGCCTGCCCATGCCTGCAGACATGAGTCCTGAGCCATTTAGGAGCATGTATCCCATTAAGACAAATTCCCACCCAATCAGCTCAACTACCTTAAAACCTATTCACGGGCTGTGTAGAATTGTTTGCCAGCCTGACCTAGTTGTCAAAATGGTGTCTCACACTAAGGCTGTGTTTGTTACCACACATTTGTGCTACTGGGGAATTCAGGATACCTGCTTCACAAGCATGACCAGCTCAAATGGTATGTTTTTAATTAGGAGAAAAAAATAACAAGACAACAGACATCTGAGGGCAGTTTTGTTAAAAGCTAAATTGATGATGAAAAGCTTTCACTTTTTGAAACCATTCAATAGCCAGGTGTTTTCTAGTGGTTCTTCAGTGCATTTCACTGCTGCATGTCAGTATTACTTAGCACTATCACATTTACATCAAGTCAAATGCTGTAACGCAGAGAGTATCACCATAAGGAATGAAATGTGTCAGCCTGCATACAGGGATTCTTGGGAAATATGTGCCTTTCAACAATCCTGCGGCTTTTATACAAATTCTTCTCACATGTTTGCTACCCTAAAATTCACAGGTAATTACAATGGGATGAATAATCCACATTAATCAGGTAAGCAGGTATTTGAGATCCAGCACATCTCCTATCAGACAATGCACACGAAAATACAGTAATTGAAGCTGCTGAGAGAATTCCCCACTGACAATGTCTATGTAAATCCACTGTAAAGAATAATTCTACGATTATGTAAAATTTGAACAAGTCCTTTTATCTTTAAAAGAATGCTGCACCTTATTTCGCTTAGCACACCAATCTGGAGGCCCACAGAGTAAGAAGAGAATTGTTAAAGGGTCCAATCCTATGGGATTCACAGAGCCAAAGCTATTGCTGGTGTAATGTCAGTGACTACTCTTTAGTCCGGTTGTCATCTTCCTGAAGAAACTCCTCTGAATTAATGTAGCATATCCGTACTGGGCTTCACAGCACCCTAAAGCTCTTTGTCTCCCTCTACCCCTCTGCCACCCCACATCTCAGTATTTCCTCCTATAATCTTTTTTTATATCCTTATCGTTGCCACTTTCTGTTTGTATTTTGGTTATTTTGGTATAGTCAGATTCTAACACTGTCTCAGCATGACTCAAGCCTTAGATGACACGGAAGGGTCGGTGTGTTGTAACCCTATTCTAGTATGCACCCTGGCCTTAGCAGAGTCCCCCTGACATGGGAAGTTGCCAGCAGGGAGTTCATAAACCCCTTGAAATAGGACAATAAAAGGCAGCAGATGAGTCAGGATCTTTCTAAGCTTCAGCAGACACTTAAAGGAACATTTCTGCTGATTAGAATACTCAGTCTTGAAACTCATAACTGACCTTTTCTAGAGTTTGAAGCCCTCTTTTCTGGAAGGGGAGGTCAACATCCTGAGCCCTTATCCTATTTGTGCAGGAGGGCAGATGTGAAAAGGGTTTTCCCTCGTGGTCTGAAGGTATGTGCACCTCTGCTTTTCATCTCTCAGGGAAACACTGCTGTTTCTTCATGCTGTGCTTTGGGAGCTTATGTTGAACGTCTGGTGGGCGACACACAGGGGTTGTGAGAGGCAGATAGTCATTTGGTTCTCTGTACTTCATAGCATGATCTTCCCTGGCAGTGAAGTTTGGATTTTTATCCTGAGTGAACATTTCATGTAATGCTTTGACAAATTCTGCCCTCTTGTTCTTGCTCTGTGTGCTGTAACCGCAGGACTGGATGTGACTTGGGATGAGGGTCACTAGCCATGATTTGTACTAGGCATGGGAGAACCTTGCAGGATTCTGCCATGGTCAAACAGGAATTGTGAGGTTCTAAACATTGCATATAAGAGATGCAGTAGCACTTAGAAAGTTTTCTGTCTAAAGGCTTTTCCCAGAATCAGTGTGCCACACAGGAACAAGAGAGTGAGATGCACTGGAGTGATATGTCAAGTCCGAAAATTCTCTTTCCTTGCCTGGCAGCCAGCTTGCTGAACCTAAGTTCAGGACAGAGGATCACAGAATGGGTAAGGTTGGAAGGTACCACAGTGCCAAGTGGTCCAAACACCCTGCACAAGCAGGGTCATCCTAGAGCACGTCACACAAGATCAGTTTGTATCAGTGAGACCAGTGGCAGTGTCTTTCTGCCACTACTTTTGCAAGTCCTGGGCAAGGAGGCAGGGAAGAAGCATGGCCACACTTCTCTCTTAGCATGAGTTTCCCAAGAGAGCTGTCTGTAGGAGGATCACACTCTCTCCTCTTTGAAAGCAGGACAACATCTGATCCCTCAGGAGACTCTGACAAACAAATTGAATATAAAGCTAATAAAACAAATCACAACTTTGTTAAAAGGCATATGAACATTTCCCAGACAGATTCTCACTCATTAGCCCAAAGTTGCCTTTTTAATACGTGACCTTGCCGTAACGGTGTATATCTGTTAGTGATTGTCACATGAACTTGCACTGGTGAACATCCCATACACCCTGGATATACTGTGTGTAGTATCCCAGGTAGTCTTAACTTGGCTAGAGCCTAAAAACAACATCCTCTTGCAGCAAAAAATCATCTCTCCTTTTCTCATGTTTTCAACTTAACCATCTAGGCTAAAAGCTATGATAAAAAAAAAAAAAAAGAAAGAGAGAGAGGAACTGTGGTGCTGTGGTAGTAGTTGAAGTTTCTTTGGTAAATTGGGGGAACTGGGATGTACAGTGATAAGACTAAGACAGGTCTCTCATCAGACAGCAGGTTTGTGAAGAAGAGAAAAATCACCAAGAGAAAATAGTGGAGTAGACATATTTCTCTCAGAACAATACCAGACATAAGCCTAAAGTGTTAAAAGACACGAGCCAAAGTGGCCTAATCTGGCCAGAGACATGGGAACTGGAATCAGTGGCTCTATTCAGGTACGTAAGGGCACAATCAGGGCCCAAATTTTCACACTGATACTCTGTATGCTGCAGCTCATTGCTAGCTGAAGTACGAAAACAAAAAAAGCCCTGAAAAAAGCGGACGTTTGTAACAGAACTATCTCACCTACCCTTCACCAGGGACTCGCTGCTGGGATGCTGTTCTATAGCAGCAGCAGCAGCAGCATTGGCGACTTCTCTGGCTTCACGTCTTTGGACTAAGGATACATAATGACATATGACTGCAGCAAGGCTTGAATGATGCAAGGGATGCGATAACCCCCTGCCCACTGCCTGTGCTATCCAGGCGATGCAGGCTGTGCTGCGTGCATGCTGCAATGCCATCCCTGAGCTCTCACAAACAATAATCAAGTCTCTTACAGCCAGAAAAACCCACCAAGGCCAGCAGTGACAAAATCACAGCGACGCAAAATAGATTAAGCATATTTTTTATCCTATTTTTGAAAATTTTCCTTTCTCCATTTCTGACTCATCTGCAGCCTGAGTCTTTTCATCTTCCAGCCGGCTACAGAGATCCTCTGGGAAAGGGAACAGTTCCATACACACAGCTCCTGCTTCTCTCTCCCCTGCAACAAATAAATACCCTCAAGCCCTTCAATTTACTTCAGAGTCATCAAGCACAGTTTAAAATTTAACCTGGTGATGCATTTTTAAAGGGATTCTTATGTAAAGTTTGTGCATGTGTGTACATGCATGTTTGTGTGCCTGCAAGTGTTTCTGTCTGCTGTCCCAGACAAAGTCATCTCCATGCAATTTGATTAGCAGCTTCCCTGAAATGACTGTAATGCCCCTGAAGTGCTCAGGCATCATAAAATCCTCATACCACAGATGGACCGATTTCAGAGGCAAGAGGCGATCTTTGGGTGTGTGAAACTCTTTCTGGGCCTAATTCATATGGGCAGCCAAAAGGAGTAGGTTTATCGGTAATATTGGATTATTAAAAAAATTGTTTAGCTGCTATAATGACAGCCAGGTATCTCTCTATATTGCTTTCTCTTACCAGATGTTGCAGAGTGAAAGCATTCCTAGTTTTGTTCCATGTTTTCTAGCCTACTTTTCGACGCTAATTTCCACTTATCATTCTCCTGCCCTGTCACTGAATTCTTCTGCAGTCCTTTCGCGGGGACTCATCCATGAGGATACTTACTTGCATCTTTACTGCTTTTAAATTTCAGCTTTCCCTTTTACTCTGCTCTATTTCCATATGTCATTTTCCTTTTCTGCCTGTCTGGGAGTTGCTGTACCTAACTCTGTAAAGCATTATCTCTCCATCTCTCTAAAGTGTTTTGTGGTACTTTGTGTGAGGGATGGCATATAAAAATAAATTGTATTGCACTGTATTTTTGGACTGGCATCTAATCTTTACTGAGCTCATTCAGCCTATTTCTGAAAAACATTGGATCTTAAAGACTCTTCTGATCCAATGAATCTTGATGACTTTTCTGATCCTAGAAAAAGACTCCCTAATTTTCAAGTCATCTCCTGACACTAACACAGAGATAGAAGTCAGGAGAGTAGCTTGAAAAATAGGGTTTGGCAGAAGAATATTCCTGGAACTCTTCCTTGTCTATGGTGTGTCTTAACCTCACCTCTGCCCTCCACCCCACATTTTACTTGCAAATGTCCACCATTATGAGTGCTGAGGTGGGGGGAGCGGGAAGCAGGCTGATGGTGTACGGCACTCGTAGCAAAACAATCCAACAGCTTGCTTATGCATCTATTTGGCTTAGGATGGAAAATTAGAACAGCTTTAATCTGCTAGCAGCATCAAGCAGGGAAGCACTCCCTGGAGTGAAAGCGTTAGGAGTATCACAGCAGGGGCTGATGAGAGACAGCCTGCCATGGTGTCACAGCAAGGCAGTTGTACTCAACGCACGAAAATCTGGGGTGCTAAGAAGGACCCAGGTACATGACTGGGAATTGTAGGGGGAGGAAGAATAAGCCTTTGTATTGGGCTCTTCTGCCATAGAAAAATGCTTTCAAAGACATGCTCCCACATTACTGTCTTTGCTCTTCCTCACCCTGTCACATCAAGGATTTGGTCACTACCGTATCCACCACAATATGTGTGTGCCATCCTAGTCTGTCATGGGAGCCCATTTGATTCAGGGAGCTTCTGCATAGGTGCAGCCATGACTGTATGTGAAGTGGGCAGGATTTGGCCTCAGACTGGAGAACGTAGGGAGCAGCAGCCATACCTCTGCATTTGTTATGCAAAGCCCAGGTGTGTTTGCTTTCTAGTAAATAACTCTATTCAAAATAATTAAAGGGCAAGACCTGAGTTACTAAGGAAAAATGTAGGGTGTAGAGATCTTCCTTGCTTGCACTGAGACTCACTGAACTTTGCAGGACTGTTCAAATGCCTGGAAATTTGAGGGAAATCTTGGGCTTGTGACTTTCTGTAAAACCATCAGATTTGAGGAATGCGATGTCCTGGAAAGTTGTCCTGCATAATCTGTTTGTTGCATTTGTCCTTTGTCACACAGAGTGCCCCTGGAATGTAACTCTACCCTCACTTGCAAATGTTCTTTACTGCAGCTTGACTGCACTCTGTGGATGCACATGGGAACGTAAAGGTAGGTGTAGCACTTACGTTCACAAGGTGAGAGCTCAGACCTGTGAAGACGGCAAGACATATTAAGCTCTTCTTACCAAAACAAGGAACACTGAATTTTGCAATATAAGATATGCACTAGCTGAACACTGGAGCGAAGACCCAATGGCAAGAAGTGCCTATTTTTGTGGGTTTTTTTTCATATGTGTCTTATATTTTTTATGTGTTAAGACAAACCAACACATGTACGATAGTGAAGTTTAGGTGTGAATTTTGGCCAAAGTTGATTATTATCCACCTGATGTATTTTTCTGGAAACAGAATATATGGTTTACTCTGTCTTGCATTCACAGATGGTCTTCTCCAGCCTACTTGAAGCCTCTGTTCTTGTTGGAAATACTGGGATGCTGCCAACAGTCAGAGTCATGCCATTCTCCATTGCTGGATGCAAAAAGCAGCTAGGATTTCGATCATAAGCACAAATGCTTTCTAACCATTCTATGTTCCTGTGAACATCAGACCTGGAAACCAGCTTTTGGAGAGTGTGTAGAAAAACCCCTTTACCTTGTCCGGCCTCACGTAGGGTTTATATATCCCACTTCTTGGAATTCAAACAAAATTGTGCTGATGTTTCTTGGTCTCTTTTCTCCTCATTTCATCGCTGCTGACAGCTGTTTCCTCCTCAGCTAGTTATTTGGATCTGAATCTGGAAATGAAAAGACTACCTGCTTCTAAAGCCTTTCTTTACAAAATGCACCCACAAGGTCTCTGATGACAAATAGCGATTCGCTGTTCCTGCGGTTCTCTGAGGGTGATGTGGAAGGCAGGAAGTTTGCTGTCTGTATGCTGAAAGCATCAGGTGCTCTCTGGTAGCTGTATGGGCCAGCCACCATCACACTAACATAGTGAAGAGTGTGTGTACATGGCTAAGTGGGGAATGCAGGCTGTGCCCCTTTCATCAGAGAAGGTCTAGTTGCTTGAAAGGGTTAGAAAAAGCTGCCGGAGAATGATAGCTATGGAGACTTTATTCTTGTTCCTTAGCAGAGACAACAGGGACTGGTGAGGTTCAGCATAAACCTCTGCAAAGCTATTTTAGTGCACTGTACTGCCAAACTGTCAATAGCAGTAGAAAAGCATCTCTCGTATAAAATGGACTTAACGCATAAACTGTATGGTGTGGAGGCGAGTTCAGCAAGCTCAGGAATGGTTACAAGCTCTAGAGAGTGGACAGGTTTCCCTTCAGAGCTGTGGCCACTGCTGCACGCAGGAGCATGCTGGAGTGGATGTTGTCCAAATGGCTGGAGCACTCTTGAAAATGAAAGCTCAGACAGTTCTCCTTTGAGCAGCTTGTACAGATTAATTCTAGGGAAAAGCAGATAGCTCAAACTTGCCTGCTCCTAACGACTGGAAGAGTGATATGAGGAGAAACTACGACAAGGCTAGCATTCAGCAGTGTCATCCCGGTCCCAAGCGCTCATAAATACATTCAGAGATGCACTTCAGCATCTTGCAGAGACATTGTCATCATACTTTCAGTGAAATCTCTGCAACTCCATCCCAGTCACCAAAATAATGTCACTTAGAAAAGATATGTTTTTAAATATTTCAACAGCTCATGTGTAGTATTTCTAAAGATTAATGACACAGACGACACAGTTCATTCTCCTTCCCTGTACAGGAGTGAGTAAATAATTCTCATCATTAGCACACAACATAAAATAATCTAGAAATGCAGAACATCATAGCTGCTTAATTTTTTTTATTCTCTGACTGGTTTTAGTATTGTAGGATGAACCTAAAACTGAAGAGTTCTTGCTTTGATGGTTTTCCAGTTTCCAGAAGGACAGTGGTAACTATTTTTGCACCATTTCCAAGAGTGTGTGAGAGCTGTCACTGGAGTTCACAGGATCACAGAATAGTTAGGGTTGAAAGGGACCTCTGGACACCACCTAGTCCAATCCCCTACAACCTACATCATAACAATATTAAACAAATATGCAATTGGTACCATCAGGAAAACACTGTGATTTTTGGAATTTAAGCTGATATGATGACCTTACCCACTGAGAAATTTTATAGCAATAGCAAACTTCTGCTTTAATAATGTTTATACAACCTTCCCCCTCCTATCAATTAATTTTACCAGGCTAAATTCTAAGGAGACCTAACTCTGACCAGACTTCCATATACAACCTTCTAAACTCTCTTCCTAAAAGTTCTTGCATTCCTGAATGGTCAAAACAAAGTAATTTGGATCATAATTTATGTGTTTATAATACCCATGAACCATATTTCTCCTTTTGTTTGAAGTATCTTACCATTCGTATGAATCTTTTATGTTATCTTTTATTGTACTGCATTTACATGCCTATAAGTTTCAGATTTTAAATTAATAAAGGTCGTAAAAACACCCCACCAAGCAATATATCAAAAAGTAGTTAATACTTTTTGTAAGTTAAATCTTGTGAAATCAACTAGGCTCAGCTCCTCAGATATATTCTCTACCTAACGTGTAGCGATGTTAGTAGGAAGACTTGCATCCAATCCTGATGCTCTGAAGTTAGCAGAAAGACCCCCGTTGATGCCAGCAAGCTGTGGTTCAGGCTGTCATTGCTGGAGAGTAATAAATCCGCCCAAGCAGATGTGTCTGAATCAGGAGACCAAGCATCTATAAGGACCTCTCCATCTGGTTCTCCACAGTAGACATTCCTTCATCTTGTCTCTTTTTCACAAGGAACATCAGTGGTATCCATGGTTGTCACTTTGTACTTTGTTTTATGATCCCTTTGTAGAGTGGCTCATATGCTAAAGCCAGGCTGAAAGTAACCACGTGTGTTTGACTTCACTCAGCGGTGTGTGAGTGTGAATCCTCAACCAGGCATCACCTTTGAAACTGCTATGGAGTAATTAATCTATAACAGCGCAACTGGCAAGAAAATAGCTTTAACAAAGGAATTTGCAGTTACATGTCCAGAAAACAGTGAATGATTTATTATTTTACTCGTAACTGAAAGCAAATAATCTTTCACTTGACGATAAGTTACCTCGTTGGAATAGGAGATGCTTTAGAACTGAAAGAAACCTTCTTATCATTTTCATCTAGTCAAGAGCCCAAACTTACATCAGAAAACAATTAAAGAAATACCAAAGGCTGGAGCCAATTTGGTTGAGAATGGACAGGTGCTGTATGATTTATTATCAGTGAAGGTACTGTTATCTCTTGAGCTATTGTATTTGTTATTATTATTGACTTTATACTTTGAAAGAAGTAAGCCTTAAGTCTAGAGTGGAAGCTGACCATCTGAACTCTTTTTGGTCACAGTAAACAATTTGCCCAGTTTCTGTATGTATCTGTCGTCTCACTGAGCCCTCCTTCTGTCTCTAGGCTTGACTATGGCACAGAGAGCATTGTTTTGCTTAAATGAATGCAAAAGGGCTGCATGTAAAATGATTGTACCACCCAAGAGGACTCACCCCTGATCGTGTTCAGGCTGCCCAGTGTATGTAACAGCCCACAACAGGGTGCTCCTCCTGGCTAAGCCATTCCTCTGAACTTACGGAGTGTCCCTGAAACAAAGCTTGTGACAATATGACAAGGCGAAGGTAATTGTACATAATAAAATGTAAACATTCTTTTATTTCTCTGCAGTGGGTTCCTGGTCGGTCTTTGTGTCCTGGTCTCAGGACAAGAAGTACTGGAGATGCAATGTGTGGACTGGACAAAGCTCTGAAAATACTCTCCATACAACCCATGTCCTTATAACAGACAGAAGTGCCTACGGTTTGTGTGCCTCTGCACACAACATGGGGCTTGGGGTGTTTAATTTGGTTTATACACGCAACATTTACACTGGCTATCGCTGAAATAAAGTGGGTGCCAGTCCTGGAGAAACTGACTGCGGAAGGCTGATTAACAGGTTATCTGGACCACAGTTAATCAGTACCCA
Source organism: Mohoua ochrocephala (assembly GCA_013398855.1). Classification (NCBI taxonomy): domain Eukaryota; kingdom Metazoa; phylum Chordata; class Aves; order Passeriformes; family Acanthizidae; genus Mohoua; species Mohoua ochrocephala. Next base: position 299,851 of record VZTA01020198.1, read on the forward strand.
AAGTGGTAAACATTCCCTGTGTTTACTTTAGTTCTCTTACTGTTCTATTGATCTACTTGAAGTTTTGCATTTGTAGTCCTTAAATTCGTGAAACCATTGCAACATTTTTTCCCTGCTTTTTTAGCTTATATGTTGAGTAGGGCCGTACACTACTCCTCTTTTTTATAAGATTTTCTCATTTTATCAGATGTGAAATAGGGAAGTGGTGAATCTGCTAGGCCTTGCCAGCAGTCATTTAAGATCCTGTGGTTTCCATGTTCATTTGACACCAGCACAGTTGAAATTGTCATGAAAGTAGAGCTGACTTACATAAAAAATAAGTTTTCTAGTGATCAACCAGCTGAATGTTCAAAGCGGGTCTGTTGAATCTGAGACATTCAGGAAGGAAAAAGCGCAGAAGCAAAGAGAAAAAGATAGTTCTTATTCCGTTTTGTTCACATGGGTTTTCTCTGTGCAAACTACATGTTGTGCCTTTTCATCTCAGGGCAGGAAGAAAGTTTATTTTGATGATGAGGACCTTGCTGCATATACTGGTGAGTATATACAGGGCAATTATCACTAAGAAAACCCAGCCACTGTTAACGGTCCCAAGCAAGTTTCGATTTACGTAAACTGGTGACCTCCAAAAAGTGCCATCAGTCAGTCCCATTGATGTAAAGTCCTTTAAAGCTCAAAGTTCAAGGACCTTTTTCATTCTCTTTGTGTGACTTGTGACACTGCAGAACAGAAAGAAGAATTTGGCTATCATCTGGATTTCATTTCACAATCTGTATATCCCAGCACAAACGGTCACAACCAAGAAACCCATTACAAATTCATGGCCTGTAGAGCTTCACTGTTCAACTGACAACATTTATCATGAGCTCTTTGCAAAATCATATGAGATTTCATAACAGGTGTCCACTTCGCACAGGTCATCACCACTGTGGCCTGTGTCAAAATCCATTATACAATAGCTGAAAGCTATACATACGTGTTGCCAGCTACCTCCTTCTGCAATGTGTTGTGGAATGCAGCGAGAGATAAGCGGGAGACACAAAGTTTAGATCTGAACTTTCCTTTGCATCTGCATTTCACCCCCCAAAGTTGAAAATGAGATGGCAGCAGTGAATGCAGAGTTCGCTTTTCAGTCAGCCTTCTGTTGTGATGCAAAGAGTTTAAAAAAAAAAAAGTACCGTGAGCATAGAGTTTAAATAAAAATCCAACACATTATATTATTCTTTAGTGGCCACTTTTAAACAAAACATAACCATAGAAAATTCTGCTCATTCTTCCTGAATTTTGTTCCAGTCTTGTCAGACTGGGCTGACTTGATGTGTAATGAGTCTCTTATCTGACATTTCCTATTGTCCCTAGTGGTTGTAAAATCATTACTCCTGAGAAAACAAAGTTTACATGTTGATAAGTGGTGAAGGGAAGAATAAGGCTGTGATGAGAAACTGCAGCTACTCTTCTCACTTCTCTCTCATGCTCTGTCTCCAACAGGGATAATTCACATTCTTGCAATTTAGAGAAAAGTTTCCAAGTCCTCTATTTGGGAACATATTTCAGTTTCTCCTGGGAGGTGAAAGCAGTTTGCTGTGAAATGCTTCAGACTCTCACAGTGACTGATTTTCTGCTTCCTTCTCTAGGGGTAGAATCAATGACGGTGGGGTAGGTTCCAAAAAATTTATTGGAATAGGAAAAAAAAAAAAGACAAAAAGAGTTGAACCCATTTAATAGCTGTGATATCATTTTACTGGCTTCCCCTGTCTGCAGGGCATATGTCAGTGGTTGATTTTGTGCTTGGAGCACCAAAGGAATGGTCTTTAAAGGCTTTTTCCATCCCAGTATCAAAAAGAGCACCCCAGAGACAGCTGTCCCTGATGTGATTAACCACTGAAATGGTACTTGCAAACAGGGTGATGAAAACCTCTGAAGTCTGCAATAAAGTGACGAGGCTCAAAGTCACCTTGAGATAGGGAAAAAAAGATTCCTAGAATTGGGAGAAAATATGTGCATTATTTATATGAAATATATTCCAATAATATATTAAAAGTAATATTGGAAAACATCTTTGTTACATTGAGCAGCTTTTTAAAAAATGGACGATTTAAAATGATTTAGCTTAAAATGAGCATATAAACAGTGCTTAGGTTCTGAAGAAAGGAACATCAATTCATTTTTTTCAGGTTCTTAATGCACACATGTATTTGCATTGCATTGCCTATGCAAGGAAATTATCTGCTAAATTAGCAAACAATACTTGCTCTGTCAAATCCAGTTTTCACATCTTAACTTGCAGTGATGGTCTTTCCCAATTGGACCCACATCATCTCCTATTATCATAGACATCAAGGAAATATGTTTTGGAGTATACCATGGCATTCAAAAGGCTTTGGCTTTCTCAGACCATTAAAACTCCCAAGTGAAAGTCTTTTCCCACCAACCACCACAGATTAAAATCAGGGCTCTACACTTTTGAGAGCTTCAGATATACCTAATTGTTCTGGTGTCATACAGAAGAGGTGGGACCTCTATCAAAACTTCGAGATAAAAAAAAATATCTTTGACAAATGATGAAGTTTAAGGAAAAGTCAATTCTGGTGATTCATAGTGTAAATATCTGAGTACCACTAAAAATGTACCTATCCATTTTTCCCATGATATAAAGGGCAACAAGCAGTTTCCATTATTCTGTCTCAGGGATCTTGCAAAGAAAAAGCTTTCTTTCTTAAAAACATGTCTCAGTTTGAATATTATTTTGGAAAACAAATACTATCAGCACACCTACCCTACCTAGTTTAATGGATCTTCTGTCAGCGAACCTGACATTTAACACCAACTCATTTTGGAAATTCCAGTTATCCACCTCACAAACAAAAGAAGCTAAAAGATCCCAAGAAAACCACTCTTTTGCAGGAATCAAGCCTATCTTCTTCTCCCTGTCCTTGTTGCTTCCTTTGGCTGTAGCATCAGAAAGCATCTAGAATCTCTGCTGCCCCACTGCTCTGCAGACCGAACCCCATCCGAAGAGCGTGGGCAGTGACCCACGGGGCCGTTGTCCTGCTGGCAGGAGCTCCGTGACACGGTGCCATTCCTCCTACCCCGGACAGAAAAAAATTGTTTTCCATACCTCAAGCAGGCGGAGGCAGTCAGTTTGAATAGCTGCAGTTCCTCAGCGTAGGTGAGAAAAGAGGAAGAGAAGAACCAAAAATAGCACCTTCTCTGAGAGCGTGCAGGGCTCGATTCTTCCACAACGCGCTCTATCAACCCCGCTCCGCAAAATGGCAGCTGGCTGGCAGGCAGCAGCCTCCAAGAAAGATGAGGTGGTACTCCCTGGAAAATTAAATAACTGGTATGGAGCTGCAAATCCTGCGGTGCTGGCTCCCAAAATGTTGGCTCGGGGTGGGGTGAGGTGTGGAGGGAGTGTTGTCATGCAGAGCTGGATAGCCTCAGGGACATTTGCACGGGAAAGGAAGGAGATGTGGAGCTGGGATAGGATCATGTAGGTTCTGCTCTGAAGTCTTGCAGCCCGGTGCTTTTAGAGCAGTACATTTTCCCCGCTCCAGCTCCTGAACAAAGCAAATTAATGAAGTGCCATTAGTTGACTACTTAATGTTTCCAGCATTTTCCCATCTTACACATACTTTTTTAAAGCAAAACTCAGACACAACCAAAAAGCATATTAAACTTTTACCCACTTTTTGAGAAAATGAAAAGTGCAAAGGGTGAGGGGGAGAAAAGCAACAACATTTTCAGTTCTGTTTGTGTTTTAATTAAATATAACGGGTCTGTTTCCGAGATTTACGCCGATCTCTTTTTCAAAGTGGAAAATGGCACAAATTTCACAAATTCTCTCTTAAAATGACCCTGAAATTAATAAGCCTGTGATGTTGATGAAGTGTTACAGATTTTTATTAGGCAGAATCTGAACAGCTTTTATTTCATGCTCCCATGTCTTCATACCTGTGTTGGGTGCAGCTCTCAATGTGAAACTCTGAACTCAGTAATTACAGCTAAAAATTGTGACAGAAGGTTTTAAATTTCAGAGCAAAAAAGAAGCAGAGAAATATACCACAGCCATATGAGAGACACAGTCATTTTGTCTTTGCTTGAGAAATCCCAATGAAAAGATGAAACTGCACTTGGGTTAAAAAAAAAAAAAAAAAAAAGTAGGAGCAGAATTTGGCCCTTGTTCTTGGAAAATCTGCCCTTAATTTAGCCGAGAATAAGGATGCCTCCTTTCTAAATGAATGGGGTATTGCAAATTCACTAGTGTGAGAAGAAGCTTGTATAACATTTTAGCTACTGGGCAATATATTCTCTGCTAAAAAAAAATCTTACAGTGCCTCCTTAAGTGCAAACAGAGGTAGCCAGCAGACAGTGCTCAACATGTGTAACTCTGGGCACTGAGAACTTTGTGAGTCTGCCAAAAACTCATCTCATTAGTGCGCTTTGCAGCTGTAGAACAACCGTTTGGCTGAAATGATGTAGACTGAATATAAAACCATGTCCTGGAGGTGAAAGGCCCAGTGGAGGGAGTATGCTGGAACTCCATGCACCAGAATGATGTTCTAGGAATTCCCTGGTCAGGGTGCAAAAATTCATCTGCACATCTTGATACCCAGCTTTGACAGGAAAAGGTATATTCTCTGCAAGGAGATCTTTCTTTGCAGCTAGCTCAATCCTGGAGCTGGGAGGCTGGAACAGTACATCTTTTATACATAACACTCACAGACCTGATATACTTGCATCAAGAAGGAAATTAAGACAGCTGCCTGTCCCGTAGGAGCACAAATTAAATGCTGAAGCCCAATACATTTATGCAATGTTTTATACACCTCCAAAACACAAAAGCTGTCAAGTCACAATTTTGGTGGTTTTTGAATTGTTTCTTACACACTGTCAGGGTTTCATGCACCATTCTTTACATTTAAAGAAAGCAACACAGACTGATTTCTGACATGCACCCTCCTATCACATCTATCAGTGCAGTACAGTGAGTGTTAAATGAATGTCACCACAGAGCCTCTCTCTCTCTCTCTCAAGTTTTAAATTTCCCTTGCTAGTGTAAAACTTAATGAAAGCCCTGGAGTATACAATAGCATTTTGAAAACAGGAATTTGTGACTGCTGTGAATCATCACTCACAGCAGGGACCCAGAAATGTGAATTGTGGGAGGAACAGGCTCAGTCCCCCTCTCTTTTTTACTGGGAATTTATTACAGGCGTGTCATTATTTACAATGCACCATTCACATCCTCTAAAGAGCCAATAAACTGGCTGCTGAATATGCATTTTGCTCTGTGGTGAACACAGATGTTTCCAGCTAATATCCATTTCATTTAATTTCTTTTCTTTAAAAAAAAAAAAAAATCTATCTTGCTATTTCTGTAGCAGCTGGGTAACTATTTGCCAGTCTTCGGTTTGGGAATCACTCCTCATATTTATTATAGTTGGTGCCATTTGTGTTGCACAAAGTGGAGGTCTGTCCATATTACCAGTCTCTGCCTGTGTTTGCAAGGGTACCAAATGCAGTTGCTAAAATTCTCTCACAGTTTAAAGAAAAGGCCGCTTGAGGATTCAGCACAGGTTCAAATTTCACTAATGATATGTGGCAAAAATAGTGTCAGATGTTTTTGTGTTCCAAGAGTACATCAGAAACCACTGGTGTTTGGGAGGGGGGGGGTTGTTTAGATTTTGCATTCCTGTGAGTAAAATATATTGTTGATTCACAACTGACAGGTTGGTGGTCATTAATTTACAGTCCCTTCATGTATTAGTAAGAGAAGGCACAGGGAACGATGGTGAACTGCAGAAGGTTTGTAAGTTCAACTCAGATAATCATTCCTAACTTCAGATACTTATCTCTGCTAGCACTATCCCCTGGGAATGCAAAACTGGTCTGTCATTTCTGTGAAAAAAGACTCTCCTGAGGTCCTGGTTTCCTGCATCTTGTCCGGCTGGAATCTGAAAGTTCAAAGGTAACTAATAAATACATTTCTGATTATCATCATCATTATTATTCACAGTCCTACAGCAATTTTTTTAAAGCCTCACAAGAGCTGTGGTTTCACACAGTTTGAATACAGATAACGGCTGAGGAGGTGGCAAAGAGGGGCTCACGTTTTATCCAAATCAGATTGTTCAAACTAGATTGCTATTCTATAAATTCCTCCCCTCCTTGTGGTGTGGAAGGCAGTGTTATTGGGAATCACCAGATGGCTGGTTACAGATGGTGTTATACATTCTATCTTCAATTAGCTCTTGAAGAAGTGCTTATTGTTAGCTGTGGTGCAGTTCTTCCTCCACACGAAAATACTACTGCTAAGACCTGCCCTGCCTGAACCTTTCTGACGAGCAAAGCACTTTTAGATGTGAGAGTGTGAGAAAGACTTCTCGAAAGCGCTCCCATGAGAAGGCACTGAAAACCCAATGAGAATGAATGACTGCGAGTGAGCAGCTCCCTGAATTTTCACCTGCTACCTGCAGGTTATATCCAGTTGAGGAAATAAAATGCTGTTTGGGTCTAGATGGTGGGAGGTGAGCAAGGCCTTGCAAAAGCAGAAGGGAAGGAACCTAGTGACTGTTGCAAGGTGACAAAGCATATCACGCTTTGCCCTCCCACTCTGGTCACCCCGCTCCACCTCCGGATGCACAATCGGCATTGTCCTCTGCCAGAGGCTGTGTATCCCTGCTGAGTGGCAGGGGAAGAGGCAGGAGGACTGAAGACATCAGCCAGTGTGTTCATGCCTCTGAGTCACAGGAAGAACATCTGAATGAGTTAAGATGAGGCAATTCTGCTCGGAACACCATGCTTGGAGACACTGTCGGCATGACAAAGAGAGGAACCTGCAGCCCCTGCTACTGATTGGAAGATCTGATTGGAGTATAAATGGTAAAATTCTCCTTTTAAAGAGCCGGAGTCACTCTTTTTTATTGGAACGTTTTATCACCCTTTTTGGGGGGTCATTTCACTCGTAAAAACCCAAATCAGGAGTCTCCTAGTATTTCCTTGTAGGTTCCTGTATATGAAAGAGATAGGTGTGGAAGGCACCCCAGTTAGTCGTTTTATTGGATCAAGACCTTATCTTCTCTATGCCTAATAAAAACATCAGCCCCTGCAGCTGCAGCCTGGTTGCAAGGTGCAGGTCAGTGAAGAATTAGGTCTTTTGCATCAGAAAAAATATCTTGCAATGCATATTAAGTAAATATGGGTTTGTTTCCCATGAAGGGAAGAACTTTTGTTTTTCATCAAAATGTGAAATGAACAAACATTGAGGTTATTAGATAGACTCAACAAGGGCCAGTTTCACCTTTAAGAAAAAGGCAGGAATCTTCCGTAGTCCTTGAGAAGAGGGTCAGACGGCAACCTCTGCCAACATCTGACAGCAGGAGAAAGGTGGACACAAGTCTCCGTCTCCCATTCTGCAGTACAGGCTGAATGAGCAGACCTACATGCCTGTGAGGAGGGATCCTCATCTGCCTGGGCCTGGGGTCCCTCTCACACACCAAGGTGGCAAAGTCTTGGTCTTTCAGTGGTATTCATGTGCAAGGGGTCTTATAAAAATGGGAGTTTTAAGATGCTTAATCATAGACTTCAATAACAGCAAATAACCAGGTGTGGAAATTAAATACTACATGTGCAGAACAGTCCCTAAATATGTATTTAAATGCCAATAAAAGCTTTACAAGTCCCCTGGTGCTTGTATAATCTGGCTCAACAGCTTCCACCTCTCTGGGGCCCTGTCATGGTGGCAGACACAGTGGGTTTGCCTTTGCTTCCCCAGGGCAGAGGGTTGGAAGGGGCATGCCCACCACCTGCTGCACAGCAGGTGCCAATTCAGACGGTGCAGGCTTGAGGGGCCTCTGGTCTTTGGGGCTGAGGAAGGGGATCCTTAGCTTCTGTGGAAGTTAAGTAGTGGGTGAAGGCTGCAAAGTCAGTAATAAGCAGATGCCAAAGTTGCTAGAGAAAGAAGTAATGGAGCCTTCTGCTCTACTTCTCTCTCCTGTCTTATGGGGAGAGGGGCTGGGAGCCATTAAAATTCAAAACAGGATTTTAAACCTCATTCCTTCTTTAAACAAGGTGTGCTATGTTTCCTTTCTGCTTCATTATTTTTCTTTTTGGGCTGCTTGCTCAGACTTCAGAGTGATCTTCTCAACCTTTGCAGGAGTGGAGATCTTTAAGATTTTTCCCCTCAGTCTTTAACTGGATTTGAATTTAGCCTTAGCTTCATAGTCAAACTTCCTATTTGTGATTTGAGGAATTCTTGGATCTTGCTGATAAGCAAGAAAATATTTTCATACTTTTCCCTTGGTTGTCATATCATGTCATACTTTCTTCCCTTCTAGCCTTTTCTCTCCATCATGCCCTCTCAAATCTGCCATTTTTCTGCTTTCGTCTCTGTGTCTCTTGGACAAGGCTCTCACAGGGACACAGGTAACAAGGAAATCACTGAAAAGAGAAGGATTTGAGGTTCAACAAAATCGTGCAAGTAACAGTGGTCTATACGAAAAAGGGGACAGAGGTGGAAAATTTTTCTATATGACAGGCTAACCTTCACCTCATGCTCAGTGCTGTTCTTGGTGGCTGGCATTGTGTCTGTTTTCACTCCCCAGTTTGCTGCTGTGCAGCACTGCCCAGCACAAAGCCTACGTCCCTCTTACCCACTGTAAGCAAACGGTGAGGAAGGTGAGACAAAGCCAGCACAAGGGAAGTAAGTTATCGTAACACGAGTCACTTTATTTGTTCTGATTTTGCACAGCTTTCCTAATTTATCTCTATTTTTATTCAATCTAAGTAGAAGATATAAAGTTAGCAAAACTGTTCCTTTTAGACAACTGCCTAAAGGTCTTATCCAAGCTCACTGAAATCAATGGAAAAATTTCCATTGACAACAGGAGACTTTGGGATAGTTTCTAAATATGTATTCATATAGGAGACAACTGCTCTTTCAGGTAGCTAATACACATTTCACAACCTTCCTTGAGGGCCTTTTAAACCAAAACAATGACAGAGCATAAAAAACTTTAAATAAGACGAAGGTTAGATGCATTGCACTTTCAGAATCACTCTGTAATTCAAAGGCTGCTATCTATGCTCTGGGACATTTCCCTTCCTTTTTGTAAAGGGGAAGAGACGTGAAGGATCGATTTAGCAACAGTTTTAACTCTCAAAGTCTTGTTCTCTTTGTTTGCTGTCCACTCGTTACCTTGTTTACTGATAATCTGCTCATAGAGAATAAACATGGGTGTATAGGGCTTATGTGGTATGTAGAATATGCTGGAAGATCGCATTGTGTTTTTCATCTCCCAACCTGTCAGTGAATGAAATAAAAATTAAAAAACATTGGCATTGTCTTCAAAAGAAAGAAAAGGCTGGTTTTCTCCACAGATCTTCATTACATCACATTGGATGGTATTGCTCCCTACAATTAAAGAGTGCCACAACAACACTTCCTACGGATGAGCCCTGGCTCATTTCATTCCCTGTGGCCAGCAGTGTTTAATAAGTACAAAACACATGGTTTAAGCAGTACCCTCCAGCTTGCGCACGGTAATATTGGCAATAAGGTATAAAAAAGGGGCAGGAGAAGGTGTGTGAGGGGTTTGCATGTGTGTTGTGTATGCCACAGCAGGAGCCTGTTCCGTATGGACAGAGGTCGTCCAGCACAATACACTGGGGCTGCACTTAACGTCTCTCTGAAGCAGAACCAGGCACAAACCCTAATTAAACCCAGGGTGTGAATCCCTGGAGGGCAGTGATAGAAGGGTCTGTGTACTAATCCAGCCCGTGCTGACTAACAGCAGCACTGCACAATCACTGCTGTATAAATATATTCTTCTGGCAGCTGCATGCAAACGGCAGTCTTTGCGATTCTGATGACTTTTCATTTTTATGACACTGTGTTTTAGCTTCAGGTGCGAGTGTGAGACTCCCAGTTAAGTGGCTGTTCTGATTATTTTAAGTAGTCACTAATCAAAATGCTGAACAGAGGGGGCCGGGGGAGAAGGGGGAAAGGGATGGAGGTAAGAGATGTAAAGGAATGTTTGAGGGTTAGAAGGGGAGGGAGGAGGGCTTTGCATCTGATTTTCCTAAGCAGGGCAATTTCTTTAGCGAGGAAGGTGAGCCTGTCACTACTTGGCCCCTGTCTGCTGCAAGTACTTTAACTTCTCGGCAGCCCAAATGACGGTTATAGGGAAGGGGAAATGACTGGAAGGTTTCTAGCAGCAACAGCAGAAGCAACGGCAGAGAAATGCATGGTGAAAAATCAGTTTTAATAAAGCCCCAGCACTGACCTTGGAAACATAAGTATTTATATTATTGACTTCTGTATGAGGTTATTTGTTAAAAAAAAAAAAAGGAAAAAAAGAAAGAAAGAAAGAAAAGAAAGTCTTTCTGTTCTTGTCTTGAGACCTGAGGAAAAAAATAACTAAAATTAGAGAAACTGGAGATATAAACGCAGTGAGTAGAATAAAGCAAAATACCTCTGGGGTGTTCATCTGCCATGGTAGTCATTTCATATCTCATCTGTTATATGAATGTGATAGCTCTTTCCCTTTTTGATAGGATCATTATGTAGACTCCACAGATTCAATTCCATTTACAAGTCAATGGTGTGAGATTTTATGACAATTCTTTTTACTGGGTTGATTCTGGATGATCTTCCTCTACTGAAAAAGAAAAAAAAAAAAGGAAAAAAAATAAGGAGAAGGGGACAGTCTCATTTTGGTGCTCACACGTGAGTGTTCTGGATGCATCAGACATTACTGTGACAGATCTAATAGCACCGTCCTATCACCAATGTGCCCAGGTGTTCTCGAGCCTCAGTGTCAATTCTGTGAACATTTGAAGAGGTCTGTGCTGAAAGGAGATCTGTTGCTGGGGAGGAACCAGTTGCTCTGGGGAGAAAGGATGGTGGGGAAAAAAAAAAAAAGGAAAAGAAAGCTCTTCTCAGCTGAACTCGTAGGTCATGCATTGCACAGATGATTTACTTGTTATCATGCTCAGGGTCTGTCATTCCCCAGCGCTTCCCTCAGCCCTCCACAAGGCCAGCTCCAGCCTGGAGCTCCACAGAGCCTGTGGAGTGGTGGTGAGCATAGATCCAAGCTCCACGGAGGAAGAATTGCTCTTCTCTGAGTTTCTGCTGCGCCTACAGCAACTGATCTGGGTCCCAATGTAGGCTACTAAATAGGTGCCTGGGAAACCTATGTTATGGAATGGGTGTGTGTATAGGTCCATGGTATCCATATCAATACATTCTGCTGGAAGGGTTTTAATTTTGCCTTTTCCTGACTGCAAACAGAAGTTTCATAGAAGGTGTGGGTTATATACCTTTAGGATTAAAATGAAACCCCATGTTTTTTGCCATATAAGTGAATGAGGTGGATTGGTGAGGGATTGGACAGTGAATGTTGTCAATATAGGCACATGCTCACAGTGAAATCCCCTTTGCTTAGGATGCCATTTCTTTGTTTATTGTCAAGCTCCATTCTGTCACAAGCAGGATCCACTGGAGTAATCCCCTTTTAATGCCAAGAGCAGCCTTGGAAAGGCAAGTACCCGTGTCTTGAACACAGGAGGAGCTGAAAAAGAAAATATTCTCCTGTGTGGGGCAATGTCAAGTCAGTAAAAAAAACCCCAAAAACCTCTTGATGTCCTTTCTGGCTGTACCTTTCTGTACCCTGCAGAATATAAAGAAGGAAAGGGGCGTGAACACTTGTGCAAAGCAAGACCCTACCAGCTTTCTGCAAGTGAATTTTTGTTAGGGCATGTCTGCCTGCTGTGATAAATAGCTTCTGTGGAAATGTGTTACTGTTTCAGTGCATGTTCTGAGCATGCCTAATATATGTGTCTCCATTCAGAGCCTCCTGGAAATAGGAGCTGTTTCTCCTCCCCCTCCCTCAGCCACCTCTCCTACAAGCAAAGGTCTGTCCACCAGCTTGGGGGTTGGAGCACATGCTCATGGACTCGCACTCTGTCAGGGAGCTGATACCTCCAGCTCATATCCCCTCCCGCACAGGAGGCCGGACTGGGGAGGTGGCATTCACCACCAAAAGAGGGGGAAAAGAGCACTGAATAAACAAAGCAGGGGGGGAAAATTTCAGTGATTCTCTAACCCTTGGTTAAAGCACTTGGCAGGATAAAAGGAGACCTGGGGACTAGTCCCCACGATAATTAATCCTCACAGAGTAACCGGATAAACCATTTCCTACTGGTTCCTGGCTCAGCATGTCAGCTTCTGACAAGGCACTCTCAGGCAGCAGACTTCTCTGAGTTTGAAGGGGAGCCTAAATGCATAATTTAGGGGTTTAACTCTGCCTTGCAAAGAAGGTGCATAAAGGTGAGGCTGCACAATGCTCATCATTAGTCGTTGGTGATTTAACCTTGGGAACCTCCACCTCAGCCGCAAAAATTTATGAGGATACCAACGTTAGGAGAGTCCAGTAAAAATTTTGATGCATTTGGAGAAGGGCTGAGACCCTTTGCAATGTTTCCCCCAAACAGCTCTGCTTGCCACAGATCCTGGAGGACCCATTAGGCGCCAAAACACCTCATGCCCTCATGAGATACAATAGCATAAAAGTGAATCTAGCAGCTGCTATTGATTAAGCCAAGTCATTGCTTCCATGCCTATTCCCACGTGGGTTTATCAGACATTTATGCCACATATAATGTTGCTCCTCCTGGGTTCGTGGCTGCCCAGAACACACATTTTACTTGAGCTCCTTCTCAGCCCCAAATCTCAGTGGACCTCCAGTCAGGCAGAATTCATACACACAGCCATGCTTCGAGCTACAGGCAAAGGGGAGGATGACAGTGCCACAATCAACTCCCTCCTCCTCTGACAGATTTCTGGACTATTTGAACCAGCGTTCTCTTCTGTGGCAAAAAATCAGAAGGGATGAACTAGCCAGTCATTTGCAATGCTCTTTGGTGAAGCAAAGTCACTTCATAAATCTAAGATACAAGTATGATAGATGAATTATTTACTAATAGGAAGCCCTTTCCCCCTCCAAATTAAAGTACACCAGAAAACTAGAAACTGCTTGAGAAAGAAAGATACTGCAAGAAACTCACCCAGACAGAGACATCTTTGGGAACATATGTAAAGCATATCTTACTGTGCTGCTCCTACATGAAAGGTAAATACTTTGATTTGCTCTTTTATTAGGCCTAGGCATGGCCCTGGAAGACTTTCTCTATTGCTGTATCTCATTGATGGCCTGTTTCCATAGGGGTAGGGAAAGCCTTGGCATGTGGTGACTGATAAAACACAGTACCCACATCCAGCATTCCTTTCAAGTCTCACTTTTCTGGTCATAACAAATGCACTGAATTCAGTGTAATTAGGCCAAAAGGAGGTGTTTCTATCTTTCATTTCAGCATAGATGATAAGCTATAACATGGCATTTTAAGTCATCAGCACTTTAGCTTAAAAAATTATGTTTTACAGTGAGAGGGTTTTGTTTTACCTCAGTCAATTAATAACAAGCCATACTCAAATTTAATAAGTGTAATGAGAAACGCTTGTTTGATTTTTTTGAAGTCACGTGCCAGGGTAAAAGATGGAGCAGGCTATTCTTTTTGACTGGTGCACGAGGTCAGTGGCAAACCAGTATCGCTCAAGGGTGGTGTCTGTCAGCTTGGTTTCCAGACTGTGCCCTAAATGTTTGAAAATGTTAGAGAAATCCAAAAGCTACAGGAAAATATATTCTCAGCCAATGTGTTTATTGTCAATAGGGACAAAAAAATGCTTTGAATCTTTGTGTGTGCGTATGTATACATATATATTCCTTTTTCTTCTTTTTTCTTACGCACTCTGTTTTTCAATACATACGCATATCTTATTTGATCCTCTGTTGAGGTTAACATCCTTGGGTGCATCCAGAATATCTGCACTGCCCCAGCTTTAGGCCAGCTAAAGAAAAGGTTCTCCACAGTAGATTAGACTTAACAACCTTAGTTGTGTCTACCACCTACAAGGCTGCAGGTCGTCTTTTCCTTAGCAAGCCTTGGACAACCTAAAGAAGGGGCCTCTGTATCTCCAACCGGCCAGCACATGGGAAAAACCGAGGCTAGAGTTACAACTCTAGAAGGGCTGTTATGTATTTCTTCAAAAGCCTTCCCTGGTTAATCCCCCTGCAGCTTGCAGGGTAGGTTATGGCTTACTGATTGTACTGGCCATGCTAGGTTATCAGCCCATGCAGGGACCGGTCCCAGCCTGGTCCTTCAGGGGGTCGAATGGCCACTGAATGCACAGCTCATGGCAAATGTCCCTGCGTGGCTGAAAGAGGAGTGCATGTCCAGAGGAGGAGTGGGCACAGTTCTGGTTCCCTAAATTAGATTCAAAATGAATTTGTATAATTGTTGGAGGCGTAATCCCTTGGTGTGGGAAACCACTTAAGTGCATGCTCCAATCTATCCATATTTAGGATAGCAGTTTAAACACTCCTTGTTAGGCAAGCGCTTACGTTCCTTTTTCCTCAATAGAGCAACTTTCCTGAATTAAAGCTTTTAAGCCGGAGTGGTATGCTCACAGCATGTGCCATTCTGCCTTCCTTTGTGAATGTTAGATCTGTACTGCAAATGTGATAATCTTTGTACAAATAAGAACACTACTTTTCAATATGATTTTCAGTTTTCCACTTGCAGGAACCAGAGAAAATCTTTTAGCATAGTCTGTGCAGATTTAACTTTGAAAAGCTATCTTCAAACTGCACATAGGAAGACACTTAGGTGGATAATTTGAAAGAAACTATCTTTTTAATGCATTTTCCTCCTTTTTTTTTTTTTTCCCAAAGAGCAGTTCACAATTTCATGAAAATAGACTCACTGTTCAAAACTACTGGGTAGATAATTTCTACAAGGATCGACTGGTCTATACTCATGCATGAGTGATTGGCATTAAAAATCTGAGCTGTTTTGATTGGCCATTTCTCCCACAGGGTGGTTCTTCCCTCTTGCTAAAAGAACACAGCTCTTAGGTTGAGGTTCCCACCGCAGTCCTCTGTGTTTACACAGTGCACACTTGGCTTTCCTCAAATATTCTAGAGTTGTTGGGTTAAAATCCACTTGTTGTGAAGAAGAAAAAAGTCTCATTCTCTTGAATGTAAAGTGAGTGTATTTGGGCTATATTAGCACTCCAGTTTTAGTCATTAAGCACTGTGTAATCTATGCCTCTGCACCATGTGCCAATCTGCCCAGACTTCTGCAATGAGCAGAGTTTTTGAATGCACTGAAGAGTTATTAGCGTGCTTTTTTTTATACAATTACAGTGCAGCTGTATACGTCTGTTCCTCTGAGCCAAGCATTTTATGTGCTAGAGGTTGGCATGTGTTGGAATGATGCAAGTGAAAAAATAAATACAGGAGAGTAATGTAGTTGAGAGCTGTGAATCTTGGTGTTAAGGTGGGCTCACAATGAAGCTCAGGTCTCTGGAAGATAGATGGGACTGCGGTTGCTGTGCTGCCGGTTTAGAGTTGAAAGGCTGTATTAAGAAAGAAAGGAGGAGAGATTGGAAACAAAATTTTTAAATATAGTTAATGTCTTCCTTAAAAATAAGAACTTTTTGCTTGAAAAATAAGAACCTCATGATAGAGCATCAGCTCAGGACAACTGAGCTGTGTATCCAAGGCAGAACTAGAATCCTTTTACAAACTTTGAGGCTTTAATCTTGCCATCAGCTGACAAGAAGTCTAGCCAGCTGCCTGCCTATGAGATACTTTGACAATTCATTTATATCACTGACCTTGCCATGTCATTTTTTGCATGATAAGGGTTTGCTTTTGGGGTGGCACTGTCTGATAGGGCTGGCTAGAAAGAAGCTTGCAGAACCCTTCCATCAGCAGCATCTCTCTGGGACACGCGTTTCACTCCAGGGCTCTTTGCCAGCTTCCCTTGTTGCAGACCGTAGATGAACTTGTCTCTCTCTGCCTACTCATTCTTCCACTTCTTTTGCAGATTCCAAACGGACAAACAGGTATTTTTAAATGCCTTTCACATGAAAAAGGACTTAACTCTCTTTTCAGCCTGAGCAGGAGAGGAAAAAAATCTGCTGTGATAGATATATACCGTATATAGTGTGCATGTATGCATGTGTTTAAATAGGGTGGAAAAAAAAAGCACTAATCATTTTTCAGCATTTCTAAAACTTCATTTCCACATGCACATTTAAAATTTCTTAAAACCGCTATATAAACAGAAAAACAGTGAGCCTGAGCCCAGCTGCTGAAATCTCTGAAGTGTCATGATGGGTTCAGTGTAAGAATCTGTACAGGAAGGTATAGGATCATGACAGAAGGGTTGGTTGCTCCTGGAATAGAGCTCTCCTTGCACAAGAGAAACAGTGAGTGAATTATTCTCTCCCTTTCTTTAAAACATTTTTGGTAGTAAGATAGATTTAGACACAAAAATCCTAAAAAAATATATAAGGCTCATGATGTGGGAAAGGGCTTTTTTTTTAAATTTCGTTTGGGAATAGCTGAACTCGAAGGCAGTCTATCTGCCTTCCTGTCTGATAGCCCGTATTCTTCACAGCACTCCTGAGGCTGCGCTCTCACCGCATATAATTCCTCCCCGGTCCAGTCCTGTGTACAGCATGTGGACTGCTCTCCGAGGGGAGGGGGATCTGACTTGGCTGGCAGTCAGAGCAGCAGGAGCAATTGCAGATGCTGCTATTTACACTATTTTCACATTCTGAAGAACAAAGAGCAGGAGGCTGCCAACAAATCTTAGAGGCTAAGCCTTTGCCCTACACGCGAGGCACAGCCAATGAATGCCGGCAGAAACATGCAGTGCACCACTTTGTGAGATATTGCATCTCTGTTTTGGTGAAAATGCAGTCAAGATCACTCACCGAGAAAGCAAAGAAAGGTAAAAAAGGAGCTTCGTCGCCGAGGAGTGTCAGCCTTCCAGGAGTGCAAGGCTGAATGAAATATTTCTGTCTCACGTGAATGAGCCATTCCAGGTCTCGGGGATGACTAACCCTTAAAATTCATGGTTGTGGTAGTAACAAAGATAGATGTTTATCCACTGCTCTTTAATCTAAGCTAGACATGAGCCCAAACACAGTTCTTTGTATGAAGAAACACTATTTCTGTGCAAAAGCATTGCAGAGATTTGCATTGTGCTGCTGTGCCTGGACATGTTTTGCCCCTGTCCATGGGCTTCCCGTATGGCCTCAGACAAGTCAGTCAGGATGAGGTTTTCAATAAGATGAAAGAGGTAGGCTCTCAATCTTCCTTAGAAAATCAAGGATAATTCAGGTTTCTCTGAAAAAGGTCCTCTTAAAAAGTCCAAGATTGATCCTGTTGTGTGCCTTGCCTTTTTCTCCTGGTGCTGTCTATTTGCCTTTGTTCTCTCCTTATGTGGCGGACTGCAGTGTCTAACTGCATGCACAAGGAGTGGGACTCTTATCTCAGTCAGACCCTCTAGGTGCAAGACACATTAATAATAATATTAATAATTTCTATTACTTATGACAGACATCTGTGTATCTGGAATATCTACACCTTGCATCTTTCATCCTTAGAGCATCAGAAAAGCCAGATGATAAATTTTAGTTTATTAATGAGAATTTATTCAAGTGCTTTTTGATATTTTTAGCCATCTAAGGATATTTTTGTACATGGACAGATCTCCTTTATCTTCTTTAAATCCAGACTTGGATTCAAAATCAGGTGTAAACATTGGAATTCAGGTGAGTTTTGGTGGTGGGCATTCGGTTTGCTTCAGCTTACCATTAGAGGACCTCTGCAAAGAAGCGAGCTAGGGAAGCTGCTGGGGATTTAGCACTGTCTTCCTGCAAAGGAGCAGATTCACAGACTTGGAATAATTTCAGATATAGCTTTAATAATTATTCCTCTGCCAGTGATCTCGTCTGCTTCTCCTAGTGAAAGTGAAACTGTGGCATTTAAAAAACCCCAAAATGTTACAGTTTTAGGGAACTGGCAATTTGGAAGGTCTCCCATCCACGGTGCTTCCGTGTGTTAGCTGGGAGAAATCAGCAGAGAATAGTTTCAGCGTCAGATCCTCCTGACTTGTGGGAGGATTCACAGTAAAGTGAAAGAAAAATTAGTTTTCAGATAAACAGCATATCTCAGGACACAAGCATGATGGAGTTTTAAACTCTGGGGGTGCACAAATATGCATTCCAGAGGCATCTAATTCAGATGAATAAACAGAGCAGGTCTTCTACATTACAGTACCTGCGTAACACTAGCTCAGACTTCTCTAGCAAACGCTTTCCCTGGGAACAGCCACAGGCTAATCCTGGATTTGTGTGCCCACAAGGAGTGAATATTGGCTATGCCTCTAGGGGACCCCTTTGGGTTTACTTTAATAAAAGGAAGAAATCTCAAGATTTGATGCAAAGAGCATATCCCAAATGGGCAGAAACAGAGGCCTTTGGGCCTTGCACCTTGTGTAGTCTGTTCACTCTGTGCAAAAGGAGTGTAAAGTACCAGCAGAGCTGCGTGCTGCCATTTTACACCAGCTCTTTACAGGTGTTGCTGACAAGGTGCAAGGTACAAGATGACAGAGAATAGAGGCCCTTTAGCTGTTGCTCAGACTCTCCTGCTATTTAACTAGTTCTGGGACAACTATTTTTCAAGGCAAAAAAAAAAAAAAGGAGAAAAAAGGAAACCAAACACTGCAAAGAAATTACACATTCTTACAAGCGTAGTTTATATTCAAGTAGCACACGTGCTTGTGAACCTCAAAGTACGTTTAAAATGTGAATTAATTAAAGCGGCGCAGTTTCTGAGAAGCAGGTATTATCACAGACACTAAAGAGGAGAGAAAACACCTTGCAAAGAAGCTAAGTTGTTCGGTTCTGATGTCCTGCCACAGATGCAGGAGTAGCAGCGGATGCAGTGCAGGTGATAAACGAGGCTTTCTGATCACTAACAAGTATCAAAAATCTGGGGTGAGCTTCACTTAGGCCCTTATTCCTTAAACCCTGGGCAAACCAGAGAGTTACTGTAGAGTTACACACTCATGCAGGCACTCACACACACACACACATTCCCTGGGGATGGTTACAGGTGGGGGCACAGGTACTAGAGGTCTTTATTTTCAGATACTCACAGAGTGGCAAGTGGGCAGATATTCTGGTTATTCTTGGCCACAAAGACCTTTTGAAGAAGCAGAAAAATAAATCGAGCAGGACTGTGTAAAGGGAAAAATTGAAAGAAGTTTGTTGCCAGAGCCATCCCCACCTCAAGGAAAGAATCCCTCTTCTAAAGCTCACTGGTCTGCCAGGAAATAAACTGTCTAAGAGTCACAGCTCCAGTTGCACGATATAAATAACAAATATTTTCCCCAAACACCCAAAGAAACCCAGGAGATGCTGTAGCAGTAGGGCCATCTCTGTGCATCCACCCGAGTAACAAGGTGGAAAGATGGTGCCGTGAGAATTAAAGGGCAGCCTGTGAGCAAGGGAGAGGAGGGGGTGAGTGGTTTGTATAAATAAAGGTAGAGCAAACATCTCCTATGTGACAGTGCTGTGACAGTACATACACTCTCATCTATACACAGGTACCTGTCGGAGCAGCTACTGTAACCATGTTGTAAAATATTCAATGACTCACTGTGAATAACTGTCTCATTTAGAAGAATAATCTGGTGACAAGACCAACATTGTTAAGTTGTGTCAACTTGTTAGGAAAGACATAAAACAAAAATACCACTAACATCCAAGGGCTGGAGGCAATGTCAATAATTTTTTGGAAGTGAGCGGCTGGAGGAAAGTGAGGCTGGGCTCCAGCAGCTTAGCACAAGCTCAGTTTGCAGAGAGGAATGCGGTAAATGATGCCAACCATTTACAAATCGATGCCATGCTGATTTACTGGGGGGAACATACCGTGACAGAGATCCCCCTGCCTCAGATGTGAGCAGGTCCTTAAGTATGAGGTGCTACGGACCCGGCTCTACCTTTCCGCACTGCTCTCCTCCAGCGTAAGGGTCTCTGCTAGAGCAAAGAGTAGGTTACCAAGAGACAGCTTGTTGTCTGACCCCATTCCCGGTTCTCCTGAAGCTGGGATACCCAATTCCAGCTTCAGACGCTTATTGAAATCTGTTGCACTGCATGTGAGGGAAGAAAGAGGGGAGTGTGATCCTCATTTACCTCTTCAACTGTCGCATGGGCTGGATGGACACCTGCAGAGAGCAAAACGTGGTGGCAGCGTGGAGACTTCCAGACTGGGAAAGTGACTCAAGACCAACACAAGATATGATGTAATGTAACATAATGTAACTAATATAGTATAGTATATATAATATGTAAGATAAATACAATTATTATAATATGACGTAACATAATTCAATATAACACTATGTGATTCTCATTCCCCTCCCAACAAAAATGAGGGTACCTGTGTGATGGGGTGTAGGGAGGGTGACCAGGCCAGCAGGAAGGTGAGACAACAAGCTCTGGTCTAACTGGTCGCTGCTGCATCTGATTTGACTGCACTAATTGCCATGGGTGGTTCAGGCCTTGCCCCTGTCAGCACTGGGACACGTCTCTGCAATCTGCTGCTGCCTGCTGCTAGCTCATTTCTCTTTGTGTGCCTGATGCACAGGCTCTTGGCATGCTGGCCAGCTCACACACCTCAGTAGCACCTTGTGATTAACAGGCAGAAGCACAAAGACTCCTGGCGCGCTGGCCAGCTTGTACGGCCCACTAGCCTTTGCTCTCCTGTGGCATCGTGCAAAAGCTGCTGAGAGGCACAAGCTGGCCACCAGGTGAGGCAAGAAGCAGAGCCAAAATGCCACAGACCATAGAGGAAATAGGAAAAAAAGAAACTGGGCAGGAGTCAGGGCATTTATTCCTCTTGAATAATAATGCCTGAAGTAACCATAATAAGCAATCAGAATCTCAGTACAATTAATAATCTGTGGAGGTTATCTAGTCCACCTTCTTACCCAAAGCAAGACCAACTTCAGAGCTAGGTCTAGGTTGCCCAGGGTGCTGTCTAGTCAAGTTCTGAATGTCTTCAAGGATGGAGATGGGCAAACTGGTACAGTGCTCAATCACTCTCGCCATGACGATTTTTTACTGTGTGTTTCAGTGGAATTTCCATTGCTGCTGCTTGATTCCATTGGTCCCAGTTCTTGCACTGGGAACAATGTAGCTCCCTCTCCTCTATAGCCTTCGACAGGAGAGTTATCAAAAAGATCCCCTAGTCAGGCACCATTCTCTCAGCCTCTCCTCATGTGACCTGACCAGCCTAGTGGTACTCTGCCAGACTTGCTCCAAATTGTTTGTGTCTTTTTTGTGCAACAGAGTCCCAGAATTGGGCTCTACTCGGATGGATCTCTCAAGGGTTGAACAGCAGGAAATAGTAACTTCACTTGAACTGCTGGCTACACTCATTCTATTGCAGCTTGCCTCCACTGCTCTGATTCACACTGAACTTTTCCACTAGGATTCCCAGAAGCCTTCTTGGAACTGCTCTGTCCAGTCATTCACTCTCCTGTGCCACTGCAGTTTTTACATCCTTGATGCAAGGCTTTGCATTTGCTGTTTTTGAACTTCTTGAGGTTTCTGTCAGTCCCTTTCTGCAGCCTGTTGAGGTCCCTCTAACTGGCAGCCCCGCTCCCAGGTTCCACTGGCAGCTTCCACCTCCACAATCCCCTGCCCCATCCCCACTTTGGTGTCATCCTGAATCTTGACAAAGGTTCATCTCATCTAACGCCACACTCAGATTGTTAATGAAGACATTAAAGAACACAGGCCTCTGTATCAGTCCCTGAAGAATGCCATCAGTAACTATCCACCACCTGGTCTTTAAAACACTGATCATTGTTTTTTAAGCCTAGACAGTCCACACAGATTTTACCCACCATGCAATCTTCATTCCAGTCTACATCTTTCCAATTATCTACAGTGGCATTATGGAGGCAGTGCAAAGGACCATGCTTAAGTTAAGGGGGATGACATCCACTGCATTCCCCTTATCATCTACCAAGCCAGTAATCTTAATGTTGCTGTGCCTGTTTTCAGGCACATTTTGCCTTTGGTGAATCCCAGCGTGTAGTTTCACTGTTCTGCTCTTTGTGCACTTGGTACTGGGTGCTTGCAAGCTTTGATCCATGATCTTTCTGAGGGTTCTCATTAGACTGACTTGTAGTTTCCCAAAACTTTCTCCATTTCACTGATCTCCACTCTTTAAAAAGGACAGAGAGCTCTCCCACAGTAAGACTGGCCTGCTCTCTCAGGAACATCAGATGCCCGGCTGGACTCATTGCTTTCTACTTTCCCAGAGCTTAAGACTGGTTCATAGTCTGAACTATTTTGGCCACGGGTTGTACCGCACTCTAGCAGACCCTGCTGCCAGCCACAGGTGTTTGGGAGGCCTGAGAGTGGACCTTGCCAATGAACTCAGGCAAAGACAGCATAGAGCTGTTGCGCCTTTCTCATGTCCTTTGTCACTAGGTCCCCTGCATCCCTCAGCAGGGCCACCCTTTCCTTCTCTTTCTGGCTGACCGGTTGTGTCCTGCAGCACAGAAGGAAAATGAGGCAACAGTTCTCACCAAGGCAGCTGTCACGGCTCTCACCAAGGCAACTGGCACAGCCTGGCTGCTCCGTACTGCCGAAAGAAGGGCAGAAGGAGACAGAAACCCTCACCCATCCGGGTGGGACGGGGATAAGAGTGTGGTCCCAAGGGATCCTAAGTGGAAAAGGTAAGAGTATGCTGCATGTGGCCAATAGGTTGCCAGAAACCCATCCATGCTGGGAATACAGACAGAAATCTGAGTTCACCTTAGAAGACAATAAATGTCTTCTGGGAAAAGAACCAGCAATCAACCCATTGATCTAACCGAGACTTAAACAACCATAATTCAGCAAACTATTAAGACACCTATCTAGTTGTCCACTTAATAGAACTACCCTGGAAAATACCCATTCACTGAAGTTGAATAAGAATGAGTGCATTATAACTTACATTACTGCCAGTCGACAGATGGAGCAAGCTAAGATGAAACCCGGGCCATTATAATATAGTGATCTTTTTGCAATTTTTTTCTGTCTGAAACCACACATAACTTTTGAAGATGTAAATTTGTAATACGTCATGCTTTATGTATTACATTTTTGGCATCTACTTTAGTTTTTAAGAATGGATGTTGTCTAATTATGCAGTGCAGCTTTGGATGAGAAAATATACTAAGTGTGCATTAAACAGACAACTTTAAATAATGGCACTTGTGCTAAGAAGTGTATTTTCTGGCAAGCAACTAATTTATAATGGTCATAGATATATGCATTAGTGTATGAAATGCTTGTCTTTATTTATTGATTTGAAGGGGCAGTATTATATTTTTGAATACGTCTTCTTTATTGGATCCTGTTTTAATCTGTAACAGACCTTGTTATATTTCACGTCTTGGGGCATTCACACCACCTGAAAAACAGACAGTGAGAATAACTGTACAATAAATAAAACAACAATTAATACCGTGTGTTTAAAAAGACATAAGCATGTAAAATGACAAAGTTCA
>VZTA01020198.1:325837-365837 GCA_013398855.1 Mohoua ochrocephala
AATTACATCTGGAGCACTGAGATCACACAATGGGTACAAAATGGAAAAGGGAAAAAAAAATCCTGGTTGTTTCAAGGGGCCATTTTATCTGCATAACCCAGAAATAGTCCTGGAAGAAAAAAGCTCAGATTACATAGATGCTGTAAAGCATCATGTTGATATTTTTTATCACTATAAACTAAATTTAGTACAATATAATTAGCAATGCAAATCAGTAGAACACACTGCCTATAAGGCTGATCTTGAAAGCCCAGTGACGTTTAAGGGCATATTATAAAAAGAGTGTTCACAAAGGCCTTAGATACAGTTGGGGGACAGAGACAGGAAAATAACTGTTTACCATAATCACCTTTGTTTCATTTTTTTCTCCCATAGCTCTTTACATCCTCCAACTCCTCCTCATGTACCACATTAAGACTCTCTTGTTACACAGTCACAACTGAATCCTTCCTACTTTACTACCCTACCCGCATCTTTGTTAATTTTTTTTCATACATTTTGTGTTTCTTTACATAGCAACTGAAATAAAAATTCCCTGTATCTTGTTAAGGGAGTACTTGGTTGTCAGCAAAACAGCAGAGTTATGGTTCACTCCTGAGCTGTGTTTTCCTAGGCACACATATTCCACAAGAGTCTGTGTAGCATATTCTCTGGATGAGAAATTCATGGTGCTGTATGGATTTACCCCATCAGACAATCTTTTACCCCTGCTCAGTAGGACCAATCCTGAAGTCTGAATTTTGATTTTATTCAGACAGAAGTATTCTATGAAATTAATTTGTGGTTTCCTTCTAAATATTTTCATACCACTTCAAGCTGTCACTATTCATTCTTTTAATTTTTAGAACAGAAGGACACTGGGATTAAAAGTGTGAACAAAGAAAAGGAGGTAAAAAAAAAAAAAAAGGAAATCCCAGGCACTGATTTAATATTTTGGTGGTTTTTTCTATCTTTTGAGCAGTCTGTTTCAGGAAAACATGGACTATAAAATTTATTCCAACTAAAACTGAAATGTTGGTGAAAGGAAAGGCTTTGGATCAGTATCTGATCATCTTTATAAGGTCATACCGTCAGCATCTTAGACCATAGCAGATTTCATGTTTTTACTGTAAACCCAGCAGTTCTTTCACCACCGTGTTTGGCTTTGAGTGCAATATCTAATATTTGATTGTTACATGTCCACGGCAATGCCTTACCTGGCTTACGTACGATTCAGAGCTGAGAGTAGGTCAAATCCTGGAAACCTCATTCTGGTCAGACTACTATGGAGAGCAGTGGCAGTGAACGTGATCGATCATAAAAAATAATGCCCTCGTCAGTCTCCAAAATAAACAGGATTTTTGTCTTCCTAAGGTACTTTCTGGGGTGCATCTGGGGCCTGACTTTGCTGTCATTCTTTGTAACAGTGAAACCCTTGAGCTGATCCTTCTCTCCATGAGTAGGAATTAAGGGGCTGTTGCCATCCACATAATATTTCTTTGCCAAAGAAATCATTTTGAAAGGTTGAAGAGGAGTGAAACAGCTTTAAAATATTTCAGAAAGCAAGAACGCCAGGGATACCAACACAGACGCACTTTGAGCCTCAACTTCAGAAGCATTTTGGGCGTTTGTGCTGCTGGAACTAAGGATGCTCAGCACTTCTGACTCACCCACAAGATTCTCGAAGAACACAGCAACATTCACAGTCAGCTGTAGCTGCTGAAATCGTAGACACTGCTGCATGATGTTGGCATTCACGAGTGCTGCATGGCTGGTAATAGCACCTACCATGAGGACTAGCAGCAGAATGATATTTGAGTAGGCAGTGATCACTTGTTCTGGCCAGGGTTCCTGATCTATCTGTTGGCTTCCACTACCTACAGCTAAGGATCCTGCAGTGGAAACTTTCAGGCAATATAGATGTTATGAAGCTCACTTTAGGAGCCTAACTTCTTTCGTGCTTCTGCTAGATATTAGAAAGGGCCCATTTTAACTATCTGTGAAAGGGCTAAATTTGACATTTGATTCACCCTATTCTAGGATTTTAAACTGTGATGTAAATTAGTCAGAAACCAGTCTTTCTTCCATTTTCTCTTTTCAAAATGTAATACAGTTAAATGACAGAGATTAATTACTAAAGTAATTACTGTTGGAAAGCAAAAGGACAGTTGTATGAGACAGTCTCTCTCATGATGACCAAGTCTTTCTTGACAATTATGCTTAATTCCAACAATGATTATTCTGTGTGGCAAAATCTATCAGCACAAGGGCACACAAGCATTGATGCATTCTCACTCACTAGGAAATATGAGAATGAGGTAATTATATTTGACTGAAGCTCAGACATTTTCATTCCCAGGGGCATCTATAGGACCTTTTTTTGGAGGGATACATTTTATCTCCTCCCTTCCTTCTACTGAGTACCCCATTTATTTCACTTCTGCTGCTCCTTCAGTCAGACTTGAATAAAATTAGCCCTTTCTTATGTAGGCTACAACTCCTTGCTGTCTTGTACTTAAACACAGACTACACATACACGTACACATGCACAGACTCATACACATGTGAAATTTCCTGTCTACATCTCTCAGTGTTTATGAGACTCAGTTGCATGGTTTGTAGCCAAAACAAGGAGGCTGTGTTTTCAAATCACTAAAGATCTTGCTCTATTCACTAAATAGAGCAAACAATTCAAACAATTATTTGGAAAAGAAGACTAAGAAACTATATAAGTAATTGCTGATTGATGCAACTTTTTCACAGTACCCAAGTTCCTAAACTCACTGTAAATTAGTTGCAACCACTTCTAAGGACAAGATATTGTATGACATTCATATGGTTGATGATATCTCTTTCAAATGGCTCGGCTAAAATTTGCCGAATGGTCTCTTCCCTATAAAAAAAACCCCAGCTACCATCTCATTAGTCAGTGCTGAAATCCTTTACCCACAGTACTAGATGCCACCAATATGTCACCAGAGGCAGAGGATGTTACAGAGTCTTAAAACGAACAGTTCATTCTAAGTACTGATAGAAGAAAAATGAATGTACCCTACCACGCTTTCCTTTATTTCTCTGAGTTTCTGTCCTAGCCAGACACAGCTGCACTTTAATAATCTTTGAAGTAAAAGCTTTTCTTCCTAAGAGTGTGTGTACCTAATTGCGTGTGTGTGTGTGCGTGCATGTGCGTGTGTGTGGGAGAGAGAGAGGGAGAGAAGAGGCTTCAGGCTCTAGTGCTTCCTTCCAGGTGTCTTCGTCTGCATGATTTCATCTGTGAACCATAATCAACTTCCTTAATGAAATACGTAATTAACATATTATAATTGTGGTAAAGATGATTTTGACAGAAATCATTTTCCATATCTAATACTATGCTAATTTAATCTGTTCCTCACTCCCCGACATGACCTTTAGTGATTAAGTTTCATGGCAGAATTGTGTTTTTTTTTTTTTGTGATGGATTGATTTATCCACAGCAGTTGATACCCCTCTGCCTCCATGGCTGTCATTTTTCTCTGTGTGCCTGCTACAAAAGGGAAATATGGTGATGAGTGGATATATGGGGAAAGGAGCTGAGGACTCACTGTGGGGTTTTGTTCTGAATAGGGTTCTAAAAGGTGATTATGAGAAGATTCGAGGCAGGAGGTGATTAGATTGGCTACCGACATAAATTCTCCCTCTGGTAAAAATCTCTACAACACGTCTCAGCAGAGAAAAAAGGTACAACTTGGTAGGCAAGAGGGAACAGAAAAAGCTACATTAGCTGGTGTTTGTACATAACTGGAATGTTTATAGCCATTTAAATGTTAACTCTCTTTCCACCTTCAGCAACATTGAGGTGCAATCTCCAGGAACCATTTTAAAATGAAAGTCGTGTCAGTGGCACTGCAGAGAAGATTTTGGTAGCACATTGCTGCCTTCTGTCAAGGAGGCAATTTTCTGGTTGGCTCCTGAGAGCTGACACTGAGGGGATGCTGGAGGACTGAGCAAGTTTATCAGGTCCAGGTAGAAAACTGATTCTAGACAGAATATTAGACTCCCAGTTTGCTTCCCTACTGAGATGATTTACTTCAGATGACAACAGGCAGAAAATAAAGAGGACCTCAGTTCGTCATGGGCACCCTCCAATTCTTTTTTCTGTAGAAGGGAAATGAGAGCTTTTCAGCGAACTACCTCAATCCTTGTGAAAAATCTGGGATCCATTTGTTCTGAGATATGGAGCCTATTTATTTTTTATGTGAAGGAGACAGACTGTGGATAATAATACAGAAGGTAAAGCTGGAATACTCATTTTCATGCCACTGCAGTATTGTTCCTGAGAATACATTTGCTGGTGTTTGGGCCAGCCTGCTTTGTAACTATCACAGGTGATTTGCCTTATATTATGGTGCAACTGAATGGATCCTATTGCCAAGAAGTCTGAGCCATCTTGAATTATTCTTTCTCTTCTGGGCGTTAATATTGCCTTCAGCAATTAGTAGATGGTTATCATGCTAACTTCTCTTCCACCTCCCTTTACTCGTGTCTTAGACAGGCTTTGGTTTTCTTTACTGTTAAATTTCTCTAGCTGAATTCCCTCCAGGATTCAGGATGCCCATGGTAATGATGTGCACAAAGCTGAACAAACTACTTTAAGTAAAATTTGTATCACTGCACACAAAATGGGGCTTTTACCTCCATACACCAGAGATATAATTCCCCCCCCAGACAGGCTGACCAAAATCACAGTCATGCTTTTACACTGATGTATGACACCACAGAATTTTGTTCATCACACAGCACCTTTTGGCATTATCACTTCTCACTTTTCAAATTTCTTATTCTTCTTGGGTATCTGCTTTACTCTTTAGATTACCTCCTGTACGCCACTTGGCCATGATTTTCAAAATTTATCTCAATTGCATAATCATGAAGGTTTGTGTTTTTTCCTATTTTTTTAGTCCAATCCTTGTTTCTAACAGTTGTCCAGCTACATTACAAATTATAGCATGATCTGTGCATGATCAGTATTCTGAAACCTAATTAGATACGTTCAATTATACAAATGAAAAAGAAATCCAACAGTTGATGAATATGATAATGTTTATCTTAATGCAGCATTATTTGAGCAAAAATTTCCTAGTGCAGTCTTGGAAAAAGTTATTTTTATTATATAAAAATATGCATGTATTTTTTAATAGATCTTGGAATGTTTAGCATTCAGAAGAACAAGGAAGGGTGTACAAGGAAGAATGACAAGGGAAATCAAAGACTTCTGTATCTGGAAAGCTAGACTAGGACTCTTGAACTCATAAAAGACATGAGGCAGAAGAATCTTATATAGCTCTGTAAAATCATGGGTGGTATGTGAAAGGTGCACAGAAAACAATGTATTTTTTCTGACAATATAGAAACTAGACAGCAGCAAACAAAAAGAATAGGTATGGAATTTAGACAAACAAAAGTAGGATTATGGTGAGCATCGTCAGAAGTAGAAGTCATTCTGATCTCTGGTGACGTTCAAATCAGTTCCAAATGGGACTAGGGGGAAAAAAAACCTAAACCAAGAAACATCAGGACTACTAGATATGAAGACACAGCTTCTGGTTCAGATGGACTGATTTCAGAAAAGTACCAAGGTAAAAGAGAGGCAGTATTATGTCTTTTTCTTGTTCGTGTAAGTTTTACCTGTGAATGGGAGATTTTCCTGGTTTTTAATATAATGATTTTATTTCAGATCTTGTACTCATACAATAGCAAAACAAGGTTTGAAAACATGATCCTAATATCATACTGACTTAAAAAAAAAAAAGTAAAATAAATGCGGAAGTTACCAATCTCCTTTAAAATATGAGGGTTGGGAACTGTCATAATTATTAATTTTTATGTCCACAGAGTTATCAATGCACATTTTTTAAATGAAGAATAACATGGATATTAATAACTCCCACTGTTTATGCTACATCTGGATTTTGGTCCTTAAAATTTTCCAGTGACCTGGGTCTGGGGCTTTTGAAGTGAAGGTTTAATCTTTCTTTATGGCAGTGTCTCATCTCTGCTCACCTCACAGAGCACTTGCACAAGAACCTGACAGTGTGGCAGATCAAGTGTGAGCAACTTTTGGCTGATCTGTGTAGCAGAACTTGTATCTCAGCTACCTGTGCAATAGTCCCTGCTGTAATTAGTGCATTTAATCTCTGTATTTCATTAACATAGGAGTCACATATACACTTCGGTAAGGGAACACACTATTTCCATTAACCTAGGCTAAAAGAGTGATATTAAACTAAATACCTTAATGTAAATATTTCCCCTGCAACAGCTTACAGAAAAAAATCATGGTACTGAGAAACAACATGTTATTTGTCAGTTCAGTATTATCAAAGAATCTCAGAACTCTAGTTTTGGGCCGTGTCTTCAACCAGTACACATCAAAACTGGTTTTGCTCTGGTTTACACAAGTAGATGACCCGTCCCAGTCAAACCAAATCTTATTTTATAGACTACATTCAAGAGTATGAAATAAAAAGAAAAATCTCTTAGAAGTTATTGCTGATGTGGTTCAATGTTGTGACTCTTTGTTGCATAACTTTGCAAATAAAATTGGCACTTTTAAAGTAACTTAGTGCCTTTTCTTGGGGTTTATTTCAACATAAATTTGTTAAGCCAGTAAAACTCCTATGTGCCGAAGATGAAAGTTTGTATGGGAATACCTTAACAAGCACGGTGTCCTTTCTGTCAACCAGCTACACTTTCAGCAAAGTTATCCACATTCTGTTCTGTTTTATGCATACACTGTGCTTTACTAGGAGAATGTGTTTTCTTTAACTGCAAAGTAACGTTCTGAGCAGGGAGGAAAAATTTCCTTTCATTGAAGACTAAAATACAGTTAACTTAGCTCACAACAGGCAAAGACCTGAAGGGCACAGGAAAGAGAGTTTTCTGTTGGGTTGTGAATATGCATACCTAGTGTCATTTCCAGCTCTGGTTTCCCCAAGGATATTGTTGTGCATGTTTTGCCCTTCTCAGTAAAAACCAGATTCTTCCCACAGAGCATTTTTCAACATATTCGCATATCACCATGAACATCTTTGGATTGTTTGGCAGGACCCCAGAAGTTCACATGGTCGTAGAAGCTTCAGTCAGGATTCTTCACAGACTCTGAAGCTGCAATGCAGTTTGTACATTGGGTATCCCGTGGTGTCCATCCAACAACTCAGTCCTAGCCAAGAAAATTAAATGTAAAATCAGTAATGTGGAACTGTGTTATACATACGAGCAGTGTGTCATGATTTTTCTGCCTTGAAAAGGCACTGTGGTGAGTCACTAGAGTTACACGGTGTCTTTGAGTGGCCTTTATGAAGCAAGTAAGCGGGTTCTGAGGGAGTCATGGTTGCTATAAAATGAATTTGAAAAGGAAATAAAATAGTGGGAGTTGTGGATCAGATTCTAAAAAGTTAGGCATCTAACATCTAGAGGTATCTGTCTGGCCCCGGATGCCTGTGTTTCTTCTGCATTTGTCAGGAAAAGGAGGAGGGGAGTGAGGGGATATTTAAAGATGTCAGCACAGGGAAGTTGCCAGGGTGGTCTGGGTTTGTAATGGGCTTCTTCATACCTCGTTCACCTTAGGGATTTTTTAATTTATTTGTTTTAAACTATATTGCACTGCTCTGTTTCTTGCTCTCATCAACTCATGTAACATAGCCTGCTATAGCATAACATAATGTTAAGCAATGAAATATTGAACAAAACCATTTTATTCTCCTCTCCTCTCTTCTCTTCCCTTCCCCTGCCAAAATAGCATCGTTAAGAGCCAGGTAGAAGATGCTAATCTGGGAGGAAACAGGTACCTCCATGATGAAGCAATGCAAAATAGGTATTTTATTACAACTTTAGACCATTCATTAAAATTAATCTGCCAGTGAGAATGGAGGATTGACTACAATTTCTTTCAGACCTTACAGGGAGGAAAAACACAGTTTGTGTCATAATACAAATTTTCCAGCCTACCCAGCGGCCTGAATTCTGTAGCCATTATGTGTGCCTGGCTGTAGGGTAACATTTAAATATCAGTTCCATATGACTAGAGACGTGTCAATAATTGTAAAGATAGAGATGTGTCAAGAAGCAGTTGGCTGAGTCAGCTAACTGCAATATTTGCTGACTCTTACAGCCGCATGCAGTCACCAGACCACTTCCATTCAACACTTCAATTTTGTTGGTGTACTGATAAATTGACAACACATATGGTACTGCATCTAATTTGGAGATGAATTGTATTCATTTTCATTCCAGCTCAAACTCCATGCAATATAGCAATATCGTGCTTAAGCAAAGCAGCCCAGTTACACCAAGGAACAAATACTTATTTTCAGCATGCTTCTCAACTTGTAATACGATTTTTTCCACTGGCAGCTGCACCAATAGACCTCCAGAAACAACTTCTTTTAAATTAAAAATCCTGGAATTAAACCCAGTTTAGCTGAGGGTAAAACTGTAACCGCTGTATGCATATCTGGGGTATTCAAACATAGTTTAAAGGATCAGGAAGAAAACAGGACTATCCACAGAGTCTGATTTGGATTTACTGCAACTTCAATTATGAAGGTCAGGATAGTTTCGAAGAGTTCATTTACTTTTCCACTGCTTGGATCGTGAAAGATGGCCCATATTCTCTGCTCTCTGATTAATTTTTCTTCCTGACTTTAATTCACAATCTCTCTACATTTCATTGAGGCTTTGCACAGTGTTGAAAAGGAAAGGTTAAACAAAGAAAAGGATTTCTAGAATTGTTTGAGAAACCATCAGACTATTCCTGTTCCTTGTGTCCACAGGCACTTCTTGTGATATCAAGGCTGGGTGAATTGGGCCTGGGAACTAGACCACAGGAAGAGCATAGAGAATCCACTCTCCCACTGGAGATGGGTTGAGATTTCACCAGACCTCCACTCCTCCACTTCTCCTCCAGCCCTCATATGGTTTGAGAGGATTTGGCAGAAAGGCAAAACGACTGATAGCCGCCAATCAGCCCTATGAAGGTTGGAAGTTTGGGCATCTCATGAGGAATCAATTCAGTGTATTCCCATAAGCAAACTGCTTCTTTGCATTTTGAGGCCGTAAATCTAAAGAGAATGGATTTCTATTGTCTTTGTCCCTTTGCAACTTTCCACCTTTGAGTGACCAAGTTATAAATTTAGGTAGCGCCAGTCAATGAAATTGTAAGCAATTTTATCAACACGATTTTAAACCCAATTGGAAAACACACAAGATGTTAATGAAATTGTGATGCTCAAAAGACAAAGCTAAACCTGTATCTCTCCTGATGTCATAAATGGTGGAGTCATGTTTCATTTTTTATATGACAACTTTTCCAATTTTATAGTGACTAATAGCACCTGAAAGCAACTTTTTGCTCATTAGACGTGTGCATAATTAATAATCAATTCTTCCTTTACTAGATGCGCTTACTGGGAATATTTATTAGGAAAACCACAACACTGATAGTTCCAAATGAATAAGAGGGACATCCTTAATGGAGCTTTAGTTAAAATGAAAGAATCATCCTCCTTCTCTGAAAAAAAAAAAAATGGTATTCTTAAACTTGAGCATCAAAAATTGCCAAAACCCAGAAATTACCCTGTTAGCCCTGTTAGGTTTCCTCTGACAAGTCCTCCCCTTTCCCAGATGTTCTAATGGTTTCTGCTATTTGCAGACAATCAGGTAGTTCACTGGTGTGAGGAGGGGTGATTCCCATAGTTCGAGGCTTGGTAGATAGGAGTCTCCATCAGCATTTTAGTTTGTAGGAGTCTGAGAGATGCTGGGTATGTTTTCCCAACGAGGTATTTTTCTGTCTGAGGAAAACCGTTTCACTACAAGTGAACCCTCCTGAAGAAATATGACAAAAGATAATTTAAAGATCTCAGAATAACATGTTATACCAATAGTTTGACAAAGTAAAATGATGGCAAGAAATCCTTTCCTTTCCTGGTCACTCTTTCTACCTATTTGCCTGTTTTCATGGGTGGCCTTGCACAGGTATGTGACTCTTCTCCTGTTTTAACAAAGAAGGCTCCCATCTAGTGAAGAACCTCCTGTAAAATAGACCTTCTGCTGGAAGTTTCTCCCATCTCATTTCAGCTCTCAAACTAGAGGAAAAAAATGCTAAATAAATGCTTAGGAACAGAACAGTCCAGATGCAGAGCTGAAGGCCTTTGTTTGATGCTGAAGATGTGCACTTTTTAAAACAATGCCACGATCTACTTGCAGACTTCAAATTTCAAAGACATCTTTAATTTCTGTTTTATTGTATATCAAGGCTGACTTATATGGATACTTGCCCAGCATGGAATAGTTTTCCCATGCATACCTCCTTAAGTATGTTGGTTTTAGTTTTTTCCTTCTTAAAAATAAAATCAAATAATAATAACAGGGTCTTTTCTTTCATCATATTGGAAAGTTTATGTATTCTTATCCCCTCCTCCACAAGTCCTTCAGGGATTACTTAATTATGGTCTTGTAGAAAGCTGTGCTGTATGGGATTTGGGTTTATGGGAAGTTCAGTTTTGCCTTTTCTTTTCTTTTATTTCTGCTGAGGGTCTCTTATGCAACATTTGACTGTTTTATTTTTATGATTTAAAGCAATAAATTGTGTTTCAGAGAAAGAAAGGAGACAAGGTCTTTTTTGAATTTGCCTTTGTATTTCCTAGAGTACAGAATGCAAGCAATAATTTCTGGCTGTAACTTATATATATATTTTTGAGGGGGTGGAGGAAGGAAATTACTACCTACTTTTTATATACATATATATTTTTTAACAAAGCAATAGGGATTTATATAGACACAATTGTTTAGAAAGTCCCAGAAGAATAATTCTGAGATGATGTGAAGTTATACACAAATGCAAGTCTTTCAAAAAGTCCACATGGCCTACAGTCTTCAGATTCTTAAACAGCTTCTGACTGTTATACACATAAAAAAATGTTTAGAAAAATGACATATTTTTATTACTTTTATTTGACAATCTAATTGAGTCCCCGACCATGCATATATCAAAAAGCCGTTATCAGCAGTGGCTTAATGCAAGGAAGGGGCACCCATCATCCCCATCTCTTTTGCTTAGCCCCAGGGCTTGGCTTCGTCGTGTGAAAGGTGTCTAAAGACAGAGAGAAATCTTACCACACTGAATATAGAGAGAAAACAAATCTTTTCCCACCCACCACCACAACAAAAATACTCTTTGCTATTCAGCGAAACAATTTAGAATTATGAGCTGCCTTTGACAAACACAGCCCATAAGGGCTTTGTCACATAAATCACACACTGCGTGACCCTAAGACATTTTTCTATTATTTAATATTTAACAAAGGATTTGCACAATGGTGACACTATGCCAATCTTAAACCCACTTAAATCTTTAACCAGCAAGTTTTTAATCATGGGTGAGTGGGTGAAACAGCCTGTGCCAAGCAGCACTTATTTTTCACCAAATACATGCATTTGAACGCTTCTATTCTCTGTAAGAATTGTTGACCATCTAAGTATGGTAGTAGTAGGTGATTTACATACCAACCACAATCAAATTATTACAAGCCAAATAGATGAAGGTTTTTTTCTACTTCTAGAAGTAGAGTATAATTCATATTAACGATTGAATGGGTGCAGATGAAATAAAAGCCGACCTGAGCCTCTGAGCAGAAACTGAGCACAGCTAAAGCAAGTCTTTTCACATGCAGACTAGTTCCTCTCCTAGCAGAGAAGTTCATTTTTGGGTCACATATTGCCCTTAAACAACTGGGTTAGTTAAGGTCAGTCAGTCTGTGTCCACTGACTGATGAAAGCATCCTGATTGCCTCAGTAAGGAATATTTCTAGCACCATACATCATGTCACTTGTACCCAGAACAATTTGGATGAATCCTCAACTCTATGCATTCTCCAAAAGCAGGAAAGGTCAAAAGTTTTCTTCTTGCTACAGGATACTCTGCTACTATATGTACATCAAATTAGATTGCACATACGACAAGCTATGGAGATGACTTGTGTACTCCTTTTATTTGACACATCTTAAACAGCATACAGCATGCAGAGGGCTGATAGATCCTGGGGCCAAAAATGAAGTTTAGATGTAGTTTTTCTTTTTAAGTACAGATAAGTTGGGGGGGAGGGGGGATAGTGTTGTTTGTTTTGGGTTTAGTGCAGTAGCAGTTCCATAACATCGAGGAAAATATCACTGCTGCATTTGGAAACAAATTTCTGTTACACTGACAAGGTGAAAAGAAATTTCAAGCTGAACCAAACTATTTGCTTTCATGAAATGAAGCACTTTAAAAGGTGTTTACTTTTTAAGACATTAATGTTTAGTACATGTAAAATACAACTTAAATTTGAAATAATATTGAGGAAAAAATTTTGCTGAAAAAAATTTTTCTCAAAGCAAAAAATGGTTAATTTATGAAAACATAAAGAGATTTTTTCTTTCTAAAATGCTTCCAATAATTTTTTAAAAAATGAATCAATGAAATTTCTAAAATTTGCAAAATATAAATAAAGCAAGACTTGAGTTTTTATTGAGCATCTTCCATGTAATGTTTTAGAAAATACAGCTGTTTTATAAGGAAAAATCTCTGATTACCTTTCTTTGTAAAAGATACAGTAACCCATAGATAAGGCTGCATTTGGAGAAGCAATAAAACATCTGGATTTGAAAGCTTAAAAAATCTTTTAATGAAAGCGCTAATGGCAGCCTTTTTTTTTTTTCTTTTAAATTGACACCATTTTACTAAGTAGGTATTAGAGGTTTGTGTTTGATTCTGGCTGGCTGGCTGCATTTGTGTGAAGCAACATGTTAAACCTGAATTGCCTTGCTATTTTCAAGGGGTCTTTAAGTTACCATAAAGCTGGAGTAATGAAGAAAAATCCTTAATAAACAATTTTCTGTAGCTTTTAAATAGCTGTTCAATCCTCATCCAGCTGTTTTATGTTGATATTACATAATAAAACAACTAAAAAGCTGGATTAACCTGCTTCTCCTAGATTCTCTCAACACTGAGCTGTCTAAATTGGCATAAAGCCACTTAGAAAGCCTTCCTCCTGCCCAACAACAGGGAAGTTAGGAAGGTACATAATTCTTTTTCTAAAAACCAAATCCCAAAACATTTTGTTTAAAATTTAAGTAGTCCTGCATTATATCCTCAATTTGCAGTTTGGGATTATTCGGTTATCTGGATATGCCATGTTTTTCATTACTGACAACGTTACTGCATTTGGATGATAAACTTAACACAGAATATTGGTCAGCTAGATCTTAATCAGATCCCTTTTGGCTTTACACAAGGTAAATTTTTGCTACCAATGAAATCAAAGGCAAAACACCTCTAACTTCAATCAGAGTAGGATTTTTATCATCCCAGCTTCTGAATCAAAGAGAAGTACACTCAAACAATGAAACAAGCTTCACAGGCAGGTAACTAGGCTGTTGTTTCTTGTGTTATTACTTAGTCTTTCAATTCCAGCTTTTCGGCTGTATTCTAAGTTGCTTTTATTTTCCTTATTATCTTTAATATGGTTCAACTTGCAAAATGTATTATCATTTCCTTTTGATTGTTATAATCTTTAATATGGTTTTATTTTAATGACTCAGAAAATAGGATATTTTGCCCTCTCCTGACATGATCTGACAATCAGATTTTTCTCATCTCTGCAAAAAATGTGTGGGTGTATCTGTTTATTCCAGATCTAAGTGCTACATATGTAAGGATAATCATTAGGAAATTGCGAACCAGTGTCTGTGCCTTTCCAAAGATCTAGGTTCATATTGGGAACACTAGTCCCTTGGGAATAAGGCTTCCATAAAATTTTTGTCAATAACTGTTTAATACAGATATTGATGAGTTTTATAGGGTCTTGATTCATAAAGGACCAGCACTAGCAGTATTGAACTCTATTCATGATTTGCATTCTAAATCACCTTGCAAATTGATGGCACTTATCTGAGATGAAAGTTAAAAAGTTAAGTGTTGGCTTTCACTGCTCAGGAAAGTAACGGATTAAGTACCAAACCAAACAGAACCATAAAGGGGATTTATGCTACTCAGAACATCTTGTCTAATTGAAAAATAAATATTTATGCCAAACTGTAGGAATGAATGTGTTTATGCTTTCAATTTATTTTTCAGTGGCATGATTCTTAGCATTTTGGCAGTATCTTGTTATGGAGCTTTGGGATTCTGGAGGTGATGCCTGCAGACACTGAGAAATATATGTGGGTAATAAGTCTGCCTTAGATAAGTTATCAGCACTGTGTGACACTCTTGGAGCATTTCATGTAATGACTGTAGGACATATTCAGATCAGCCACCGTAGACACCTTACTTAATCACAGGCAATACTGAGAGTCCTTCTACCAAGAGGGAAGCCCAGATTGCTGAGCATTTGGGTTTACCAAATCAGGTTCCTTCTCCAGCAGTGAAGGTGTTAAAGCACTCGTTTGTCATTGTGTCTAGCTTAAAAACTAGAACCATCCAGAAAATACCCAGGTACTTAGGAAGATGGTAAGACTACCTGTACTGATTTTGAATCACATAGATTTGGGAATATGTTTATGGAGCAGTTCTTGATGTCCGCCCTAAAGAAAGTTCATCTCAGTCCGTAAGCATGAGTTTCTCTCCAGAATGTCCTTTGCTGCAGGGGTGCTTCAGAATCATCTGGACCGGTTTTAGTTTCTTCATTGTTTTCATATACACCTTGTGATCCAAAATTAATTACGTAAGAAAATAATGATCCAAGAGTAGGACTCTATTCTAGGCAAGGATTGCAATATAATTTTTCAAGATGTGCATGATACTAGACGAGACCAGAAAGCAGCTAATATCCATGACCTGGAAAAAGTGGCACTAGAATGGTGTGCTGGTTTTGGCTCAGATAGAGTTAGTTTTCTTCACAGTGGCTGGTATGGGGTTGTGTTTTATATTTGCGCTGAACACAGAGTTGATGATACCCAGATGCTTTTGTAATGGCTGAGCAGGGCTTTCACAGAACCAAGGCCTTTTCTACTTTTCATACTGCCACACTGGCAAGGACATTGAGGGTGCATGGGAGCTTGGGAGGACACACTGTCAGGACAGGTGACCTAAACTGACCAAAGGGATCTTCCAGACCATATGGCATCACATCCAGTACATAAAGTGGGGGAAAGAAGAAAGGGGGGGACATTTGGAGTGATGGTGTTTGTCTTCCCAAGTCACCATTACATGTGATGGGGCTTCGCTCTGCTGGGGATGGCTGAACAGCTGCCTGCCCATGGGAAGTGGTGAAGGAATTCCTTGTTTTGCTTTGCTTTTGTGTGCAGCTTTTGCTTTCCCTATTAAACTGTTTTTATCTCAACCCATGAATTTTCTATCTTTTACTCTTCCAATTCTCTCCCTGATCCCACTGGTGGGGGAGTGAGTGAGCCAGTACGTAGGGTTCGGATGCTGTCTGGGGTTAAACTATGACAAATGGTTAGACACAAAGTGTTTACCTCAGATTTATGAAGGAATCAAAAGAACAAAATTCGCTTACACTATTTATCTCTCCAGATTTCACCCACTGGAAAGTTTCTCACATGGTGGACAAACGTATTGCAAAAAGATAACAAAAGACAGGTGGGTCAAAGAACAAAAGAAAGCGAATGCATCCAGAGCAAATCATGACTGCAAACACATTTGGAAATCTTGTTATTGATCTTCATGAGAAAAGGATATGAATGCCTGCACGTGTACACATGCATTAGCAAACTTTAACCCACCTGCTGACAAGAGACTGCTCTGACAGCTGTTCATCCAGTTGGAGTGTGGTTTGTACATGGTTACAAAAGATATGAGCCTGCCAATTTGATAGATGGCCTCTTTTTTTATTGTTTAGAAGAGGAAGAACACACTATTCTGGAATCTGACCTCTTTTATTCCACAAACTTGAAAGAAGAGTATCAGAAATGCTCAAAGGATGCAGAATTATGCCATTACACACCTACAATTCAAAACACACATACTGCAATAATGCAAACTTACTACAATGTGTTTAGCAAGAATGGAAAGATTTGCACCCTGGGCAATATTGTATGTGACTACTTAACTAAACAACATTTTCGTTAGCGCTGTATGACAAACCAGGATGGAAGGCAGCTATGTCTGTTGTCCAGCCAAGCCTTTGCTCTGTTTTTAAGTCCTGTGGCAAATAACTCAATCTGTGTGCTATTAACACCACTACCAGTACAGAGGTGTTATTAATCCTTACTTTCATACAAATCTCTGCCTTTCCTGCAGCTAAGGTGGGGAAGGCAGAGAGATACATGGCTGAACTGACTCAGAATATTAGGGTCACTTCCTATATTGGGGTCAAATTTGGGGTTCTGACTTTTTCTTATTCTAAAGTAAACCCGATCTTTGATAAAATCAAGTATTAAACAGGAGTGGGAAGTTGTAGTCAATTCTGCTATGGACAGATTTACATCAACATCCGAACTCCTGTATAGGTTATACCAATTTCCAAAGCTGATTTTGACAGTGTGGTGTTGTACACTGCAACATCAAAATCTGTTCCCTAGGCTTACTTTCTTCATCATTAAAAAATTTTCCTTCCGCCTGCAGTAGCTTTTCTACATGGTTTGTGGACAGAAACACTTACATATTTGTATGGAGAAAAATGTTTCAAAACCCTTTGGAGGCTCTATGCATCACAGCGACACAGGAATTAACACGTTTGATTTGTGGTGTCAGGTTTCTAGTTATTCATATTACTAGTTAAAGCCTAGATACTACAAATCTTCAGTCATCCAATTAGTCTTTAGCTATTGAAGCCAGTGAGACTTTTTTGTATGGGTAGAGTCAATTTACATGAATCAAAGTTTTTGATATTGGCTTTTTAGTTTTATTTGCTCTTTCAAACACTTACTTCAGTATAGCAATATTTAAGCATATCATTTCAAGATCCTGTATGGATTGAATCAGCTGACAATGCTATAAAGAGAAAATACTTCATATATCTTGGACACTGCTGTTCATCTAAACAGACAGAACCAGAAGAGCTCTATAATTTCTGATTCAGAAGTTTACATGTTCTGATCCCATGTGGGGGCTGGACAGAGGTTCCCAAACTCTCCTCTTCTTTCCCCCTCCCCTTCCTCATACACACACCACTTTCCTCCCCCAGCAAGAGGGAAATGCAAAAACTGCCGGACAGAAAATAAACAAGACAAGGCAGGTTATTTGTCCAGCAAGGACAATTAGGAAGCAGGGCCCTCCAGAGTGTCACTGTGAACAGTCCCTTGGGAGCATCCTTTCTTTTCTTTAGGTGCTTTGAGGTCCCAGTCTTGCTCTCCTAAACACAATTGCTGTAAGTTAGGTAGGAAAAGGGGATGTTACCATCCCAGTTGTGCTGCCAAGAACAACAGGGAGCAGCTCAAGCTGTTCCTTGGAAGGTGTGGAGCAATGTATTCCATACTCATAAACTCTAACCCACATACCTACTTAGTGCTTAGAAAACCTGAAACACTTGAAGTCTTAGCCATCTTCTAACATACTAAATAAGGTCTTCCCATTTGCATCACTAACAGTTGAGGTAACTTCTTAAAGGTAGTTAAATGTTATTAGTCATTATACAGAGAAATTTAACTTTTGCTACCTAGAGAATCTTTAGATTAGTGGCTTTGAGAAGAGAATTACCTGATTTCATCAGTTCTTATCTACTAGCATAGTCTTCCCATTCTACATAGTGTTGCAGGTTTATTACATTGACCTCATTTCCACCGTCACTGCAATTTAACTTCTGTATTTATATTTCACAGATATTTCCTATAATTTAAAAAATTATAGCTGCAGTATGAAAGCAGTAACAGTCACACAGTAAACTTTGCATTCAGATGATTGTCAGTGTTTCCAGTTTAAGGACTCGAGAGGAGACAACCTGAATAAAATCTGATTAAAGTGATAAAAGTGGTCAGACAGAAAAATGAGGGGGAAGAACAGGATTTTTAGTATTAAAATCACGAAAATGTTTTCTCCTGAAATACCAAGCATCAGAATTTCTTCAGCTGTGATCCACAGAGCCCTTGGAATAGTGTGCAGAAAGGGAACTTGCTAAAATGTTGGCTTCTCCTCGGCTGTAAAGAAATGAAAGGAGGAAGACAGACACTTCTTCCTAATATTGTCTTGACCACATTGGCAATTACTCTGAAGGACTACTAAGGTAAGGTAGAGAAAAAACTTGAGCACCACATGGCCCAGTAAAACAGTCTCCCCATTAAACACTAGTGTGGACAGAAAGACAAACAGAAGACACAAATCTACTGTTTCTCATAATGGTTGAGGCAGGGAGGGAACAGGATGGTCCAATCTGTGAATCTGGACCGTCAAGCCGAAAAGCTCTGCAAGTCTGTAGAAGCATGACTCAGCATGTAAGTACTGAGTATTAAAACTAAGGATAAGTAAAAAGGCAGTTTCTTCATATGCAATAAATTTTACAAATTTAGCAGTTCAGAATTTGTTGGTGTGTACCTGAAAATGAGGCTTCTCTCTCTATGTATTTGTCAATTTCTCATAGCCATGACCCATTTGCTTTCTCTTCATTGTATACCCATGCTGGGAATTCCCAATCCTTTGTTGTCTTAATCAGGGCAGCAAGCTGGTCTAAGCACTTTAAAAGCCAGTTTGACCTTCAATAGCCGGTATGAAAAGCTTCAAAACCATGATTCAAAATAGATGCCATCAAGAAAAGAGAGACAAGATTGACACAAGAAATAATTCAAGATTCAGTATGAGAATCTGGCAGATCTTTGCTGCCTGCACATATGCATACTCTGCCAAAATGCAGTGCTTGAGCAGTAGAGATATCTCATTGCAGCTGCTGAGGCATGGGCCCAAGACATACTCTGGTTTCATACCCAAAGATGTCCTCAGGCAGCTTAGACAAAAGTATTTGGCCTCTAAGCCTAGAAATGGATACCACCCAGAAGACCCACTTCTGTGGCCTCATTTATGGGCCACTGTTGGAGAATCTGTTCTGGTAACTCATTTACACCATGGAGATCAGCCCATCTACTGCGGGCACAATTATTTAGAACAAACAATCTTTGCTGACAAAAAAGCCCCAGTTTATTAAAATTAATCTGAAAAAAAACCTTAAAAATATAGCTGAAATGGAGGTATAATTACCAAAATGAAATTAAAGGCATGAAGCTGTGACCCTTTCTGAGGGTTGAAGGGGAAGGATATGAAGCCTCAGCACCGTGCCCTTGATTCACTTTCCATGTCTCCCGGCTATCATGACAAGACATGACAGTCTGCAGAAAGGAATAGTTTCCTTCAGCTGTAAATTCATCCAATCCAATCCATAAAAGTCTGGTATTACAGCTTTGCTGGAATTTTCTTTCTGTGAAAATTGCTCTTGCATGTGTTTCTGCCTAGTGGCAGAGTTTCGGGGGGAAAGATGATGGCTCACAGCAGAGTACAGTCTGCTAAAAGGTGCAGAATTTGGGTAAATACTCCCTGAAGCTGGGGGAAGAATTGAAAGTAGGTCTTCTCCATCTGCAGTGAATACCCTAGTTCTACTGACGTAGCAGGAATGAGAAGCATGAATGACCTTTGAATAACACTCTTTTTTTCATTGATCTGAGTAAGATCATTGTCAAGACAAGCTCAAGTTAAATCTACTATATGAGATCCAGAGGAGGTTTGTGCCTAGCGTGTGAATGCCAGCTAGACCCACATACTGAGGTGTCACCAAACCACTTAATTCTTCTGCTAAAATGACAGTACTTCTGTTTAGGCTTGGAAACAGGACTCTGGAAATCAGAGCAATTCTACAAGGGAAAATGTTGATATCCACAGGTTTCCAAATAGATTTTCACTCAGGAGCCAAATTCCACCCAGGTGCACCACTGTAGTCAGAAAAGCTTTCTATGGGCAGGTTCTAAATGACTTGAACAACACACCCAAGGAAGCCACTGCTGGAGTATGAGATAGGACCAAGTAATTAATTACTGGCCTCACAACTGGATTCTTTTTCCTCCATGCAACAAGAAGAAGCATTTGTAGGTGGACCAAGAGCCCTTTGCTGTCATCAAGCTGCTTACTTATGCAGCACTGGAAGACATGTCATACACTGCCATGGATTCTCCATAATTGCAATTGTGTGTATTCATCCAAGCAGAGGATGCTGGCTAATCAGAGAAGTAAGTGGGATTTCAAAGTACCCTGTCTTTCC
This sequence comes from Mohoua ochrocephala, assembly GCA_013398855.1. NCBI lineage: Eukaryota > Metazoa > Chordata > Aves > Passeriformes > Acanthizidae > Mohoua > Mohoua ochrocephala. The sequence goes on from VZTA01020198.1 coordinate 346,033, forward strand.
CATGCTAAAACATTTTGAAATGGTTAAAGGTTTTTTTGAAATTAAATCTTTTGCCAACAATTTGTAAATATTTATCGTAAAGTTTCTGAGCACAAAAAAATCATAAAATCCAGTCATGCCCTTGAGATACTCCCCTGCTTTATGCTGTGAGAATACAGGAATTACTAGAGGATCTCACTATTTCTGCAGCACGTGCACCGTGTTTTCCACAGAGTTCTTCCAAAGAAGGTCTCAGAAGCTGGTATTTTCTATCATTCATGAATAATCATTGTCTAAAGTCTGGAGCCATTTATCTCAGTAGACTCATCTCCATCTCATCTCCCCTCCCATGATCAATCCTTCACATCTTTAAACAAATTGATTGATTGTGGATACAAATTTATCACAATTCTATTGCTCATAGCAAATCTGAATGTAAGTCACCCTTGCCTATCTCAATCTCTCTGTTATGGTAGAAGAAGAAAGGACAAGAGGAGTCTAGAGGGGAAATCCAAAAAAGTGTCAGAAGAAAACAGAATGAGCCATGGTGTATATATTAGATCTGATCTTTTACTTACAATAATAGACACAATCCAGAGTTCAACAGCACACCTGGATCTAAATAGCCAAAAGCAATCTGGGTTGCTCTGCCCTGTGATTTTAATTCAGGTTCAATACTTGTTCTGAGAATTATTCTCATTAAGATGAGTGTAGCAGGTAATTGTACCAAAAATTTGCCAAATATTTTCAAAGGCGATAGTAAATCCTTGGTCTGGATTATTTGGTAGAGCCACAGAGGAGGAATTGTCTGAGCTTGCATACATGGATTCCTCTGGAAGAAGGTTACGACACTACCTAATCAGCAGTTTTGGCGTTTTGGGTTGCCAGATTAATTTTTCTGTCCTGCTGTAACTTAAATATCATCCGTTGAGCCTGGTTTTCCCCAAAGGAATCTTGGCACTGCCAAGTTCTTCCCTCTTTTTATGAACATACCCCTGCAACTGATGAACACCTGGCTAAATTCTGTTTTTAAATTCGTTCCCCCAGCAGTCTCTGAAGACTAGTCCACAACATAATGGACATTATAATGGACATTATCAATGTAAAGGAAAGTTGAATTGCATCAATTACATTGCATTTTTCTTTACACTTAGTGTTATAAGTCACTACATTCCTAAAAATTAAACACATTGAAGCCTTTCCTGAAAAGTTTGAACACAGTTTTACTCACCAGCTTCATCACGTTCACAGGTCAGCAGCAATCCCTGTCTTCCTGTGTGGTTATGAACACAAGGACCAATTTTTCAGTGCTGAGGAACAATAAATATTACCATGTACTGAAAAACTGTTCCCACAAACACATACTCCCCCTGAATTTTTCATTTTAATATATTGCAAAGGGGAAAAGCGAAAAATAGGCATGAGCGTGATGAGGTAATGATGACACAATAAGAACTGGGAGAGAAAGCTGTCTGCCCACTGATTTCCTGGCCACTCCCTGGTGCTCGAAAGCAGAACAGGAAGCTTTCTGAAGACACAATGTGCTGTTGGGTGCAGCACAGAGGGAAGGCTCAGGGGGCTGACAGGAAACTTCACATGGCAGGCAGTGTAGTCCTGCTGAGGTGACTTCAGGCTAAGCTGTTGTGGTGAATTGTGGGGACTGTTCACTGCTCAGGAGCCCAGTCTCTGTGGAAGGACCAGTCTACGGGCTGCAGAACTGATCCCTGAGGCGAATGGAATGGAAAGACTGAATGAAATGACTGCTGAGGATGTTGTGCAAGTTTGTTTGTACACATCCCTCTCTGTGCCTTCTCTGCAATGCCAGCTTAGCTGTGGAAAATAGGTCTGCTTTAAAATGAGACCAGGGATCAAATGGAGTATCATTTTTAAAGGCAAACGTGCTCTGTCCCCTACAGGTCCCAGTGCTAGTCTCTCTGGAGATTTTAATGTGAATCTTGCATTATTTCAGTGTTTCAGTGCGACCAAAATGAAATCCTTTGGAAAGCTTCATTTTGTAAAAAAAAAATAAATCTGAGATTTGGACTCGTTTCAATTTGGAATGACTCCATATGTTAAGTTCTTGGAATTTCCTGTAGGAAATACCATTTTTCAACCAGAGGGTAAGACGAGGCTCATTGGCAGCAGAACATGAAGGAGCCTCTGTGTCACCATCTTTGTTTTAGTTATTCTTCAGAGAAATTGAAGTTTGCCAGGACTGTAAGTAAGAAGACCCATTTATTTCATGCAAACCACAGACTTCCAGGTGTTGTGGCTTTCAGACATTACCAATCTTTCCATTTACAAAGGCAAGAGGCAATCTCTAGTATACTTCAATCTGTCTCATGTACAGCTCCACAAAACTCACACAGATAAACCTGAAAAGACTATGTTTTCTGTTTTTCTTTATTCCTTAAAAGCAGAGTAGCTGTTTTTCAGTTTGGTCAAACCCTAGAACTGATTCACAGGTAAATTGAGATTATTCCAAGAATGCCAAGTAATCACAAAGGTCATTTAATAGATTCATGAGCAGTTTCTAAGGAAAATGAGGAAGTTTTTATTTAGGATTAACCTCACCCAGGCTGATGCTGGTGACATGTTGCGTTCTTGAGGTCCTTTGGGATGAAGGCACTAAGCAACTGGAACAATTACATGCAGTGGAAATATGTGCTTTACACATAGATTGGCAGATACTGTGCTCTCATATCTGAATATATTTCTCCATACTGGTTCAGCTCATAACTTATTATGAACATTTTTTATTCTTTCTTGCTAGCATATGTCTGCTTTTATCTCATCCATTACTGGCACATGTATCCTCACAACATTTTACCACAGCGGCCATTTTAGTATAACAGATGGGCAAGAGGATTATTTGTCTTGATACTTCATTCAGAAACCACGTTTTGTTTATATTTTGTATTGACATTAAAAAGCTTTTCAACCAATGGGGGTTTTCTTTTGAGTGAGTTTCATTTTATTTTATTTTTTAGTGATCCAAAAAGGCATACTCTTTTTTTTTTCCACTTCAAGACAGAATGATAGCACTGCCTGGGGGTTACCCATAGCAGTAAGCTAACTTCTAACACAAATCAAACACAAAGGCTGATGAAGAAGAGATGCAAAATTGCTACTGTAACATTGGAAATAAAACTTAAACATGAGATTCAAAGGCTGCCTGCTTGATAATATGACGGGAAAAAAGAAAACCCTATTACAAAAAAAGCTATTGGAAATATTCAAAGCCAGGGAAAACAAACAAAAAAAAGAGCCAATTTGTCACAAACTAAAATGGATTTTTCAGATTTATCAGATACATTTTTTTTAACTTTTATACCAAAATCAAGCAGGCAGACAAAGCAGGGAATAGTTTACTGCTTTGGAGAGGAATGTATCGTTTAGGGTATGGGGCTTCTGACTATAAGTGGTCTGTCTCCCTTCCTCTGGAGCGCTGAAAGTTCATGCTTCAGGTATGGATGACCTGATGATCAGGCAAATGTTCTTCATGGTGAGTAGAGCTATTGTCCCTCTTCGTTGAAGGTAGGACCTTCTTTGTCCTTGCCTTGTTCAGGTTTTCCCACTTTTATCAACCACTGTACAGTAAAAAAGCAAGATTACCACGCTTAACAAGGGTCTGCAAAAAGAGGTTGATATTCCTAGAGTTTGCAGTCCTCAGCGAACACATAAATCACAGCAAAGTTTTGCTGCCCAAGTAATAATATGGCTGGAATGTAGCGCTGGGGGATTGATATCCCTTAGGTTAAACAACTGACACTAATTGAAAGGGTGAAATCTGAATTGAGATGCACAGGTTTAAAGTCAATGTGTTGCAGAAACCTCCGATTTGGGGGTTAGATCTGCCAAATTTTCCTCTTTCTGTACTGAGACTGAAGTCAGAAATGTTATTAACTCTGATCTTGGGTGGTCACTTACAGCAATTTCTATGTAACTCGAACTTAAACTCCTTTTTAAGTTCATTCAGCTCATGAAAATACCAAGACTGACATTATTGAGAAGTACACAAAAAGTTATTGATGACTGAGATCAGTTCCCATTAAAAATGAAACAGTAAATTCAGGTTCAGATGCCCATCAGGAGAATTTCGGTAGCATCTAAAAAAGCCAAAAACATCTTTGTGGACAATTTAACCCTACATCTATATGTATAAAAGGAGTTTCCCCACAAACTTACATGTAAACTAAGACTGGAAACATGCTAACCTGTACTTTACATTGCAATTTACATTTACATTCCTTCCAAAAGAAAACAAAATATACCTGATTTTTCTCTGTTTCCTTATACAGAACAACTGAACTAGAGAGTAGAAAAAACAAAACACCTGCATTTATAAATTATACAGGGATTGTTCTTTGTGGAAAGTTTCCAACATTCATCTCACAGACCTCTACTATCTGGAATATATAGCGAATAAAATTTCTTCACAAAATATGATAAAGCAGCTAAATAGGCTGCAGTTTCATTTTCCTGATGATATTACTATAAGAGATTCAAAAAATCCCTCAACATTTTTACATTTTCCCTCATTTCTTTTGTTTGATTTTAAGTCTTTAGTGGGCATCAAAACAAACATATCTGAACCTAAGTAGTTGAACTAATAAACTTTAGAATGTTGCTCTTCCCTGGACATTCCAATTACTTCTAGAAAGTTTGGGTTATCTAAAAATGTTTCTGTTTGATTCATCTTCTCCCCCAACCTTTTCTGATTTTCTGGATTTCCTGGTTATTCAACTGAGCACAAATTGCTGTTCATACAGATGCACTGCCATGATTTCTGATTTGCAGGCTGTCACTCCCATTAATAACCTACTAGGCTGTCATGCTGTCATTCCTTGTTGCTGCAACGATTTGTTTCAAACATAGGGGCTGATTCATGAAGAATAAAAAAAGCAGTTGTCCTGTTTTACAGGAGCCTCAAAATATTTATGCAGAAAATGTGTGAAAAGCACACACACCACTTTTATCCTGAAGTATGTGATTGCTAAATACTCAACTTGTTTTCCTGTGAGAAAAGAGAAAGAATATAGACTCCACTCAATTTTTTTCTATATGAAAACATAACGCTTTTAGTAAAATCTTCTCCTTGTAAAATATCTGAAGTTCTGTTCCAGAGCTATGATATGATAAATCCTCAGGACGATGCAAGGGCTTAAAAACTGATATCAAAGCTGATTTTAGGGACTTCTTTTTTTCATTTCTCACCCTGTCTTTCCCAAAAGTATTAATGGCAGCTATATTAGCAACAAGAAAAAAAAGTATATCAGTGCCCTCCAGTCTATTGTTTTTCTTTCCTCATTCAGAAGCACTTGGCCAAATTTCACTCTTGATGATACAGGGGCAGCTTCATTGCATCTTACGGGCTTGTGCTTTTGGAAAAGACGAAACAACGTGACCCACTGGACTCATTGTTCAATATCCCTCTGTACTGTTGGACTGCTGCATGACTGGGAATGGTCAGATCATTTTTGGGATGGGAAAATGCCGCTGATGAATAAACCAGCACATGCATCCACACAAAGCAGAAAATGAACTGGGACTGAACCAAAACCTGCAGAGGTTTTGACCCATTGGCAGGTGTCCAGGGACTCCCCTGTCCCTGTGGGTTGGAGGCAGACAGCTCTTTGACAGGTGATGCTGGTGACTGTGGGAGAGCAGGGCAGGTCTCCTCCGCTGCACCTTCTCCCCCGAGCGCTTCCCGGCACATCATGGGCATCACACCGGGATGTCTGTCTCGGTGGCAGTGGGGCTGGCCAGCCAGCCCCCTCTCGAAACACCTTGTCCCAGCATTTGCCATTCAGCTCACATAACCACAGTGTTTCAAGGAGATGGAGCTGCCAGGAGCTGAGCTCCTGCACTTTTTCTACTGCCAAGGCCCGACAGTTGGCACATCTCCCAAAGAAACAGGCAGAAGAAGGTTTCTGAAGAAGGAAAAGAAATAGGAGAACAACACAGGATGCTGATGTAAATCAAAACTGGGAGAGAAGATGAATGTGGAGGCTGTTTGGATCTCAGCTGCAGTTCTGGCTCCTGGTTTGCCATTTTTCCCCTGTCATCCCTGAGTTGCTTCTCTCCAGCCCAGACCTGCACTGTTTGAGCCGTGCAAAAGTTTCTGCTCTCCTTCTGTTCCTCTCCCCGCACCTCTCACTAGGCAGCCTGCTCCTAGTGCTGCCTATATGGCTGCTAATAAGTGAGCTACTCTAAAATAACTATGTAAAATACTTAAATCATTAGGCTGACTTTGTACTCGTAATTTAAACCAATATTTTAAAGAGGCAGCCCTCCCAATCACAGCATTATTGTTATCTTCCGTAAGCCTTACACATTAACCCACTTGAAAATGTGTCCCTGCCAAACAGCATCAGCAGCCAGTCCCAAACCTGTCAATGCCATAGTATTTTCTAAATTGATGCTTAATTAATGAAGTATGATAGCAACAGGTTCTCTCTCTCCTTTTTTAATTTGATCTCCATGGCATTATAGGAACCTAAAGCTTCCACTAGGCATATATTCCTACCGTTTCCTTGTCAGAGGAAATGTATATTCATTTCAGACTTACGGAGGCAATTACAGGAGCCACCAGTTGCCTACAGCAGCTAATCAAAGTGATAACCTGCAAGTTCTCAACTCCCCATGAGACAGCCCACTTGCCTCCAGCTGATGAATGCCAAAAGAGCAGCATGGGCCCACCAGTAATGACACCGTCATCTAAGGCAAGTTTTTAACTAACCCGCGGTTTTATAAAGACTCTATTAACGTCTCATAAAAAGAGGTCTAGATAAAACACTCTAATAAGAATTTTTTTAAAGGGAAATACCAGTGCTGATGTAAATGTCCAATCTAAAATACTAAGCTGGTATTTGCCTACTTGTAACCTTTGCACTTCTCATGTTCTGAATGGTGATGAATCCTTCCCTGAGTGTTTTCCAGCGTGTGACTAACCTCTGACTGATATGCTATCGGGTCCTTGCCCGTGTTCAGCCACACAGTCAGGCACGTGCTTCATCTTAAACAAATGCACAATTCCATCAGTTTCAAAAGGGGCTTAAATTTAAATGTATAGAAACACCGTAGAAAAGTGGGCTATAATGCTGCCGGAAAGTAGTATTCCAGATTTTTAATTTAGATATTAATTGGTGTTGCCTACAACTGCAATAAACAAAACAAATTTTAGAAGTAGAAGAAAACAGCATTTATAAATAGCTCACAATTAATTGCTAGCAGAAGGGATTCACCACATTGGTAGGAAACATTTAGATTCTTCTGCATGACCAGTCCCTTGCTTTTGCTGGAATTTTATTATTTACAGCATAGGCATACTTGGCAACAATACGACTCCCTCCACAATCTGCCACTCTATTAGAGAGAAAAGCAGCATTAAAGATACACAATATATTTTTGCTTGATTCCATCAGTATATTTCAGAGAGTTCAGTGTATGGACATTTAAAGTAAAGAGAATTAAAAGATTTGAAGGCTTCTTCTCTGACCTTTACTTGTTTCAATGTGGCAGGCTTTGTAACCAAACAAAACCACAATTTTGTGGTCTCATTGAGATTCTCTAGAAAAACAAATTAAAAAAACATGCCACAGTAAACCTCCATCCCCCTGAAATGTAAAAGCTCCCCAAATGAAGAAATTCTCTGTGGCTGTGCTGTTACTTTAATCGAGTTCTTAAATATGGGATTTCTCTTTAAGGCTTCTGGCCAGGTTTTGACATTGAATTTCGGGATATTCTAATTAGCCGTGGTCCCAAAGGAGGCGTTCCTGGCTTCTTCCCTGCATAGTTGGGAGTCCTGAAGGACTCCAGGCTGCAGGCTGCAAAGAGAGAGGGTTAGGTTTGTACATTTCCTACTCGTGTTGCTATCATCGTCCAGGGAATGGACTTCTGCTCTACTATTTCCTAGTCTCATTAAAAAGTTGGTGAGCTCTTAAAGGCTGCAGGTTCCAGTTTTTAGGACTGTCACCACCTGCAGTGGTCATGTCGTGCTTTGAAAGACACACATCATCATGCTATCATTACTACTTGCTTGCACTAGCACTCAAAGGGCCCGAACAAGGCCGGCTCAGAACTTGGAAACTTCCTCCATTGTAAAGGAACAGGTGATGACCACCTTGGGAGCTCAGGCTGTGCACAGCTTGAAGATCACACCAACTCAGCCATGTAAGCAACACCAGTCTTTTTCTCTATAACAAATGTGAGGACAAATAATTCACCTGAATTTGAAAATTCAAGATTAAAAAGTCTTCCAGCACTTTTCTCTCTCAGCAGCCCCAAGACAGCAGGTACCTAGCCAGGGCCAGCCTGCATGCTCAGCTCTCCTCCAGCCCCAGGGAGGCAAAACCGGTGGTGAGGGGACAAGCAATGAGCTCAGGATCTACATCCAGGGCGTGAGCTCATCCTCCACAGAGAGGTGTCCACACAAGTTTTGTGGACTTCAGCAAAACTTTTGATACTGTCTGTCATAGTATTCTTCTGGACAAAATATCCAGCACATAGTTGGATGAACACATCATGTGATGGGTGAGCAGCTGGCTCACAGGTCAGGCACAAAGGGCTATAGTGAATGGGGTGTTATCAGATGGGTGATCTGCCGCCAGTGGGGTTCCACATGGCTCCATCCTCGGCCCTGTGCTCTTCAATATCTTCATTAATGACTCAGGCACATGACTGAAAGAATATTAAGTAAGTTTGCCAATGACACAAAATTGGGAGGAACTGTCAACTCCCTCGAGAGCAGAGAGACCTCGACAAATTAGAGGGCTGGGCAATCACCAGCCATATGAAATTTAGCAAGGCCAAGTGCTGGATTCTGTGCCTGGGACAGGGAAACCCTGGATGTACATACGGACTGGGGAATGAGAGGATGGAGAGCAGCGCTGCAGAAAGGGACCTGGGGGTGCTGGTTGATGGAAAGTTGAATGTGAGTCAGCAGTGCCCTGGCAGCCAGGAGGGCCAACCCTGTCCTGGGGGGCATCAGGCACAGCATTGCCAGCCGGGCAAGGGAGGGGATTGTCCCACTCTGCTCTGCACTGGGGCAGCCTCACCTCAAGCCCTGTGTGCAGTTTTGGGTGCCACAACATAAAAAAGATATTAAACTATTAGAAAGCATCCAAAGGAGGGCCATGAGGATTTTGAAGGTTCCTGAGGGGAAGCCAAATGAAGAGCAACTGAAGTCCCCTGGTTTGCTCAGTCTGGAGAAGAGGAGACTGAGAGGAGACCTCATTTGGATAATGCTTTCAGCCACATGATGTTTTTTCTTGGGGTGTCCTGCACAGGAACAGGAGCTGTGCTTGATGATCCTCATGGGTCCCCTCCAACTCAGTATATTCTATGATTCTATGAAGATTGTCTGGCACCAGGGCTGCTCTTCTTGCTGAAACACTCATGAAGAGGCTCTGTTTGAGACATAAGCAATACAGAACTAATACTTTAGTGCTGGCTATTTTACTCTTTTAAAAGATTACTAGGAATAATGAAGAGAAGCCAGGTGTGTTGGTTGAAATGAAATGACAAACCCTTTAATTAATAGATAGCAGACATCTTTACAGGAACAAATATGTATTACACATGTATGCAGCTTTTCACCAATGGCCCCTGGTACACCAGCCGTGTCTGAAGCCCAGACACTCTTTGATTGTCCTGCTCTCATGAGTTAGAACTTGTTTTGTGGAGTCATGATGGGCCTGGCTATGAATTCGTGTCTTGTGAGAGAGGCATCTTGTGAGTGAAGCCCATCTGATGGGATGATATGAAAAGGCTTTAGTTGTCTTTTTATTTCAATAGGAGCTGTGCTCAGCTGTCCTGAGGCTTACTTCAGTTCTTGTCTCCAAGTTTCTCTCTCTTCAACCTCAGATTTTTTCCTGTTCCTCCAGTTTCCACCAATTTTCCACAATTACAAAACAGTGGGGAAAATCAGACAGAAATAGACTTTTTCTTTTACTCAGATGTCCTGCTTTATTTTCACGGTACAGTCAGCATCAAGGATTTTCTGCTGCTTTTGAAAGCAAAATCACATTTCTGAAATTCTTCATCCTCTCAGAAGAATGTGGTATAGCTCACATATCAGGAGGACAATCTGGCTAGTTTGGGAATAGAAGCTTAGAATTGCCCAGAAAGAGGGATATTTCTGTGAAGATCTTGACATTTCATTTTTTGCATTTCAAACTTCAGCAAAACAAATACAAACAAAGACTCAGAATTGCAAACTTCAAAATATTTTGATTCACCTTTTGAGGTATTGGTTAACTGAATTCTACCTGCAGGAACAAATTCACTTATAAACATTTTACATGAAATGTAAGAAGATTGTAGCTTCAGAGTTGTGAGACAAATCTGAAGACAGTTTAGAAGCAAGAGAAACAGAATTTGCCCTGCATAACCTCTCTTAGAAATAATTATGCCAACTAAGGTATGGCTTTCCTTCCTTTGAGACAGAAATACCTTTTGTGAACTGCATTCATTTGAACTGAGACACTGAGAGACAATAACTAAAATAGTTCTCACATTTATAGTTCTACAGGCACTTTCCAGAATCAAGTTTAGATTTTCTCACTTTAGAAAGTATGCAATAAGATAATGACCCTCTGTATATCAGATATCTATTGAAATGGGGTGGTGTTCTTAAAGCCTAATTTCATTTTCCTCCAATAGCACAAGGAGATGACACCCAACAGATTATACTAGCTGTCAGCCTTACACAACCATATCTGTAGACTTCAGACAATTATCTGTAATCAATAGCTGTAGCATCATGGTGATAAAATTATAGTACTTACATATAATTACACTTACATTCAAATATAACCAGTCCCATTCAGAGCATATGTCAATGGAGTAAATCATGGTAAGTCTGTAATTTTCAAAAGAGAGGAGGGAAGGTCAGATTCATGTTTTCCAAGAAATTTAGTTCAGTAAGAACTTTCCTTTTCAGTTAACCTTATAATGTACTTTTGGATTTTAAAAGAAACTTTTCTGGGTAAAGCCTTTGCAGAAGTACTCTTGCTAATCCTACACACATAACTCTTTATTTTTCTACTAAATAAATTTCTTACAATTATATGCATATGAATGAGCATAACATAATTTATCACATGCTGATTCTGTTACTTAAAGTCAGAAATTAGTGGACAGTCTTGAATTCACAATTGCTTGTAAATCCACAGAGATGAATTTTTCATGTCAGTATAAAAATAGGCCTTTATTATATCTTTCATTTTGTGCTTTCTCCATTCAGTTTCAATAGCACGTCTGTGTTCCTTTTCTGTTCTCCTTCTATTCTTTCATTTCCTGGTCCTCTATTCATTCTGTCTTTCTCCTTTATTTCTTTCACCTTCTACTACTTTTGATTCTTAGCATTGATTTGAAGATAGAATTCCATGCTGATAAGGTGTTTGTATTTGTTTAAATAAACTTCTGCTCTATTACTTCCCTCCCCTCCTCCCCCATATAAAGACACTTTAATACCTTGGTCGTGTTACAGACTCTGATTTCAGTAGTTATAGGACTTTTCCCTACATAATGAAATCCTGAGTCCTAGTCACCCTGCTGTTAGGAAATGGAAAAAAGGAGACCCTTAAAAAAATCCTAATATGCAGCTCTCTGGGCATGTTTCCCACCGGTCACCACTCATGTTTAAGTACATTAAAAACCAGATCTGTGCAAGCAGCAACAGGTAGGAAATGAAAGGCGTTATGGAAGGACCGACAGGATCAGTCCCTCTTCCTTTATGATTTAAATGTGCATGCTGCTGATAAGAGTTTCTCCTCTTTCTAGAAGAAGCATATTTCTCAAAAAGTGCAGTGTTTACGGTGAAAGTTTCAAACTTCTACAGTCTTCTTTACAAAGAATAGTGTTTAATCATACCATTTCACACAGGAATATGTAGTTTTTACTAGCCAGCACTACCTGCAGCTGAGAAGACTAAAGCAGTGAACATTGATGGGGAAGCTGTTTTGGGTATGCCTATAAAGAATTCAGGTCTGTTCTTCCTATTGGCATTTCTGAGTCAATTTTAAACTAGGTGCCTTGGTCCTGCCAGCAGCACAAAGGCTTCTCTCCTTCTCCCGTGACCTTTGCAACCCGTACAGGACTTGGTGCTGCAAACGTGGCAGTACGAGCCGGGCACAGGACAGCACAGGCTGCAGCCAGACTGCACCTGCTGGGTACCTCCTGTGGGTCCCCTGAGCTTAGAGAGAGGATGTTCTTGTCCTGGAGAGTATGAGAACAGAAAACAAGGAGAGACAGCTCACCTATGGCATGCTTCCAAAAGCTCTTCTTGCAAATTGTCCTGATTCTCACTGAGAAAACCAACTCTGACCTGACCCAGGAGTGAGGGTCACTGCCATTATTCCCATGTCAGATTTCAGGTGGGTAACATCAAATCTGCAGTATTTCCTGAAGATGCAGCACAGAGCTACTATCAAAGTGAGTTTGGGCACTTAAAGCCTACAAAATGAACATCTTGGACAAAGATTTCCTTTTGGGAAAATAGGTCGTGTCCTAAAAGCCAGGGATAGTCAGAAGATGGTCAGCACATATTAGAATATAGCCTATAACTCCTCAAGGTCTAGCTAAAGAAATAATGTGCAGCCAGACAAAAAACTAGAGCTGTCAGAACCCGAAAAATCTGATTTATGTGAGATTTTTCATTTTCTTTTTTCTTTACTCTCTTCTTCACTCACTAGAGGTAAAACCGAGGTAATCACACCATAATTATAGCTTTGATCAGTTCTCTGCTGAAGACAAAAATGGTTCTATATAGGTCACTTTCTGATATCTAAGAGTATCAAAACAGATTTATATGACAATAATATCAATCTAAAATCATCCATGGCAAGCACACGCAAAAATTGCAACTATTTCAGGTATTGTCACTAATCACTTATTGCATATTTCCTTATGAACTGTTCATAAATTATGTTTATTGTCTTATAATTAGTAGTACTAACAGTGCATAATATCAATAAGGTCATTAAATATGTAAACAATAAATGATAGCAATATTAATGCCACTAAGTAGCAATGCTTGACAGCATCATGCATATTCAGTCAGCCTATGACTATATTTCTCTGCACTTTGACAGCCAGATATGGAATAGTGCCAGTCACTGGTTTAATGAACATCAAGATGAGTGCAGAAGTTGAAAAGTTAGTTAGCAGTTGCTTAAGGAAAAAAAAAAAGAAAACCTAACGAAATAAGTGTGTCCTAATTCTTTCATAATTAATTTGTGGACTTTTTGGATCCTTTTTTTTTTACCACATCTGTTCTACATACTCATCCCCTTTTCCTGTACAAGCAGGAATACCAAGCTTCCTTGATGTAATACCCAAACTGGTGGACTTAGCTAGTTTGCTATGAGAGCAGGAATGATGGATTTGACCTCTAGATTACACAGGGATAAATCAAAGACAAAGAATTAAAAAGTAGATTGGATGTTTTAATACCTTTTTTTTTTTTTTCAAAGTTCCTTTAGAGAGGGTCAGATGGGGTTTTTTGTTTTTCTAATGGGCGTTCTACACTCTGCTCAGATTTGCTATCTGCTGAATTTGGCTGGCACTACTGGAGAGGCCAGCTAAGGACTGAAGGAAAACAAATGATTTGCAAACCAATGGAAACCTTGTCGAAGCTTTGCATTAGGTGTTATATTGACTTTACCTCTTCAGGTAGAGAGGGTATATAAAGCTGCCTTTACACTCACAGATCGATATGAAGTGTTTCATTTTCCTCGTCTCTCCATCTTAGAAGACTAGAAATCTGTTCTAAAATGAAAATAGAAACGATTTGTCAAAGAAAGGACAACACCACCTTTTTGCCAAAACTAGGATGGCACATTGAGAGGGTCTATGCACTCCTTAACATTTGGGATGTGATTCTGAAATATACTGGCCCTTTTAAGGCTGTCTCGGCTTGTCCATTTATTCCAGAATTAAAGAGCAAAGCTATGGGATTTTCTTTTCCCAGACTTTTCTTCCCATGTGTCCCAAATTAATGACCATTGTCCATTCAGCCCTCATTGCTTGCAGCACTGGGAGTCCTGTCCTGCTGTAGATCAGCTTCTCCATAAAAATTAGCCCCCCATGGATTACCCTAAACTCCACCACTATGGCAGGTGCTAAGAGGGTTTTTGGTCACTTCACAATTAAAGTTTCCAAGAAGTTGAGTAGCTGGGGAGCTTTTAGGTCAAATCCAGCAACATTTAATGCAAAAGCAAAAATAAACACACTTTAGCTGTTCTGCACCCAGGCTATTGTGACACTTTGCTGCACACAGCTAAACTCCCTTCGATAGCATTAACTGCATCCCAAAAAATCTTTGATGTCATTCTGCTCTGTTTAACAAGAAAGGCGTGTACATACATTCTTGTCCACGATGACAGTAACAATGCCATATCTGATGGGTTCAGCTAAGATTGTCTTCAGCTGTGTTACTGTCCTGGGAAAAATAGTGTATGCTCCTTGGTCATACAATGGATAAATGTCCACATGGCACAAAAACTGCTACTCCAGGCCTGTCACCCCACATTGCCAGAAGAGGCTCACTGCTGTCGTGCCCAGACCACGTAATTTCATATCCACCATACTAAGATGTCTGATGATCCCAGTGGACAACGAATTGACCATGAGCCAGCAATGCACCCTTGCAGCAAAGAAGGCCAATAGCATCCTGGGACGCAGTACGAGGAGTGCTGCTAGTCAAAAATGGTGAACCTCCCCCTCTACTCAACACTGGAGAGACACACTGGAATTCTTTGTCTAGCTATGGGATTCCTAGCTCAAGTGAAACATGGATACCCAATGGAAAGGAACAAAAAAGACGGAGCCAGACTGTTACTGGTGGTGCCCAGTGACAGGACAAAAGGCAATGGGCACACATTTAAATATTGGAAATTCAATGTGAATACAAGAAAATGTGAATACAAGAAAACACTTTTGTACTGTGAGGATGGTAAAACTTTGGAAGAGTTTGCCTGAAGAGGTGGTGGACTATCCATTCTTGAAGATATTCAAAGCCCTACTGAACATGGTCCTGGGCAACTTGTGCTTGAGGTCCCTGCTTGAACGAAGGAGTTAGACTAGATAAGATCAGAGGTCCCTTCCCACCCAACAATTCTGTGATTCTATGAAGACCCTCAGGCTGAAGAAAAAATTAAATTTGGGGTTATGCCTGGTCCAAGTGTGCTAACCACTAGGCACAGTACATTAAGTAAAATGTTGTAGTGCTGAAAAAGTATATTTCACAGAATTTCACAGAATGAGTTGGAAGAGACCCACAAGGATCATCAAGTCCAGCTCCTGGCCCTGCACAGGACAGCCCCAAGAGTCACACCACATGCCTGAAAGTATTGTCCAAATGCTTCTTGAACTCTGGCAGGCTGGTGCTGTGACCACTTCCCTGGGGAACCTGTTCCCATGCCCAACCACCCTCTGGGTGAAGAATCTTTTTCTAATGTCAAACCTAAACTTCCCCTGACACAATGTCAGGCCATTGCCTCAGGTCCTGTTACTGGTCACCACAGGGAAGAGATCAGTGTCTGACTCTCCTCTTCCCCTCACAAGGAAGTTGTAGACTGCACTGATATCTCCCCCTCAGTCTCCTCTTCTCCAGCCTGAACAGACCAAGTGACATCAGCTGCTCCTCAAATGGCTTCCCCTCCAGACCTTTTACCATCTTCATTGCCCTCCTTTGGATGCCCTCTAATAGTTTAATATTTTATCTTGTGGCACTCAAACCTGCCCCCAGCACTCGAGGTGAGGCCGCCCCAGTGCAGAGCAGAGCGGGACAATCCCCTCCCTTTCCCAGCTGGCCATGCTGTGCCTGATGCACCTCAGAACACGCTTGGCCCTCCTGGCTGCCAGGGCACTGCTGACTCAGATTCACCTTGCCATCGACCAGGACCTCCAAGTCCCTTTCTGCAGCACTGGTTTCCAGCATCTCATTCCCCAGTCTGTCCGTACATCAAGGATTGACCCATCCCAGGAGAAGAATGTGGTACTTTCCCTTTTTGAACTTCCTATGGTTGGTATATACATATAGGCTGAAGAGGAAACACTTCCCAGCAGTCCATGCCTTACTGGGTTCTTTGCATTTCCTAATTTTCTTCCTACGTTGCTTATCTTTCCTGTACATCATGGCTGCTGTTGTGGATCCCATTCTCAGGTCTTAGTCCTCTCAACTTATTTTAGGAGGAAATCTGCATGTCTGTCTCCGTGCTATGGATCTTCTAGGTAGCTGGACCTCTGAATTATAGGATTTCATTCTGGAAATTGCTCATTTTGCTACAGATGTACCCATAAGCATCTGGCAATTTTGCTCCTTCAAAACACATGAACATAACAGTAAATCCTGATAATGCAGAATCCAGCTACTGCTTGAAGACAACATGAGGACAAGCTAAGGCTTTCACATCAGATACTTTATATTTTCTCATCAGCATTCACCTGTTCTTGGCAGCCAGAACTGACCGATGCAGCAGGAATTCTTCACGTGATAATGAGTCGCACTAGCAAGTGGCAGGCACACCCGAGCTAGCCGAGATTATGGATTAGGCTTCAAATATTTGGGCTTGATTTTTCTGCTGACAAAAGACGTGTTGAAATCAATTTTTCAATAAAGAATACAATTACAAGATTATTGTTCCCAAGAATACCGAGAAACACTACAACTGAAATTGTTCAGGAACATGTGTCTGTTCTTCTCGATGAGGTATATATCAAAGTGCTACAATGCAAGTGAGAACAACTCTCAGATTCAATCCAAATATTACCAAATCCTTTCTGAAGATTTGACTCCTTAATGACTTAAATAAAATTAAATCATCTCTAATCTCTTTGTTGAGATTAGCTGTTCACACATTTCCTTAAGAGTGCTTCCTAGCTACGGAAGCAAAATACTGTTTATCACCCCATCCCAGGACCTCTTTGTTCCTTTTGAGGATGCTTGTGTTATAACAGGTGAGCTCCAAGATCCACTCCATCCATTCTTTATTCCTGAACTATAAACTTTGGTGGAGTTCAGGGATAGTTTTATGTCTCCAGAGAAGGTGATTTCATTTCTTTTAGATTAATTTTTTTCAAATACATTCTCTTTGTTTTCCTATTCTAGCAAAATTTTCCGTGTGGAACAGACTTGAAACAATCTTTTTTCTTTTCCTTTCTCTTACTTTGCTGTTTCATCATTTTGCCCATATTTTGTTTTTCTGGTTGCAGACGCTCTCATCTTTTTTGGCCCTCTCTGCTTGTCAGACTCTCACTTTCAGTGCAGAAGCCTCCTCCACTCTCTCACTAGAAATATGAAGCTAGATGTTTAACATACGGATCTTTGAAAGTGCTGGGCACCCTCTAACAGACAGTGATAGATCTTCCCTAGTTTCTACTGGAGTTGAATTTCCTTGGCACCTTCTATCGTGCCTGTATACTTAGGGCTCTTCCATTTTGGAGCGCAGCCTTCACTACCTTTCAACACTTCTCCTGTTTCTGAGGACTGTCTTTCATGCAGTTCCCATTGCTCTCTTTCAGTCTGCTTAAAATGCTATCTTTAGCTGTCTTCAATTTTAGAAGACTCCAATTTTGTTTGGAAAACTAAATCAGACTTTAGCAGTAAAGCTATACAGGAGCATACATTCATGCATTTGATATTCCAGGCTGCAACTCAAATGTGTCTCAGCTTCTCAGTGTCATGATTGCTTCCACCTAACTGGGGTTAAAACAGAGTCGTGTGAATAGGAAGCAGAGATTCTGCCGTGTAGTGCACCAAATTCCTAATAATGCTGATTAAAATAATGCAGCTACAATGCTTGCATTTTCATCCCAAGTTCCTGGCTTGAAAGCCCAAATGTTCTGATCTTGAATTACATGCTCATTTCTAGAATAGTGTCTGTATGAGAGGAGGACCATGGAAATAAGCTTTTTCCTTACAGCTGATCAATAGAGGGCATAATTAAGGACCGTAGGCCAAATCCTCAACCAAGGTAATTCACAGTGATCTACTTCACCTGCAAATCTGGCTCCCAACACAGAATTGCTGTTGTTAACATGTTAAATCACTCCCAACCAAGACAGAAAAGCTGTATTCTGTGCTTACTTCCCCATGAGTACTTCTTTGAATTTTCCTTGATTTGAACGCCTATCCCTCGGGAGATGGAGGTGACCATTTCCTGAAAGAAAGCAGACATTAATTTTAATAGAGGGTCCGCTTGATTCCTCAAAGCAGGTCAAAGCTGGGATAATTCTGGGTATCTGACTGATGTTCAGATGCTTACGTTCCCTGATGAATCCATAGCTAACTCTGTGCGATAGAAATATCTCACATTATTCTTGTGTTTGCCAGCTTGCCGTGTCATTCCAGATGGCAAACACAAAAATAGCATGAAAAAATTCTTTCTGAAATTCAGGCTCTAAAAGGATTTTGTTAATCCTACAACAGATTTTCCAAGATGTTCAAACTGTCCATTCCTTACTGACAATAAAACATCCCAACAGGAGTATCTTGTAAAACCATTGTTACAGGAAATTTCAGGCCATTACTAATTTCATTACTGGCTACTTACTAAAAGTGCATTTATTTCTTCATCACTCCTCTTGAAAATCTACCTCTGCTACATTTTATTCTTTGCTTGATGCTACTTTCATTAGAGTAGGAGTATCTTCAGAGCAATAGAATCATAAAGGTCTCAGTTGTTAGCATGAAAGTGGGACTGCTTAAATTTGATTACTGTGTTTAATGAAGTGTCACATTTATTTACAAGATTACATGATGAATCACATTACAGTTATTATAAATCAGCTTATAAGAATGGACAAATGGTTCAATAAAGCAATGGATTTACAAATTTGAGATGAACGCATTCGGGTTCCTTGTCATATTTCCCTTTAAAAAAAAATGGCAGTGCACTATTTACTTTAGCCCAGGAGCTAAATTGGCAATTTGTTTGAAAAAGAGAGAGAGAGAAGAGAGGGCTCACATTACATTTTGCATTATACTTTCTGTCTCACTGACCAAAAATGTCAGATCATTCACGTGGACAAATCCAGTTCACCTCAACATGTTTGTTAACCTTAGAGCCATACATATGTGCTATTTTCTTCCTCTTCCAAGAGTTTTTTCCTATCCCTAGCCAAAGACACTGTCCACATCCATACCAGGTACGACATCTCCTGAAGAAATTGCTTTGCCTGTCTCCTTCATTTGCCTGTATGCTGGGCCTTTTATTGGGGTTGAAATTACTCCCAAGTCCTATGATTAACATAAAATTTTATCTCTTTGCCTTTTGACACTTTCAACACCTTGCCTTGTTTAACAACAGCCATGTGAGTGGCCCAAAGCCTGAAGAAAAATCAAAAAGTAAATAAGCATCTACCCAGAAACCCCTCCCCGGCCTTGGAGTCTTCATTAAAAAGGTCTTAGTTCACTTCCATATGAAGGGAATTGGCTCATTTGTGTGCTATACTCTCTCCCTCTCTCTCTCTGCCTGACTTGCAAAGAAATTTGTTTGAAACATTTTTTTTTTCAGCACATTTCTGTTTATTTGTGTTTGCCCTGCAGAAATGCTAATGCAGGTTCATTGCATTAAACAGGCCTGATAACGTCTGAGTGCACTCACATATGTGTAGGCTGAAAAGCAGCCACGTCCTGGGGAGGAGGGGGGCTCGGGAAGACGTGGATGTTTTGGGGTGTGCGTGCACGGTGAGCGGGGGAGGCTTCCGAGCGAGTGAGCTCAGGTTTTTGTGCCACATCTGCATTTTGCTCTGTTTGAGTGACAGGTGTACAAGGATGCCACATCGGCTGCCAATATGCTATGAGACCATGGTAACAA
>VZTA01020198.1:370837-390796 GCA_013398855.1 Mohoua ochrocephala
TATCTTTTTTTCTGTTAGTGACAGATTTACATATTCCATACCTCTCTAAACAAGACCAGGAGGACCTTGTACACTTTTGAGCCCTCAAATGTTGTTATCAAATTGTATGACTCTTCTCCCTCAATACTTTGTGTAGTTTTTAAATTTACTATTGGACGTTTCCCCAGTCTGCCTACACCATCTATATTTAAAAATGGATTTTATTTCCCTCCCAGATTCTCTCTGCTTCTCAGGTTTATATGCTGTCTCTGCTGATCCTGACTCCACTTTCCCTATTGCACCTACTTGGACTTCTCCCCTGGCCTCTCAGCAGATGGGCCAGCAGAAAACATGGAACAAAAAAACCTGGTTGCGTAGGGTAGCAGCCAGACATAGTATAGGACAACACAGTCCCAAACAAGAGAGAGACATCTCACAACAGTGTCCATGGACCACAGAGGCTCAGCTATTGGGGCACCAAGCTACCTGGGCCCATAAGACTTTGTAAATGTTTGTTGGCCCCGCTGTTCAGTATCCCTGATGTTTCAGGCATGAGGACAGCGTGGAATTAATCTGGAGACCAGCTGTGCTCTTGCACATCTCCTCATTTTCTGACTGGCAGAACTGTGCAGGCTCAGCAAAATCAGGCAATCAGAGCTTAGCGCAGCCAGAAGAGCTTCCCTGGCCTTGACACCCAGAGCTTCAGAAGATGGTGTGGAAATACTGTTCCCTCAGAATTTCTGACTAAGAAACCTTCAGAAAACCTCAGTGAAAACAGAATCAGGACACTTGCAAGAAACCAGAGTAATACAACAATTTCAAGGTGTATTGAGGACAAAAGATAGGTCACTGAGAATAGACATAAACCCAGTAGCATGAGGAATTAACAGATCCCAAATTAACTGTGGGATCTCAACAGAAGAAATAAACTGAACTGTTTGATCAGTAAATTGAGATCATCAGCATTAGTTTTCTGTCACCCACAGCAGCAGTTTAAGTTTCCAGCCTCATCCAGATAACATAAGTGGAGGAAGAACCCCCATGGGAGTTCGGTGAGGAACAGGACTTGTGAAAAGCTGTGGGGACACCAGGGGTTAATTACAGGACAAAGACACAGGGCCAACATAAAGTCTGATTGACAGTGCCAGCAGCTAAGAGGACCACTGCTTCTGGCAGCGTTTCTCTGTCTCGTGTAGTGATGACTCACAGATTTCCTCGTCACCTGTTGATAAACCTGGAAAAAACAGAGAGAAGATGTGCATTGTGGCTTCTACATGCCTTTAGCAGAGAAAAGGAGAACAAGTAATCAGGATTCACCTCTAAGATGGAGATGATGTATGCCAAGCTACACGAGTACCCACACTTTCGTGGGATTGACCCCAAAGGCTGGGAAGAAGGACAGAGTCTACAAACCATAAACGAGCGTGTCTGCTTCAGACATTCCAAAACAGGAACAAGCAGGACCATTGGATTGCATAGTGCCACCTATTATTCAGCATTGCTTAACTCCTGGCTTTGTGGGAGAGTTTCCAGTTACTCAAAACACTAATAAACTTTATTCACAGTGGCTGACATTTTCCATGCCTCAGGCTAAGTGCTTGTGGAATAGCGCAGCCAAAATGTGGCTCAACTATTTCTAAGTATTCGGCAGTCAGGCTTATAGCTTGAGAATTACCCAGCTTCATCCTTTGCCTTGTGGCCAAAACAGTTGATGAGGCTCAGACACATGTGTTTGTCCGTCAGCTTGAGACTTGGATGTGCATTTGTGCCATCTAGAATGTGATATTGATACAACGCCTGATATTATGTGGCAGTTTAAAGGGTTTCTTTGGCTTGAGACCCACAAAGTCATTAATATTCCATGAAGGCCACACCAAGTTAGTCACAGGCCAACACCTCATCAACAATTTTGTTGAGGCAATGCTAGAGAGAAAAGCCTAAAAAAGATTAAGGGGGTTTTTTTTATACATTGCCGTGTTTATAGTTCTGTATTTCTTTGTTTTTAAAGCCAAATTGAATCACTGGTGATGTTCAGACAGTTGTGGAAGGGGAAAAATATGAGCTTAAGTTTGAAAATCCCTTCTAAATCATCGAAGATAGCTTTTCTATGCAGTAAAAATGTGTTGTGAAGTGAAGATCTGTAACTGAAAGGTTAAATTTGTTATACGCGTGCTGCAGTTATCAAGAAGCAACTATTAAAACACAGGAAATTCTGACTTAAGGTTAAACTTAAAAGGAACTCAAGACAGATGTTAGGCCATGACTTCAAGGAAGAAGTGTTAGTAAGATTTATTGGGCCAAATTCATCCGAATCAAACCTAGTGTAAGCCAACAGAGTTTTTAAAGTTAGTGATAAGAAACCACTGCTATGTTAGATAGATAAGACACACTGACTTTTGTTTTTCGCAGGTTGTTCAAATAAACTGGCTTAAGGTGGCTTGGATATCTTAATCAGTAGCTTTTATCACTGTAGAAATTTGTATTCCTTTTTCCCTTTATTTTTCTGCCCATATAAAAAGATGGGGTTTGTCTTTCTTGATCTTAAGCTGGGCACAGTTTCACTTTATCGATTTTATGTATTTTTTCTTGATCTGATTGTCCTGATTTTCTTCCTACTACTTTAAAATATCATTTTATTATTACCTTTCCCTACTACGCATGTGATAATATAAGAAAGCAGAAGAAATATTCAGGGATGAACCAATCTTTGTGTAGAAACACTCATTTCCACATCCTTCCCGTTCTGGAGCCCCATGTGGTTGTTCAGGCCCAGAAAGGTGTCCCATGGAAGTAATCCACATTTTTTGAAGTTCAGATTAATAGTCTGAGGTGCTTTCCTATTAGTGAATAGGAAATAGTAAATAGGTGAATGCAGATTGACAAAAGGAGAGAGAAATCCTTTACTGATGAGAGTCCATCTTAAGACTCTTTTAAGTATTTTTATAGCATTTTAATAAAATTTTATACAAAATTTATATAATTTTATTGCATGTATTACATTTTCATCACGATTTTTTGTAAAGAATCTGAAATAAAATGCAGACATGAAAAAATAAAAAAGTGGGGAATAATGTATATGTATCAACTTAGCTTCACTTGAAGCATATCTGAACAGCTGTCTCCCACATGAAGTGTTATTCTTCTTAGTGATTGCCAAAAAGAAAAAGAAAAGCCAGTGGTATTAGTGTATAGGGCATTCTAGATTTCTCTGGCACTATAGCAGAACAAAGAAATAAAAAAAAAGCGGCACAAAAAAAGAATAAAGGTTACCCCAAAGCAGGTTGTTCACTTGCTAGCAGAAGTGTCAGTAATTTTTACTGACACAGTCACTTTGAACAGTACAGAAGTAAAAACAGTGAAACACAGGACAAGAAAGATCAAAATACGTCTATGTCCCCAGGATCTTCCTGCCTTTCCTTTACCAAAAACCCGAGGATATGAATCACATACACCAGGGCCACCAAGCCCTAGCAGCTGATCTCTGCTCTGCTTTCCTGGGAAAGGAGACACTCTTTTCAAATTTCTGTCAATATGTCACAGGGGAAAGGAAAGCCATGCAAAAATCATGTCAGAGCTTTGCCAGTGATGAAGCTTTTTTACAAAAAGCAAATGTTTTCCTTAGAATTATTACCATCTGAGTTATTTCCATGTTGCAGCTGAAGGCCAGTAGTTTGCAAGTGCAAATACTTGGGGGGAGGAATAGGGGAAGAGGGATCGTTTCCATTTTTGCCAGTGTGTAAATCTTGTTTTCTGCTGGCTGCAGTCACCCTGATGGACTTGCACTCAGTGAAGGCCCCACTGTTTCATGACATAAATGTGATTTTGGAGTCAATAATGTAAATGCTTTCTTATACTCAGCATAAGCAAGGCACAAGAGCAAATAGTCTCATTTACCGTGAAGGTGACGTTTAAAATAACCATTATGTGTGTGTCTACCCAAAGCTCCCAAAAGATCTGCATATGTGTGTCTGCTGCCTAGGTCTTTCCACTGAAAAAGCTGAGAAAGTAGTGAAGTCTCCTTGGACTCATCAGCTGCAGTGCTTTTGGCACAGCTCTTCATCACACCATCCTCTTCTGCCTATTTGTTTTTTTCCATTGTCTGCCTATATCATCTGAAGCTGTAAATACATGGAACTCAAACCGTTCTGTGATTAAAAACAGGAGTACTTTCTCTTGCAGTAAGTAAGGTTAATCATGCTCAGAAACGGGCTCTTAATACTGCATCCCAAATATCTTCCTTGAAAATGTCCTATGGGCCCTAATTATCTCTCTCCAAATAAAAAGGATTCAGTCAAGAGTTTTCTGTATCTGCTTGGTTTTCAACTGGATTTTGCTGGTGGTTTAAATAAGCATGCTCATTAGCATCTGTCAGCTGCCCAGACTTATTATTTTATTGCTGTGTGTTGATTTGATTTTATTAAGACCTACAAGCCTTGATCAGGCCTGAGAGATGGACTCCAGAGCAGATCTGCCACAGCAGTTACAGTCATCTGCACGGGCTGCATCAATGCCTGCAGTCGTGTGAAGTCTGCTGCCCTGCCCTGCCCTGCACAAGGTTTTCACCTCCAGATTTTTTTTCTTTCTTCCGTCAGCTGAGTCCAAAGCTTCTGACTGTTAGAGCACACTGCCAGCACATTCCCTCTTCTCCAGCTTTTCATGGAAGCTGCCCACTTCTTTCTTTAACTTAAAAGGAAGAATGGATTCCTGGAACCTGGAAGAGCAGATTAATACTTCTAACAATAAGACAAATCAACCAAACAAGCAGCATACCCATCCCTTTCCTTGTCCTCTTCTCTCTTCCCTCCTCAACCCCGTCTCCCTTCCTCCCAAGTGAGAAATGCCAATTTGTGTGATTCTGGAGCAGTTTGGTATGTTCCTCGCCTGCCCCAGAGCTGATGGCTGTTAGGACTATGGTGTAATTGCTTCTCTGGCTGCTCTCAGAACTGTGGCTCTGGGTTTGCAGACACTGTTGTGGGAGAATGGGAAGAAAATATTACTGTGGCAGCCCATCTTCTTTTTCCAGACTGGGGAGAAAAATCACTAGTAGTTTTTGGTCACAGTTCTATAATTCCTAAATAAGTTTCTGAAGGATTGCTTGTGTGAAAGGGTGACAGACTAGTGAGTGAAAAATCTATGCTTGGGCCTTCCAGGTGACTGTGTAATGGAAATGCTCCCCTAAGAAAGGCTTGCAGAGTATGAGCGCTTTTTCATTTGAATTCTTCTAAAACTTCTTCAACTCACATGGTATGGGAGTGTCTTCTGTGGACATTAATACAACCAACTTACTCAGTTCTTTCTTTTCCAGTATTTCTCCTCTCCTTGCTTTCTCTGCTCAAGAGTGACCCTTTCACTTTTCTTCCAGGTCCTGTCAAACATTGTTATGTTGCCTTTTAATCCATCTGTTGTCTTCCAGAACTTTGGAGTCTGCTCATATTCTGAAGAAAGAAGATCATCTCAACCTGTCCTCAGCTGTCTGAGTCCTGAGACAGGGCTGAGAGGGACCGGAAAGGATGTGATCCCAAAGAGCACGCAGGTACCACAACGCTGTTGGAAAACAAGAGTTACCTGACTCTGCAGCCAGTCTGCAGCCTCGTCTTGCCTGCAGCCCACTCGGAGTTGCCTATGATGGCAACAGAGACAAACTCTTCCCTGGCGATCAGGCAGGAAAAGGGCCCAGCCCATATTTTGTGCCAAGGCAAGGATGAAGAGGCAAATGCTGTTTCCTCACAAGAAATGAAAGCAGCTCCCTATCATCTGCAAAGGGTTAGTTATGATTTCACCACGCACCTTCCCTGAGAGACAAATACTCACCAGGACTGATGAGCTCTATCAGCCTGAGAAGAATTAGCATCCGTGTACTTAAGAAAGAAATGCTGAAGCAACAGCCTGCTATGCCACTTAACCTGGGACAATGAGACATCAATGATCTCACATTTCAAGTCCTTTCACCTAGCAATGTTTGCAAGCACTGTCCATTAGCCCTCCTCCAGCCCCCCAGTGCCACCTCCAGAAATGATGAAGTAAAATTCAGTTTGAGATCACACTTATTCCTGCATCCAAATCCATCACATATTATAGCCTCTCATGTTAGCACAAACATCCTTTAGAATGAAACTTTCCTATTACCATTTCCATTACAGAATCATTTCATCTGTAATAATTTTCCATCAGAGGCTGGAGAGGAGTCTGCTGCAGCTTTACCTGCTGTTCATACCAAGCACGATTGAGAGATACCATTTTTCTTTGTGTTTGAAATCAACAGGAGGAGGAAAAGGGTCTATAAATACAGACGATCAAGAGTCTTTTAGATCTAGCGGTACGCTGTGAAGCACACCTGTAACAAAATAGGAGAGCAGAAGGGGGTGGGGGGGAAGATTTAGGAAAAATCGGAGCAGAATTAATCCTCCAGGCTGAACCGCCTCCGCAGAGCACAGCTATAGAGTCCTGCTCACTCGGAGGGCCATTATTCAAGGGTTAAATGTCACTCAAATCAACCTCATTATGAACTGAAGGATGAGGAGGGGCTCGGGGGAGACACTGCTTTCTTATGCATTTACAATTGAGCCGCTCTGGCCTGGAGATGACCCGCCGCACAATTTTTAAATTATCTCTGCGCGCTCTGCTTGTTTTGGAAATGCTCTAAATAAAAATAATGGACTGTCTTTTAATAAGTCTCATTGTGAAGATTCCACATATCAAACAACGCAGCGCAGCTTGGAGGCAAGCGACGGGCATGTGTGATCTAGCTGGAAGAGAGACAAATGGTGATGGGAGCAACTCCATCTAGGGACCGCTGACAAGAAAATGGCATTCGCAAACTGACACATCTGTCAGGGTGGAGAATATTGGCACCTGTCACGCAATTTCAGTCATGACTTTTAATAAAGCTGCTTTCCCTTAGGTAAAATTGGAACTTGACTGTAATATTAGCTGCAAGCACGTCTTGTTTTCCCCTTCAGAGCTCTTTTGTACGTGAGACGTTTCAAATGAATCTTAAAGCTGAAGTAATGATGTTTACTACTTCTTTCCTCCTCCCCCCCTCCTTCCCCTTTCCAAGTCTGGATTTGAAAGAGATGTTGTGCTGAGTTTTTTTCTTTGCAAAATGTCTCCCCTTCATCTACCAATACCAGATTTTTTTGTATGTGAGTGTGTGTGCATGCGCGTGTGTGTAGCACTTTTTCTGTATCACTCTTTTTTTTTTTTCCCCCTTTCCCTCCTCCTTTTCAGCTGGGCTGTTGTTTGAGTGAATTTAGCCTGGGGAGGCATGTATATCATAAAAACTGGGTTGGGATTTGTTGGCTGTCAGTCAATAAATCAGTCAGAGTTTAATTACCAGGCATGTGATGGGAAGCGGTGACAGGCACCAGGTCTGTTGGATAGCATTTCTTATGGGGCAGCAGCTACTAAAAACAAAAAGTTAGAGAGTATGTGTGCGTGAGTAGATGCCGGATGGGAAGGAGGGGGTGAGATTGAGGGGAGGGGGGGAGAAGTGGAGAAGGAAGAAGGGGGAAAGGAAAAGTTGAGGAGTCCTGCAGCTGGAATCCACTATTGCAAGAGGAAAAAAAAAAAAAAAAGTTTTGTGTTCTTAAAACAAAGACTATGAGTGTCTATTTCAAGACAAAAAATAAGGTTTTTGAACTGAAGTTCCCATGTTTTGCTTGAAATATGTCAGCGTGTTCCGAGTGTTACCTGACGCCCGCATTAAATTATGCTGCACTAAAGTGCACCCCTTTGTTTAACACTTGCAAACATTTTATCAGAAATATTTTTTTAAAAGGAAAGAAAATAACTACAGTTGAGAGAAAACACATTGGGGAGATGGGGCTGGAAGGAGTTGGAGAACTATTGTATTACAAAATGACATAATGTGTTAAAGGACCCTTCACAAAGTGAGAGTAAAGGTTTTAATAAAATATGAAGGTTATATAACATTCCCAATGAGGAAATCAATAACATTTTTTTTCCCCTTTTCTTTTTCCCCTCCTTCTTCCCCCTTTTTTGGAAGTTTTCCAGGATGTCTGACCACGGAAATCATGTACAGTATTTTTTCAAAAGCAATTCATACTTGACATGGTTTTTATTTTTTGACTAGTGATGAGAGATGTCATCTTCTTCCTGTCATATGCCATGAAGCATTATGTGGAGATACTGCAGGATGTTTTGACTGAAAAGATGCTCTATTTTCTTTTAACTATTCTCCTGTGGTGTGTCTCAGTGTGTGTTTCAGAAATCTTTTGTCCATTTTAAGGCATTATGGGTAATGGACACAAAAGTCTCTGGCTTGAGGTAGTGTAGCTGCTCCTCTCCTGGCAAAGCATTTGTCCATGAACACAAGGGAGCACAAGGGATTTGTGAGAAGAGGAGGAAAATGTTCAGCAGAAGAAGAACTAGTTACAAGTGGACTTCAGCTGGTAAAAATTTAGCTGAAAAAACTTATTGGTTCAAATTTCATAGAAACCTCTGAACACAAAAAAATGCCAGATTCAGTATGGAAATTTGCTGTATTTAGACATCTAATTTAAATAGTTCCTTTATTCAAGAATAAGGAAAAAACCCAATACGGTTTGCTCAGTGAGCTGACTCCCATGCCAGCAGCCTGTTTATCTCCCGGTCAGGTTGCTCCACAGCTGCCTCTGTGACTTCACCAATGTGAGTCTGGATGTGCAGCAAGACCTCCCAGAGATCACCTGCAGGCCCTCATCCCATCTATACTTTAAATTGCTCCTATCAAGTACAGCTGACTGCATGTAAACTTCCCACTGCTTCCCCACTACCCTCTGTCAGCTTTTGCCACCACTCTTAGATGGCAAAACCCTTGGAGCAGAAAACTTTCTTCTCGATTGCCCAGTAAGGGCCTAGCACACCATGTGGACTACTATAAATGTGCAACAATAACTCCAGACCTTAACTTGTGTACATATTCAAACCACATGGGGTGCAGTACCCACGGTGCAGAAGCTGTCTCTCAATTGGATTCACAGTGGATCAGAAGAAGGAGAGGCCGGAGAGGAAGAAAGAAAGTTCCTGGTGGGAAGGGATACAGCCACATGAGGTTTGTCTTCAATGGAAACTTTTGTGAATATTCCCCCTTTAACCACCTTTCCTCCCCCATTCCTTCCCTTTCCTCTATCTGTGATCTGGAGATTTTGCAGCAGAGAAAAGCAGTTTTGAAATTCATTCCTTACTCCCACCCACACAAGCCACCATCAGTACTGGGTTAAGCAGTCTAAAAAGGCCTCAGTCTTAAATGTCTTGTGGGTCTAAAGGAAAGGAAATATTTTAGTTTAAACCTTCTTTTTGAAGGTGCTCGCTCCGTTCCCTAACCCCACACTGTCTATTTTGTAAGTCCTAGATACAGTTTTCTCTCAGACTACTGGAAATTCCCCTGGTGTCCTCCCAGAGATAGTTTGTCCAGTGTCAGTAAAACTTGTGTGAACCGAACAATGGCAAAACACTTTTTAAACAGACTGCCCAGTGGCAGCAGCACCTTGTGGCTGGTAGGAATTCAGCCAGGTCCCACAGGGCATCCCACCAGCTCCTGCCATCAGGGCCCTGGCTGCCTTGGACAGCATGCAGTTTCATTACATCAGGTTTGCCCTTATGAGGGTGACCCATCCTAAATCTCAGTGCCCTGTCCAGAACTGAAGAAAAAACATCCAAAAGGACTCCAGTGCCTGATGGCACATAAAGCAGGCTGACCTCCATGCAAAATGCTCCCCAGCAGCAATGCAGGCTCATTGCCAGTGGTGGCCGAGAAACGGGGAATCAGGGAAACAGTTTCATAACTGGTTTAATCTCCTACAATACACCAAAGCTACATGAAAACCCATTGGGGTTGAATCCTTAAGCCTCATCTTAACACAGAAATAATAAAGGGACCAAAGCAGATCGTCTCTGAAGTTGTAAGTCAGAATCCGCCTCCCAAATGAGTCACTCTGGCTATTAACGCAATACAAGAATGTCAAATTATTATAATCTTTGTCAGAGGTCAACCTACATTAGAACAGCAGCTCAACAGACATAGGATAAATACCTCTTAATAATACAGGAAAGCTGATTTTTTTTTGCTGCCAATAATTAACTTTACTCTGCAAACATTTCCCTCTGCCCTGGTGCTCTCCTTGGGTGAGCTTGGGCATCGGGCTCTCCGGTGTAGAGTTCAGCTTAATCACAGACCCGTGTGGAAGCACTGGTAGTATCCCTGCAGAAGCACCAATTTTGGTCAGTGAGATTTTATACTTCCCATCTTCAGCTTTTGAGTTTTGGAATAAAATCCTTTCAGGATTTTTACTGGCTTTTTACTAGCTTCAAATCACAATCAGGAATTTTCCTGGATTTCCACTGAAAAATTGGAAGGACCAGTCCAGTGTAGTTTATCAGAAAATCACCTGTGCCTCCAAATGTCAGAAAATATTTACTCAGGCCAAATAACTCCTTAGCTTCCCAGTCTGCTGCAAATGATTACAGTTTGTCACAAGGAGTGGAGTGATTTGGATGTAGCAAACCAGTCCAAGCCTGCCCCTGCAAGGTGGGAAATTTGCCAAAAGTGGAAGCGAACAAGGCCCAAACTTAGAAGCAGGTAAGCTTTCCCCATTGCCCCATTAACCTGCAAATGTTTTTCATGGTTCTTGAAAGCCCGAGGAAAATGTACTCCTGGCCTGCTTTTTTCAGTTTAGTTTGATACCTACTTGTCGTATTCAAAGGAGAAGAAATGTCTGATGCGTTCTGCATAAGGACCAAAGGCTTCCTTAAAACAGCTTCTCTCTCGAAGTATGTCTTGCACAGATCTATTAACCAAAGGACCTGAACCTTGAACTGAAGTAACTAGTGCTGCAAGAGCAGATTAAGGGGCCCAGGACCCATCTCCTGGAACTCCCCACAACCAAGCACATTAATTGATATATATTTATTTAGGGAAGTGTGTGATGGCCTCTAGTGGTGCACACTGTCGACAAACACTGAAACAGCACAGCTTCTCTCCTCTGTTTTTTGAGTGGCACTGGGAGAAAAGTGTTGTGGATGTACTGACACCGGTATATTGCTGCCGCACGAGTAACAAGACAGCCCGGTGACAGACGGGCCCGTTCCTTTTATAGCTCCCTCCTTCCCCTCTCCTCCGTGCGCCGAGGAGGAGGGTGCACAGCACACGCTGGGAGCAAGTGCACAAACTGATATTTAGCAGTGACACATTAAGTACTACAGATTTCCTGCGAACACACCACCATGTTCCTGTGTCCAGCATCAGGGAACAACAACAGATTGACTTCATCACAGTTTTCTTTTCCTGCTAACCCACCAGGCTCACACCATGCTCAGAAACAAAAATCTTGATGTGGTTCTTTTTTTTGCTGTGGGGTTTTCCCCCCTTTATCACGATATATTGATGGCATCATCAGATCAAGACTGTGACAGGAAAATCACGACTATGGGACATTTCCTCCCCGCCATCAGATGGACTGAACCTCAACAGCACAAACGTGCCGAGGCTTCTTGCTGTGAGTGCAGCCTCTACCATTACTAGTGCGAACGTGATAGCCATTAACTAATCGTCATCAGAAAAAAATATAGCACTCTCTCCCTCCTCCACTGCACACTGAGGCACATACTGTATAAACATCATAAAGGACACAGTGAGAGAGAAAAAACACACTAGAGGCCATACTAAACCACATATAACCCTGATCTGAGAACAGACTGTTATTCAAAGCAGTGAAAGCTTTCATATACTGCATGGCCATAGAGTCGGATGTTTTCTCAACAGTTTTCTAAGCAATAATACATAGATAAAGAGGCTGGAATCTGCCATCCCCTTTATAACATATGCATGTCTATTTATGAAGACACTTAAGCATGGATTTAGTAAGTCCGAGACAAAGCTCTAGAGGCGGCTGTCTCTTTAAATCCGTCTCCTACCAAGTGAAATTTGTGGCCCTGATGAATGGCAGAGCAGAGTCATCCATAAAAGGGCAGAGGAAAATCACACTCATTTGCATACAGTAATTATTCTCTGAATCGGGCCACCTTTATTGCTGCCAGAAAATCTACTGTCAGCATCGCTCTATAGATCATGTTGGAAAAGCCAGCAGCTGAGGAGCGGGGTGGTGGCTTCGGACCCACCGGCTGGCGCCCCGGCCAGCCTCACCGCTGGGACAGGTTGTGCTCTGCCTCTCTCCCCACCCCGGGTACCCATGGGTCCATCTTCTTTTGGGTCCTGGGTATTTTCAGCAGAATAGCAGCATAGCAGGTGGGTGAATATTTGCCCCCAGATAATAGGTGGTGGGAGCCATGCAGGGTGGCTGGGGAGGTTGCCAACTGCACCAGGACAGACTGGATACTTTCTCACCTTTTTTTCTTCTCACGTGATGTCTTCTTTACAGAAAAATAAAATCAAGGAGAAACATTGTACAAGTAGAGTAACGTCACATCCCCTTATGGTTAGGATACCTATGCTTATGCTCTTGTTTGGCTCTACATCAGTGAGCACCGGTGGATTAAAAAAGGGAAGAGCCCACTGGCATTTCAGCCTGCTGGCAGGAGCAGTAAGAGGGGAAAGGGCACAGCCAGGGACTGCACAGGCAAAACCTAACGGGAACCCTGGAAAAGATCTGTGGGGCCAGATTCTCATTGCAGCACAAACAAACCTGTCACCTGTCAGGGTCTTCTGTCCCAGGTCTTCTGCTGTGATCCAGCAGGAGGGCCTCAACGCACAGCATGAAAACAGAATTTATTAGGGTGCCTTTGGAGAGCTTTAGAAGAGCACTTTCCCATCCATTTATCTCTACTTGCAATGCTACCGAAAACTGAAGTCTGATAGAAGCTCTGTAGCAAGTATGTCCTTGGCAGGAATCCAGTTGTGATCACACTTCCTGTGAAACCAAAACCTGACATGCAGAAAACGCTCACTCCCAGTAATGAATCGCAAAGATGAGAGCAGTTTGGAGCTGGAAGCGATAACAGCAGCTTTGGTGCCAGCACTGCAATTTGCTACACTCTGGAGCAGCTACCACCCGACACAAGTGCTTTCCAGCACTGCAACAGCTGGGAAGAGAAGACTGATGGCTCTCACATCGCAGGACCTGTCCGCGACCTCAGGTGTGTTTGCACATCAGTTTTTGCATAGGCCCAAACTTATAATCAAATGTATATTCAAATTTCCTGTTCAGGGTGGCTGCAAGAAACTTTAGGGAGTCTGTGTGGTAGGGGATTCCCATGAGGGTGGATGCAAGGATTTCTTGGGCAGTCATTACCCTATGGCACCATGGCACCCCATGGCATTATCGGTTAGCCAATGTTTGGTGCAATATTGAGTCTTTCCTCAAAAGGATCCAGTTTTGTGACCCATGAGGAAAGCAATAATATGAGACTGAAATAAAATCTAGAAGTCCTGTGTTCAAATACCACAGTTTGCATCTTCTGTTCTGTCCTATGAGGTCTAGACCTAGAGGCAAAAGACCTGGGAAATAGGTGGTGACTTCCCAAATACCACAGTAGTGTTGCTTACATGTCATGGATGTTATGTTGGTGAAAAGCTTTGTTAATTGCTATCAATGGGTACTGGAAACACTTGGAATGAGAAAATGGAGTAAGAAGTACACCTGAAACTCCATGCTGAGGAGTGTTTCAAAACGTAACCTGAACAAACCTGACCCTAATTCTGCTATAGACAGAGAAGTAGTTGATCAAAACTCTGCCTGACATAATCGAAAATAATTTTTACTTGATTAACTGGAGGCATCCTGAAGTTGCAGTTTTTCTCTACACTCCCACCCCAATTAAGACACCAACTTAGGACCTTTAATATTCATTTAATTTGTGATCTAACCATGCACTTTGGGTTACCAAATAGCCGCAAACAGTTAAAAAGCTTTCTTACAGCGTTCTTATGGCTAAGCCAAAATTAAAACTTCATGATCGAACACAATGGCTTTTCAATGTTTCCAGTAGGTATTTTCAGCATTATCATATCATCCAGACAGGGAGTTAACTGAGAGGCTGCTTGAGTAAGGATGATTTTATCCAACCAGAACTACTGAGCTGTTACAGATTTTGTTAGGGAACTGCTTTATGCTTCAGATCTATAACAAAAGTTTCAGTCAAAGTACAACCTAGTTTTTTCCCCAATAAGTTAGAGGTGATGGAAAGCCATTTTGAATTAGACAGTATTTGCTGTGTTCAGGTATGTAAAGATTTTATATAGATATAGATAGATAAGTAGATAGGTAGGTAGGTAGGTAGATAGACAGATACAAAAATATCTGCAACCTACCATGGCTTCATGAATCTTCATTGACCTATTTAAAACAGACTGCATTTCACAGTCCTGTTTCCAGAGCAGGCATCTGCCCACATCAAGTCCACTAATTTTTTCCTTTGTCCTTCTCCGATTCCTCAGGAAGGGAGTATAACAGGCCAAAGGGAGAGACCTGGTCTAAAGCAAATTTCTGCTGACCAAATCATGTCCTGCCTTATGCAAGAGAAAGGCTTTTCCCTTGATCAGGCTGTTAATAGGATATTTTGAAAACCTTAAATTAACTTAAATAAGAGGTAGAAGGAGAAAGAAAAAGAAAAAAAATAAAAAGAGAGAGAAGGGAAACCAGCATTGCTGAACGGTGATACTTCACCTTGCCTAAAGCTCTGTCAAAGTACCTGACCCCTGACAGATCTAAAGTAAAATCTTTTAAATGATGTAAGGGATATAATTTTTTTTTTAAGCAAGCAGCACAAGCTCATGGCTTTGCTGTTTATTAGGGGACGAAGCTTCCAATATCGGCTTGCCGAGATGAGCACTTATAAAACCACACCAATATATGTGTTTGCATTCCTCTTCGGGTAAAAATTTGTCAGAGAAGGAAGACATTAAACCTGTCACCTCAGATAAAGATCAGATGTTTGATTTCAAACAGAAGAAAGCAAACACTCCACTATAGCTCCATTAACCCCTTGAGTACCCCATGGAAAGTGCTCGATGGGACAGGCAGCTGGTGCTGCCCGCATTGCTGACTTGCAGCCGCAGAGTTTCCTTGGGGAACGTGTCAGCTACAGGCCATTTCTTTCTGTCTCCTCTGTCTTCCCAGCATTTGCAAAGCAGAGTTCATCTGTTGCCTGCAGAAAGGGAAAAATGCAATTCAAAACAGAAACTAGCTTAGATATTTGTATATGGTCCTGGTTCCACTTGCTGGATCTGCTTTTTTAAAGAATATACTTTCAGGGCATCTGAAGCAGAAGCAGCACTCAGATCCTCTCCACTAAAGAGAGAGAGCCAGGGTACTGTGGAGATTTCTCTGTTATTTCTCTGGCAACAAGAAGCTGCACTTTTTGTACCCTCTTTTCCCCTTAGACATATATCCAGGTTACAGCTGTTCAAAATGTCCACTGGAGTGGCATTACATTAGGAACTAAAACTCTCTGGCAAATCTATCTATTGTAATACCTGGAACTTTACTACAGCTAACTGGCTTAGAGTGAAGCAAATAAACTTTACTGAAGAAAAAAGAAGAGAAGAAAAAGCAGAAACCAACCTCCTGTTTCTAGACACCTTCATGAATAAAGTCAGGGGTTAAATCACACAAAAGAGAGGCCTAATAAGAAGTGCTAATAAATATTTTCATCTGGAAAATCTGATCCATTCAAGGCTGGGAATGTAAGTATGAGTCAAAGTTTTATGATCTCCAGTTCGAGGCAGATCATGTGGAATATTTGGAAGTATGTGAGATCATGCCACACAAGTGTTTGCTATATTAATCAAACAGCACAATAGTTGCCTGGATACCCACATCATTTCATCAGCTGTGGTGGCCTGTTACCAGTTTTCAGAAAATGAAATGTGACCCCTGAGGACTGTAATTGGGTGAGTATAGTAATTTAGGAACGTTCAGGGGATCTGGAAAATCTGTCCAGCCAATTCACTTACAGCCAGCCATGGCAGAAGGGTATTTCAGCACTGAAGAACCACGCATGTTGCCTGTTATCAGTGCTGATACCCAGTCCTTTCCCTTTGCCTCTCTGCTGCTTGGTGCCAGTTACGATGAACTCCAGAGTCCTAATGAGACTAGAGATAATTTTGTTTAACGAAGGATTAAGGCAGTGCCTCAGAATACTTGAAAAAAAAGGGTGAAAAAGAATAAAAGCCAGTTCTGTGCTGGCAGAAACTGTGGTGCATTTGCAATATAAACTGCTGTATCCTCTTACACAGAATGTTTGTTGTGAGACAATTTGAAACATAAAGGGCAGTGATCTCATATTTTAGTGCAGGAGGCAAAAGCCCTTCTGGATTCATCCAAGCTTGTGGCATTTATTTTAACCCAGTGTAACCTGAGGCCGTTTTAGGCAGGTAAACTGTGTGTATGTTTTAATTACAGCTGGGCTATGTACCCAGTCCAAAGTTCAGGTCAATAGAGTGATGAATTCTCTAGCCACACAATCTTTAATACTGGCTGGGCTGGTTATTAATTTTCTTTATTTGTACTGTTAAAGACCTATATAATTTGTGGCTTTGATCATTTGTTTTTTAAAAGCTCAGAAATGCTCACACACTTTAATCAATTCATTTTCTTGGGGTAATAAACTTATTGTGTGCTCTTTTCATAATTTATACAGGGTGCTATTATTTACATATCTCTTATTTATTCTATTTCTAGCAGGCTATAAGGCTTCCTATTTCTGTGGCAGCAGATTGCATTAGATGCATGATATAGGAATACTAAAGGGCAGAAGAAGACCATATGCTCCATCATAGGCTGCATTTTAATCCCTGAAATACCAAATCATCAGCCTAATCCTTCCAGTTGATTCAGGAGTGGTCTGTTATAACCCTGGAACTGGGATGGAAGACAAAAGAAGGCACAGAGCCAGAACTTCTGCTAATGTAAATCAGTGTGCTTCCACTGACTTCAGCAGTAACATCTTTGACAGCAGCTGAGGTTATACCCCAGATTGTTTGGCTCAGTGGTGTCAAAAGGAAAGGTGGGCTTCTCGGAGCCTGTTTTCCAGGTCAAATGCTGGTAGCACATTACTCAGAGGTAAACCGAATCGTCTGAAGTGTTCTGAACACTGCTAGGTGCATATTGCTGTAACAGGTTAAAAGAATTCAATATGCTTTTATTCAGAAACCTCTTCTAAGGTATTTTCTAAACTCATCCAAGCAGTATCCTTCATACTGTATGAAGACAGCAAAAGTGGCAATATTCCATGATTTGATTAGTACCTATCTGAGAAGCTTGAATCATACACACATACATAGAATCATAGAATGGTTTGGGTTTAAAAGGACCTTAAAAATCACCTCATTCCAGCCCTCCTGCCATGGGTGGGGACACCTTCCATTAAACCAGGTTGCTCAGATATTTACTGTTTTGTGGGTCAGGCATAAGTTTATAGTAAAGAACACTTCTTACTCTGCCAAACAACTCGTGACAATAGGTAGGCTTGCTTCAAGACGGTTTTGTTCTGCCACCGTTCAGATTGTTGGGAGGCTCTTCCATTGTTTCACTGAATGCTGCCACTCAGCTAGAAAATGCTCTGGCAAGCATGGCTGTACATTTTAACTGTGCTGCCAGAAATTGTGTCTTCCCATGATGATTCCAGCTGCAGTCGATATCCTATTGGCATTCCCTTGGCACGTTACCCGGGAAATTTGCAGTTGGTTATCTTAAGGATAGCCACCTTCTCTAAAGTTTTCAACGAGTACTGTGGGTGATCATTTGTGCTTCTGCAATCCCACTCCCGAGAAGCCATCCTATCACACATGGCAGCATTCCGAACTAGCTTAGGCTGATTCAGTGGGGAGGCCGTCTCTAGGAATATTTCAAAAGAGTTAGGATCAGGCTGTGGAGACACCACAAGTGCAACTTTTCAAAGTGAAAAGTTGCTGCTTCTCCTTCAAGGCTCACCGATAGCGTCCGAGTGGGAATTAAGCAGTACACTGATACTGAACATGATTAGCAGTGTGGCTGTGGGATGAGGACGGTTATATACTGGATAAATTTAAGATGACAAATTTGCATGTAAAACCAGAGACGCTTGTCAAAAGAAAGAAATCAATGAAGAGCTGTCCATCTGATGACAGGTTGCCTAGGCTATCCATGACAGCTAACACAACTTTAAATAGTCTGTCTCAATGTATTTTAAAATGTTTTGGGAATGTATTAATAAAAATTACTTAAGTTTTTTTTTGTATGAATCATCTTGGTGGCGAGCCTTCTGAGAAACAGCTGGGGAACAGAAAACCTTTAACGGATTTTGTAAATATTCTCAGTTCCGAACTGTATGTTATTTTATTGATATACCCTCATTCCAGAAGGCAGATTTCACTGCAACAAGATTTTCTTACCCCTAAGAAAAAAAGAAAAACCTGAAACCAGAAGATGGGTGCATAATACATGGCTCCTCTGAGGCAGACATTCCTACAGTTATTCGGACGTTTCTGCAAAACAGTATTTCGTATTCTCTGTACTGGAGAAGAAAAAAGACTAAATTCAAAACATCTCTCTACTCCTGTGCACCAATAACATCCCAGCCTCGATGCACAGCACTCCGAAAGTGAAGAAAACATTAATGGGCAACAACAAAATTCTAGAAGCTACTGAAACTGATGTTGATCAAATAAGTACAGTGCTCTAAATTAAAAGGCTAATAGAGGGATGACAGTGGAGGGGTGGGGAGGGAAGGGAAGATATATTACATTGCATTAGGAGCCAGGTGATTTTGGGACTTTTTTCTTCCTTCAGGTAAATTTTTAGTGAAGGGGCTGTGGTCTTGGAAAACTTTCTTTTCAGAGAAATGTTTTGAACCTCTGTATTCATTTCAGTCAATGAATTACTTATTAACAGTTTGCTGAATGTGTTGGATATTTGCGAATCAATATTTGCACAGATTATTTAATCCCCCCCAAGTCATCTGGTATCATATAAGTAGCTTTGTGCAAGTCTTCCATGGAACAATGTAAATTAGAAATGGTCTCCTAAAAATGTCTGTAGGCAAAAAAAATCACCAGTCGGAATTTTTGCAAGAAAAAAACCAGCCACAGATCACAACTCTTAAGAATTTTTGCAAGGACCTTTTGAGATATATTTTTCTTTATTTAGACACATACAGGTTGTCATCACAGTAGTTAAAAATAGCAATTCTTATTGAGTTTATGTTGTGAAAACCTATTTCTAAGTAAAACAACTATATGACCCAAAGCAAATTAAAGTTTCTTCCCACTTAAATTGTGCAGTAGTATAACTTTTCAAATGCTTATTGGAATCTAGATTTTTGGATGCTCCACGTAAGCCCTTTAACAGACCTGAGTTTTAAAAATCATTGTCCTTTTAGAGTCATATCCATTGTAACAGCTCCAAGTTAGTTGTCAAAGTGTAAGAAAACAGTATAGAAAATAGTATAGAAAAATACTATACTGTTCTGCAAATATTATCATTCAATCTCTTGGTCACTCATTCATAGCAGCCTGTGTTTTCCAGTTGTTTATATGAACATATAGAGATATGTATATGCACATGTATGCATGAGTGTGTACATATGTGCTTATTCGTGTGTTGGGAGTATAGATAAAATGAATTTTGTGGACAATCAGATTTGGTTACCAGAAAAAGATGCTCAGCTGGTCACACTGAAATTTCTCAAAGTGGAGAGACTTTCCCACAAGGCCCTGTCAATACAGGAGAAACATTAAACATAGATACAACACATATAAAGGACCAGAAAATCTTCCTCAGTGATGCCATCCAGGTACTTGCAATTCTTGACCAATGTCTTAAGGGTTCTTTGCAAATATATTGATCTTTACCTTAAGACCAGCTGAATTTCTGATGAGTGTCTGCTCAGAATCTCATTTCTCTGATGACTGCTGATCTGAAAATATCTGGCCTACGTTTATTTATGCCTAGATTTATGTTAACTTGTTCTTGTCTCAGCCACTTTTACATTTGTATTTTAATCCTCACAGCAAATGCATTTTGTAGTGGAGTGGGGGGGGGGGGG
>VZTA01020198.1:390813-413475 GCA_013398855.1 Mohoua ochrocephala
TGTCTGTTTTCATAAGGCCTCAAAGGTTACAAAAGTGCAACTACAAAAAGCTTACAACTCATCTCCTCTGTCTTTTGCTCGATGCTTTCTAACCAATATTTACATACAGAAAGTTGCGGGGAAACTCTGAGCAGCACAATGCAACATTATCCTGTCACATCTTGGCATTGCAGAAATATCCAAATGACACAAAAAGGGTACCACTAATGGAGCAACCTGGTGATTTGCTCTTCTTGAGAGCAAATAACCCCTTTGCTGTTCCCCAAAAACTCCCTTTGTGTGGAGGTGATGCCAGCAGACACTAAGGTCTGGTTGCCCATTTCATTTGTTCTGTATATCTATGTGAACCTTACTTAGCCAAGTAAGAGAAATAAAACCTCCCTCCCTGCTCCATCCCACCCAGCTGTCATTTCTGCCTCATATTGATCTTCTGATGGGTTCTTCAAAGCTCTTTTTTAACGTCCCTATCTTTGCCTCTTCGTCTGTCCTAATGCTCTTAAGAGCATTCCCTTTCTGTGCCCTAGTAAATATCCCTACAGTTTGTCTGCAGCTGGGGCCACACGCTCACTCAGAGACCAGCCGATCCTATCTCCATTCTCCATTCTGACCCATCCAGGAGTAAAGTTCACCATTTTATATCATTCTCAATCCTTCAAAGCAGTCTGTTGAGTGCAAAGACAGGCTGATTTCCACATCATTCAAATTCATCCAGACCAAGCCAAAATGCTCTCTGGCTCTCTCACCGCATTTTCTTCAAGTGTCTACTTTCTCCAGAGCCTGGATTACCAGCAGACTCTGCAGTATAAACAACATATAATGAATAAAACAAGTAATTAAAAATGATATTGTAGTCAAGTTTTTGGAAGTCAGAATCTCAGACTTCTGACAAATCAGAGTTTAAAGAAGTGTAAGCTGAGGAGGGAAGTAGTAAACAAGGAATACTTTGGATGTTTAAGCTCTTGGCATCGGAGAGCTTTTTGTGTGATGCTTTGGCCAGACTAGCATCATTCAGAGGGTGATCTTCTACCTCAGCTCCTGCTGAAGTTGTTTGGCCGTAGCTAGGGGGGATTGTTTCCTCTCTTTTCCAGATGTGGACAAATTACCAGAGAAGTGAATATACCGCAGACCATAAAGTATTCCCCTCCCTTCTTTAGTGTCACCTCTGATATGATCAGGCTAACTAATTCACTCTGAACATCCATTATTACACTGATGAGGTCTGACTGGCTGCCCTTACTGATTGACAAGGAAAAATGAGCCTTCTGGATGGGGTTCTAATCCATATTCCAGACAAAGAAGGAGGAGGGAAAAAAAAACCACAAGAGGAAAAAATTAATTTTGTCTCTTTAAATTTTGGAAATTATGACAATTATGCATGCAGGTTTTTAATTTTCAATTTACAGATGTGGTGAAGTACACTGAGTCACTTGACCTCTCTAAGAAGCAGTCTTGTCCTGGCATCCTCATAGGTATCTGTGTCCATCTGGCAGAGATATTGTAATTCAAATCTCAAACTCAACTGACTGCTGAACTGTGAGCTGTGCTTCTTTCGTGCATCCTGTCATTTCCCCCTCCCTAACTTCAAAAGATTTAGAAAAATGCAAAGAGAACAATATCATATGGTGAATGCTGTTTATGTGGCATGGCTTAGTCATCCTTGTTTACATCACCCTGCCACCTAAACAGGCCTATTCACAATGCATAGCTGTCACTCAGCCTGAACCTTAGATTATTGTTAATGTTTGCAAAGGGATGGTTATGCAACACTACACAACTGTACATCAAATACAGAGCCCAAGGACAACGAAGCTTGGTCCAAACTGACCTAAGGACTCTCAGATTTCTGCTCTGCATACTGATTTATCTGATTACACAAGATACAAAATACAACTAACATATTTTAAAATACTTTTTTTTTTCTAATGTCCAACTTTTTTTTGTCCAAGCTGTCTTTCTTCCCTCATGTTGTCAAATACACCATGTACCCAACCTCTATGAAAAACCATCAGGTCAGATTGGCTTGCAAATAGAAGAATATACTTTAATTTCTGTATGAAGTGACCATAGCAATTTTACAGACAGGAAACTTTGGAGCAGTGGAGTCAAGGACGGGAGATTTAATGTGCAAAGAAGCACCAATAGAAGAGCAGCTTATGCCACGGGTAGGAAACATAAATTTAAAGTTTAAAATCAAATTGATGATCGTTAACCTGAAGCCCTGGTCTGATTTTCTATCCTGACGCTTTTCAGTCCCTCCTCCTCAGCTCCCAAAACAAGATTAGCCATCAGCATCAAGGGGGTACAATGGATGGCCTGGAGCAAGCTGAGGCGGTTCATGGACTGAAAAACCCAAAGCTGACACAGAGGCAGTGAGGCATGCCAGGAAGAGGCA
Source organism: Mohoua ochrocephala (assembly GCA_013398855.1). Lineage (NCBI taxonomy): Eukaryota > Metazoa > Chordata > Aves > Passeriformes > Acanthizidae > Mohoua > Mohoua ochrocephala. The sequence goes on from VZTA01020198.1 coordinate 393,206, forward strand.
TATTTCCAAAATTAAACTGACCCTTCGCAGTGCCCAGATCTGTCCCTGGAGGCTGCTGGCAGCAAGGAGCAGCCAGCAGCCAACTCTACCGCATGGGTCAGGACCTGGCTGGTACACCTCCAACCTAAAGCCGTGCGAGAAAAACCGTACAATTTGTATGGCTGCCAGTGGGAGAGGATTAGGGACATGGGTTTTCCTTCTTCCTTTACAAATGCCCAGGAAAACTGTCCAAAGTACTGGTTCATCCAGTCCTGCCATACTCATCACAATAGACTCAGCCGGTCTGCTGAACCCAGAATTCAAGGGGGAGACTTTCTCCTTCACACCCGTCCTCAGTAACAATAAAGGACAAGGGGTGACATCGGGCATGACTGCAGCCTAAGGGCCTCGCCCAGATATCGTCCTGGAATTTAGAAATAAAGTCTTAGTGATCATGCTTGAAAAGAAAGAATCTATGGGCGGTTTTCCATCAAGCGTGTATCAGTCAACACTCTTTATTTCAGTTTTGAATAAAACTTTGTAACTGGTGCAGCTAAGGCAAAACACTCTTTAAAAAACCCTTCTTAACCAGCCCAGTTTAGCTTATCAGCCATTTCTACTTTAAACAGGTCTAAAAGCACTTTCCACTCAGAAAGGCCGCTGTTACTTTTCCAAATGAAGATGCTAATGCACAGAAGTTAAAAGCCTCACAGCTGTGTGTTCTGAACACACAGAAGAGTTACACTGGTGAGCTAAAGGGGAGATAATAATAAAAATGCTCCCAAACTAGACTTACTTGAAAAAGAAAGGGTATGTATCTATAATTCATCTTATATTCTTGCCCAGATTAGTTTGGCATAGGGGTTTAAGGGATACATAAAGGCTCAAATCCTCAGCTATTGTCAACCTGAGATGTGGCAGTTCACCTTAAAAATGTGGAGTTGGGCCCATGCAAACCCCTCAGCCAACAACATAATAGATTTCCAGAAGCAAAAGCCCAGCGTAGAAACACAAGTGGAGAAGGAAGTAGTGCCTGGGTGGAAGAAGAGGGAAGAAGAGAGCAGGACTGCAGAGCAGAGCAGAGCAGGCAGCAGGAAATTCTCAGTAGTTTTGCCACTACCACTGCAAAGAGCTTTCTAGGCAGTTATTTACCAGTCACCCAGAACAGCGTTGTTGTTAATGAGTTATTACTTATATCTCAATAAACTAAGGCAACCAGGTAATTACTTAATTACGTATTCCCTCCCCCCTTTACTCCTTTCTTCAAAGAGATTTTAATGTGAAAGCCATCTTCTGTGTCTCTAAGCAGTAATATACACTTGAGCTTTCAAGCCCATGTATCATAGAATATAAGAAAAAAGCACCAAAATAATAGAGAGCTGTAATTCTACTGATGGTTTTTGGTGATAAGAAAAGCTGCAGTGGCGTGGCTTGAAAGGGTTTGTCACCATAACTCCAGGATCAAATTTCCTTGTATTACAGAAAGATGGCAGAAAGAGTCTGCAAAGGACACTCAAGGAGACATGTAATAAATGCCATGAAAAGAGCAATTCTTTCTGATAGAAAAGCTTTAACACAGTCACAAAGTGCCTAATCATGGAAGTGCTGAGTGAGTTCACCCCGCCTTGAACTTCAGCAGGATGCAAGGTGCTCAGCACCCCTTTGCAGAGGCTCAGCACTTCAGAGAATCGGGTCCCAAACCAGGAGGAAAAATCGTTTTCAGAAATACATGTGGCAAGGTATAAATTCCTACCTAATAAGATAAATCAGGTTTTATTTAAGCATTGGCATACAGAAGAAAGAGATCCCAGACAGGGCGATATATTTGAAACGATCCATTTGTTTCCTCCCCCAGAGTGGAATCCAATGTAAGAGCCATTTTGAGAGTTGGAGAGGTATTTGACTGCTTTGGCTTGTACCAGCCTTCTGCACAGGGGTGAACCACAACCTTCTCAAAATACTTCATACCTGTGAAGGGCCACAGCTCAAGCAACTTAAAAGTAAATAGCGTCAGAGCATGTAATAAGAGATTTTGTGCACTAAAGGCTATCTCTTGGCCATGATTTCAGATTCTACTTAATTATTTCATGGTAAGATTTTTCTGCAACAAAATCAACAGCCATTTTCTTGGTTTTGTGGGTTTCTCGTTTTATGGAGATCAAAACCAGCCTAAGACAAAGATCACATCTGAAACAGTGGCCTATGAATGGAAAGGAGGAAATGGTCCTAAGGATGTCAAATTCCTTTTGGGGATCCCCACAGATGGCATGCAAAATATATGCAAATTCCTTGACAGTGAAGCAGGGTGTTCCAGGGAAGTCTAACCTGAGGAAAGTTTATCTCTTTCCCTATTCAGTTTGGACTGTTGGAACAAGCCATCTCTGTGCTGCCTTCAAATTTGGAATTTGCTTCTCTATCTGGTCTTTAAACAGCTGGGTCAAGCACATCTGTGTATGACTTGGGTGTTTTATCATGAAATTTAAGGCTGGATCCATGAGTGAAAGGTCAAGATAGCAAACATGGAGGTAAAAGCATATTTGGTTCTTCCCCTCAAACTGCCACGGTATACGAGACGTCTATGAACATTTCATGTGATGTTTGTGATGCTGCACTGCTTCGAGAGACCATAACTGCAAGTCATCCCAATAAACAAATTCAAACCCCAGATGATATGAAAAGGAAAAAACCCCACTCATTCTTTCACTGTGCAGTTCTACTTGCATAGTTAAGGTCAGTATGTGTAAATTGTTTCTGAAGAGCAGTCTTAGAAGCAGCCATAAACATTGAGATACTCCTGGTCTCCCCTCAGGCAGCCATCACCATTAGGGCAAGCTGATATTCATTACAATTTCCTGAGTATGCACCAAATGACCTGATAGGGTTTTCACATAAACCTGGAAATGGTCAAGACTCACTCAAAATGCAGCCCAAGGAAGTTATGCCTAAACTGGGGAATATCTGAGAAGTTATCAGTCATGTTGTAACACCACATCGGGAAGAGCTAAGCACAAAATATTCCCAAAAATATAAACCAGAAGTAAGTCTGAAGAATGATCCAAACAGTCAGAGGGCTCTAGGATCTAAGGTCACACAACACTATGTACAAGCCCAACAATAGAAAAGCTGCATAAATGAATCTTGGTTGGACAGAACCAATAAATACAGAATCCTGTTGAACCCTGTAGGAAACTACATCATTCTTTCTGCTGGCCTCTGCTCTGGGCAGGCTTTGGGAACTGTCTGAAGCTGTGATCAGAGGACTGGTCCAAGCACCTCTGGTTTCAGGGCCATTTAAACCACATGAGTGTTTCTGGTCTTTATTACGAGAATTAGCGTATTCTGTTTGTTTTTTTTTTATTACTCTTTCTGAAAGCTCCTTTGTTTCATTTCCCCCCCCATCATATACTGAGTATTTCTCTGACTCATAGCACCTCTGCATCATAGCCTTGTTACTCATCAGTAGAGGGCTGTACCTCAAGCTAAGTGAAATAAGCTGTGCGTCCCCCTCTATCTTGACATGCTTGTGTGACTTACAGATACTAGAAATCCATCTTCAGGAGTCACACCTCATTTTCTGGTAATGAACTGTAGGGTCCATGCACTGGACTGCCTCTCATTGATTGCTAAGGTGCCAACATTAAAGAATCCAGTTTGCCCTATAAAATCACACAGTTGTAAATAGAGGACATTTTCTACTGAGTTATCTTCATAAATGAAGTTGCTGTAGCGAGCTTTTCCAAGAACTCGCAGTCCCACATGCTGCAGTTAAACTGGGATAATGATTTACAGTGCAGTGAAGTAACCTCCTAAAGCTGAACTTTTGGGATTGCACAAGGGACTGTTCATCCACATTCCAGGTTTGATTGCTCAGAATTTATCTTAATTATAAGGGGTTCAATTAGAGTGAAGCGAGGAGGACTGAGAGAGTGAGAGTGAGCAATATTAGAGCTCTACGCGGAATGACTGACAGTGACATAATGCCATCACGTAACTAACATGTTGCAGCACAGAGTTTAAGTAGGCCCCATTCTTCAGGCAGATATGAAAGGTTTGCTTGGTTCTGCTGTCTCTTGCAGGTAGCACAATGGGTAAAGGGGCAGAGGCACACTGCAGACACACAGCTTTATTGTTGCTTGAGCCATTTAAGCAACAAGACTCCACAAGGTAGAGTGACATTACACAATAAAAGCCTGTGGTGCACTCTGAGAGAGGATTAGAAAAATAAAAACTCCCTTAACTATCCATCTTGAACAAGGATAAAACCCATCATGCCACGTTTTCTCAAACTGGTTCAGAAAAAAAGGTCTAATCCCCCAAAAATGGTCTAATGATGGCATGGTCCCATCCAGCCTCCTCATTCATTTACTGTCTCGATAGCTGTTTATTTTCAGATTATTGACGTAAAAATATATGATTCACCTGGCATTGCAGACGCAAAGCCCATTTACCAAAGAGCCTACCAGCACCCTGGACATGGAGCAGTGAAGTCACAGAGCAGTGGGTGGAGAAAGGTGGAAAAGGCACAGAGGCAACAGCGAGATCGTTCAGTTACTCACCACAGACACACGTTCATGATGCCAGAGCATGTTTTACAAAAAAGTAACTGAGTGAAGCAGAAAAGAACCTGTTCCACATTGCCATGATGATCTTTAAACACATTTCAAACCTTTCCTTAGTGGTTTGAGCACACGCCGTTTATACCTCACCAACAGCATCACCTGAGCAGTGTGCACCAGCTGGCCTTCAACAGTGCCCCTAAAGTGTGTGGGACCGACTGGGAACAGCTGGTGCCGTCCTCATTATTTCCATGGCAGCTGAGGATTCTCCTGCACTCCAAGAATCCTCAGCTGCTGCTTTTATCCTCCATCCCCTTTTTTTTTGCAAGACAGTATATATTTCCTTTGAAGAAGCAATGGGGGCTCATAAATTAGACTGACTTCTCCCTGCGACTGTTTCTCCTCCATTTTTCTGCATTCATTTACTCTTGTCATATCTTTCAGTAGCAACTCATGGGAGCAGCACTGCTGACTAGAGATGCATTCGTTCATCTACATAAGAGGAAATCTTCCCTTCTCTCTGCAGTTCTGAAGAGAATATCACAGTGGATTCTCCATGGCCATAAATGTGGGCCAGAGCCACATTCCCAGACAGGGAACCTTGATGGGACTCTATCCTTTTGTCTAAAAACAAATATGTGCAGAAGAACATGACTACAATGAAGAAGAGGTGAATATGGGTTGGGGCAGAGATTAGCTCTTCTTCTCACACTAGCAAATAAAGCATTCAAAGCACCAAAACATGATAAACTGTCCACGACTTTGTGGGGGAGGCTATACAATTGATTCAAGTCCCTCCAGCTAACAAAACTCAGAGGCTCATAGAAAAATTTTCTAATAAACATCTGAAATTAGAGCTCCACTGCTGACAGCAAAATTACAATTTACAGTTTAAAGACGCATTCAATTATAGTTACTCAGAGACAAAGAAGACAAGAAAAATAAAATAAATCTGGAAAGAAAAGGAAGGACTTCAAATTTGCATCAAATCTTAATCCAATAATCTGCCTTTAATTACCCATAGCAGACTCTCTCCTAAAGTGATCAGTTTTGCCTCAGATCTCCAAATCTTTTGGCCCAAAGCCAAACGTATAAGTGCTTTATCGCTCGAGACTGGGAGAGCATCCGTGTCCGCAGGCTCAGTGAGAACATTTATAGCTGGTATGCTTGGCTGCCATTGTGGATTTGGTTTAATCCACTGAGAGTCTTTTTACATCTTTGACTCTGTTTCATGCTTTGAACCAGTGGTAAGATTTTACTGGATTACTCCATCTCTCAGGACAGAGAGAGTATTGTTCTTTAGCCAACTTCTGAAAGTTTGTATTTTAGCCTGTCTGCATTTTTCTGCTATTTGTGTACCCTTTGTCTGATACTGGGAAATTTGCTGGTGCAATAAAGGTAAAGGAGCAACATGAATGCCTACTTTGGGCTTTTTTACTTAAGTTTTTCAGGTTTTTTATGTCCTAGCTGTCTGATATATCAGTAGCAGTTAAAGATGTGGCAGAAGAAAAGAGTTCTTAGAGGCAGTCCCTTCTTTTTCTTCTATTTCCTAGTATTAAATCCACCTGATCATGTGAGAGAGCTATGCAGACTTTCCCTTTAGGGGAAGAACCCAAAAGCAGTAACACTTCTTGGTTCTGGGAAGCCTTGCAAGACAAGCTCAAGCAGCAGTCTGTTGTAAAAGCAGCACTCACAAAGGTGCCAGAAACCTACGTTCATTGGATCGAGTCACACGCATCTGAATGACAATTCCAACAATTATAGTCCTGTCCCATCTCTCTGTGTTGACACCAGCAGTTAACATTATAGGCTGCTTGCTCCTCTGATGATGGTAAATCAAAGAATTATAAAAACTGCTGTCATCAAAAATGCAACCAGTAAACAAAACACAAAGTTAAGAATTATCCCAGCCATAGGACAGACTGGAGCAGAGAGGCATCATTTAATAACCACTGTATTAGCATGATCCAACCCAATTCTAACATAGACCCATTTCTATGACCTCAGAACCATCACAGGCAAAAGGCAATTAATTGTGGCTGGGTAAAAAATTGGTTAGACTGGAAGAAAATCGTTTATGCTCTCTACTGTGCTACCAATGTCTTCTGTATTGCCTTTGTTCAAGAGTTTGCTTTGCAAAAAGGGGAGCGATAACACGATTTAACACAGCTCAATGGGACAAGCCTGATTTGCACATGTATATCTTTTTTTTTTAATGTATGCTTTTCCTTTCATATCATCAATAAAGCTGTTAGCACAGACAGAAATCAGAATCAGTATTTGCGAAATACTAAGATCTCGAGTTCACAAAATGCTATACAGAAAAATCACAGACTGTATTTACACTGCTATGTGGATATTGTTGACACCAATCAATCATTTAATCTTTCGCTTTTCAAAATATTTATAAACTAACTGCACAGTACTTAAGGTTTTCTATCTACAAATCACGGAACAAGCACTAACAAAGCTAGTTTGTTTCAAAAGAATCGCATCAGGTAAGTTCGGAGCAAAAATTGTCCTTTCCTAACTAGGTTCCCTCTAGAAGAGGAGTTCTTCATCCTTACTTCAGCAAATATGTTGATCAAAAAAGGAGCCACGGATTGCAAACTGGCTCTTATTGCTAAATTTCTTCTCACTAACAAAGGACTTTCTAGTAGTGATCCGTGATGAAGCAGCATACACTCTATTTAAGTAAAAGCAACCCCAAGTTTTTTGATTGAACTGGCTTTTGCCTGCTGTTTTTCCTCTCCTTTGAACATCATTGCGCATCCAATGTTTTCCACATCCAAAATTGAAGCACATCAACTACTGCACCTCCTGCCTATGTTGTTTCATAAAGTTTTCCAGATATCTCCCTTCTTTTCCCTTCCCTTTTCCAGTGCATCTGTGCACTACCAAATGCATTTGGCATTCAACTCCAGATATTATTGCATTTTCAAGGTGATTATTATATTTTGGGTAAGGCATATGTTCATACCCAGTGTACTGAATGTCATACCAGTACTCAAGAAGCAGCGTGAGTTGGTCAGACCACGGATGAGATGCAGGAAACAATCTGAAGAGATTAATCATCACAGAAGATATTTGAGGCTCAATTCTGGTACAAATCAGTAGTAACATCTTTCTTATTCACCAGATGCTCACCAAAATAAGATCAACAGAGATGAAATCAGAATTGGATCATGGTAATAAGCATGCAAGTTATAGCACAGTCCCTTAAGCCTAGTGTTATTTGTCTACCAGGGTAGAGAAGATGTACTTTCTCGGTATCCTGACTTGAGGGATGTTTCCAAGAAAGGACAGGGTTATATTGTGAGCACTGTAAAAAGAACTATAGTGTAAAGCACTGTAGCATGCAGAGGGTAGTACTAGAACATACTGTTATGGTTGGCTGTACCTGTAAAATTCATGAAATTATTGGCTTCTTTCAGCTGCAGTACAGTACTTTTACAGTAATTTGTCACTCTGTTTTCAGCAGGGATAATGGACCATGCCTTTTTCTAGGAGCACATTATTTGGCCACTGGCAGCTCTTTATATTTGCCATGAGATCCCCAGTAGCTACATGTTCACCCTCACCGTCCCTCTGCGGGACGCCGCAGGCAATAATGGACCTGTGGGGTTAACGTTTCTTTACCAGAAGCTAATGGCACCTGTGATGATTGGTGTTAATTGGCCTGGCTACGTCCAGTGTGTCTGTACTGCTCCTTTCAGCACGCTATTCCTCCACTTCTGCCTGCACAAAACAGCATGACAGCACTGCAGCCAAAATCATCTAGAAAAATACCACAGTCATTGCTCCTCCCTATCTCACCTGACACTGCTTAATATTGCCACTTTTATATGGCCAGTATCTCGAAGCCCAGTAATAACCTTTTCTATGGCTGGAGATAAATGCCATGTAAAAATGAATGAAAAGGAAGATCAGGGAAAAAGCCCCTTCTGACCTGAGGGCTGATATTTTTCAGCTTTAAAGTTCTCTCCTACCTACACCATAACATCAGTGATGAAACTACTCTTTTCCATCTTATTTGAAAACCCTAACATGTTACTGGCATTATTTTCTGTGAAAAATGGTAAGTCATTAGAATTAGGAAGGAAATTGTTTTCCTGTCTAGTGACATGTTGTGAGTTTTTCAAATTTTTCTCTGTTCTGCAGTGCAGCAAATCCAAAACATTTCTCACTCCATGGGAAAAAAGGTAGGGTGGTTTTTGCTCCAAAATTATGTGAAAGCTTGGCATCCTCCTAACATACAGTAACATGAACAGGGACCAAACCTCTTCCTCTCATGCACAGCCCCTGTTAAAGATTTATTTTCCACATGACAAAGTCTTTCACTCTCTTTTCCATCTGGATTTTGACCACACGTGTGGTCATCCTGATGCTAAAAATGAGACAACTCTCCTCCCCCCCCAACCACCAAAAAGCATTTTCCACAAAGTGTTTTAGATTTGCTAACCATCACCTTTATAACAATTCTTCTGCGAAGCATGATGCAATGCAGTGCTCCAGAGCCAGAAAGCACATGGTTGCTCTGGAAAAGGGATCTGATTTCAAGGTCAAGTTCTTTTCTCCCAAGGGAAGTATCATTTACACACTCTCCAGAACCAGCAGAGCTAAGCACACGTTTCACAAGGAAGAGGGCAAGGTTTTTTTTTAAAAGTAATAATGAGGCATACGCCAAAATGGAAATAACACCTTCCTTTTAACTGCTTGATGTCTAACACAAAAAAACCCAAATCAAAATGAAGCAAAAAAAGGGTCATCATGTTTAAGCTTAGAAGGTGGAAGAACTTTCACCATTTATTTTTTCCAAACACTGAAGTATGCCACTGCTTTTAGATACACATAGTGTCTTTCAACCTGCCCGGAGTGACTCAGATGCTTAGAGAGGAATATGCCAAGAGATAAAAGTGCCAAAGCACTTTCCTGAAGTAGGATTTGCCCAGTTCAGGAAAGGGAGAGGATTCATACCGATCAAGTAGTGAAGTTGGTAGGCTTGGTGCCATACATGGCCACAGAAGAGACACAGGCTCTCACAGAGCTCCCAAATTCATCCTTTGTGCTGGAGGCATCTCTCTTTCCATGACTTACCCTGGGAGTCACGGGAAGGTGGTGCCTAGTCCTGGCACCTGGGGTCCTCATCTAAGTTGTGTTACACATAACCATCTTTGTCTTGTTTTAGAAATACCATTTATCTGTTACTCCTGTTAATTCCAGTAGAACAGAATATGCTCATCTTTTGTACCTAATTAGATAACTCTGCTCACATTTCTGAGAATAATACTTGCTGCAAAACACTAAAGAACAGAACAAATGAATGAAAATTTTGTCTGTCTGCAAACATTAGGATATCCAGCATTATGCACAGCAGTTTGCATGTTCTAAAAATCATCTTTTAAGATTAACACAAGCCAAAGTCTTCACCTGCTGAACTTGACAAATACATTCCCATTGCCAAGAACACACTTTTGCTATAAAAGTGGCTGCTCCACACAGCCTAATCATTAGATACACTCACCCATCCCTTACATTGCACATGGAAAAGAACTGCCCTTAAGGTAGTGAAATGCCAAGAAAAGCAGAAGTAGCTATTTAAGACACCATGTTCACAGACACTTCTTGTTTTTAGATCTTCTCATTTATCTATATTCAAGGTAAAATTTTCAAAACTTTCACTTCAAGCCCTGGATACTGGCAAAGAAGTCATTGTCTGGAGGTAAACCCATCCATTTATCTATATCTGAGCTCCAAATTATTAGAGTTCAGCAAAATCCTGAAGGAATAAAAATTGTAAAATCTCTGTAAAACTTTCTGGACCAGCTTTGAAGTCACGAGGTCTGAAGGAGGAGAGTTGTAAAGGAGCAAAGGGATAGGCTGCTCTGTGTGAAGCATGTAAGAGTGCCTTGGTAAGATACAGCTGTGATGCTGCCAAACACCATCCTTTGAAGGCTGTACACGGTGAATGAGCTGTAGATTTCCTCCCTTTTTCTCATTATAAATTCCATACACAAGCAAAGTTGCTCTATTCAGGCATGTTAAACTGTATTTGCAATAAAAAGGAACTGAGGCAAAGGGCACCAAATCATGTAATCATATTTGCCCTGCAATGTCTGTAGTGAAGCGATACCCCAAATAACCAGGAATGAGTCTTTCAGGTATCAGCTGATGCATAGCCAGAGCAGGGAACTGTGCCTGGGCATATTTTCCTGCAACTGGACTGCACCAATGCCATTGGCAGCAAGCTGCCAGTCAGCACTTAATTTTGTTCCACTTGCTCTCTGAATTTCTTGATGTTCTGCTAACAGAACTATGCCATTAAATCTTGCAGGTCTTGTAAGTGGTCAGAGGAAAACCTTTATGCTTTGGCTGTATTTAAAATCCTTGAGCCATCCTGTGACTACATAAGAACATGGGCAAGTTGTCCTTTTAATTATTAAGTGAAAGGACAATAAAGTATTTTTCTGGGTTTATAGCCTTTCCACAGCAGTATTCTGCAACACTGAACACTTCAATTTGTCTACAGGCAATTTACCTTTGCATGGATACGTACAAAAAGTTGTCTCATTCTTAAAGATGTTTCCTGTGACCTTCTCCTGCATGTGGCACATCTCATACCCTCCCCCACCTAAAAGCACTACTGGTGGCCCTGCTATAAGCTGTGCAGATGTTTCTACCCCATTATTGCAGCTTTATAGTTGCAAGAGCCTTCCTCGAACAGATGTTCTTTCTGTGTGCATATACCATACTTCCCACTGCAAACACTTTTACAACATAAACAGCAGATTGTCTTGCTTCTGTCGTTCGGATCAAGAGAGAGTAAATGCCTCATTCTAATGATGTGAATTTTCTTCCCAGAGTGCTTAATGTCTTCCATTCTCACTGGCCCTGCTCACTTCAGGTGTTTCATTTCTGTTTCTTGGGCTCTTCATCACTTATCTTTACTCTAAAGGGTCTCCCTAAAAATATCCTCTTCCTGAATCTCTTTTACTGTTTTCACTCTCTTTTAATCCATTTTGCTGTGTCCCCTTCCTTTTGTAGAAGCAACTCTGCCTTCTTCAGCTGTGCTCAACAAGGAGCTAATTCAATGGATTCAAAGGAGAGTACATTTTTTGTAGTAAGAATTAATACAAATTAGTGAATATAATTCCTACAAGTTGTAGAATAGGAGACAATAATTCAGCAATGAAAGAAAGTTTGCAATGGTTAGGTATTGCAAGATTTGAACACACCAATCCCTCTGATGTTTAATGGAAAGCCTAATTTATAAGTGGAGTAATTTGTACAGAGTCTTGTAAAATTATGAAAACATTGCATAGATCTTTGGCCTCTTTCACAGTGATTATGATTGCTTTCAGAGGACATCTTCATTCATGACTATTTCTGATTAAAAATTATCTGTTCCTGTGTTTTCAGCTTCTCCTGTTTTCATCAGACATTTGTCAGGAATATAGAAGCAATAATAATATAAATTTCATAGCAATTACAAAACGTAACATTTGTCATGGAATAGTAATACATCATGAAGAAGCAAAGGTATGGAGATTCTTTCTGCCACAGCTAGTTTGCTTTGGACGCTTGAGCTGGACTGTTTCGAGGTACCTGAAGTATCCTAATGACAACTCGTACAGCAGAGATGTGACAGGAGGCTGGGAGCATCTTCTTTGAATCTCTTCCAGCCTCAAAGTCATGGAAGACATCACTCTTGTGCTCTGCAACTTCCTGAAACACAAACTCTGTCGCAGTCCTAATGTCGGTGATTAAAATCCTACCCTGTGTTTCCTTATCATAATTTGCCTTTTTAAAAATCTGTTAAAATCACCTTACATCTAGCTTTTCAACTGACCATATTGTTCCATTTTTGCTCACATTGCAAAAATCTGCATCCTCTCTGCTCTAGTTCTCTCCCACATAAACACCATTCCACTGAAAAATACTCTGTCACCTCCTTGCATTAGTTTCTGTTCTCACATTACAACTTCCCTCTTACTCCTTACACAGATGGACTAAAAGCTATTTGGCCTGCTCACTTCCAGCTTCATGGATACAATATTAGATGGCTGGCACCTACTATGGAGGCAGTCTTTGAGGGTTTTGCAGCTAAAAGCTGTACTTACAAACGAGGGTCATACAGCTTAAAAAGTAGATTAGGTTCCACTGACAGTAAAATCGGACTATGGTCATTTTGAATACAAGAATTAAATTAGTATAGGCTGAAGACACAGCTCAGGGTTTCATAAAAAGGTCAGTGATCCCCTCTTTTGCCTTTCTTAAAGCACTGTAAAATTAATAATAAATTTCTATTTGTTTGAAAATCACTGATTTCTCTGTCTGGTAGTCTATGAAACTTTCTACATCTGATTACAATTACTTTGGAGATGACAATCTTGACACAAATAAATTTTTCTCTTTTTCAGTCTTTTTACTTATTCACAAATGAAATCTAGCCATTCTTTAAAAGTAACCATATACCAGTGAATTAATAATAAAGTCTAGCTGTAAAATTTTCTCTCTCAGAAATGTTTATGCATCAATTCTATTAACTCTTATTAATACCTTACAAATACAATCTGTGTTACATTCATCTACTTTGAGATTATGACCCTGAGCCAAGCATTAGCACTAGTTAAAAATTCTTTTGAAAAATAGCAGTTGGGAAGAGCGTGCGTGAAAACTGAGGAAAAACAGATTTCTACTGTCATCCTCTCTGCACCATGCCCATCCATCTCACTGCCATCCACCATGGGCCTGCTCAGTTCCCTTCCAAGATGCCCTGTGCTGGCTGCTGCACCGAGGAGCAACACACAAGCGTAGCTCTGAAATTACTGCTTAGATTGGTCATGGCTTGAGATGGTTCTACTTATCAATATTACCAATGTTAGCTGTGGATTCCTCACTGGGTAAGGCAGTTCTACTGAGCTAGACCCCCAACAGAGACGTTTAAAAGTGAAAATTAGTATTTTTCAAACAAGAAATATTTGCGATATCCAGGTAAACGCTAAGATATTCCATGAGATAATCATCATGTTACTGCTGGAATTTAGCTATTATTTTTGAATACTCAGTTAGAGCTTCGTGCTTGTTATCATGTAAGAGCAAAGGTGTAGTTGTATTAAACCTTCTTCTCCCCATGAAGAAAAATAAACAAATAAATAATCGGATGCCATGAGCTGAAGAGTTTACAGTATTTATATTTAAACAGTAGCTACATTTTCCTTGAAAATAAAGGAAGACTCACCTAAGTCAAAGATAACCTGGAGTTGCTAAGATGTCAGTGATGTCACCAACATCACCAATGTTTCTATCAGTTCTTCAGGAAGTTATGCTCTAATGGAAATATGAGAGGAAAAGTGCACTCACACATTTTCTCACAAATCTCATATTTTCTTAGCCAGTGTTTCTTCTCAGCCATCCTCACCCACAATCTCAGTTCTGTCAAACCAGAAGAGAATGAGCCTCATCTTTTCTGTATAGTGCTTCCTCTCCTACCCCAGATTTTCCAGCTTCAGTTCCACTGTGAGATGGGTGTTCTCGTATTTTTCAGGAGGACAGTAGATCAAGCTACATTTGCTCTTTACTACACCCACATAAACCTGGAGAAAATAATTTATTACGTGGAATGAAACTTTATTTACCCAATTAAGTAAAAAACAAAACAAAACCCCCCAGAAACTAGGAGTGGGACCTACTAAATATCAAGTGCTTCAGTTTGCTGAAATACTGCAATGGATTGATGAACTGGAAATATTTCTTCATTATGGGCTGCATGTAGGGCACCAGCACTAAGAAATTAAAGTCTCGAATTGACACCATGAGCCATTTGAAATCACGTGTACTACCTGAAGACAATACATATATTGAAATATTAGTGCAGAAAGTGTATTGTATTTCCAGTGCCAGTGTGCTTAATTTGTTTACTAATTTAGGAGAATTTAGACTTCAGGGATGGAACAGGTATGGAACTATTCAGTTTAGGAAACTGTTTTATCTGGATAAAGTGGGGAGTTTGGGTCTTTTCTTTTCTTTTCCTTTTTTTTTTTTTCTTTTAAGTGAGGAGGATGGGGAGCAGATGCCTAAAGCAGAAATTCTACAAAACTCATTAGCCATAGTAAAATTAAATTAGTGCTCTCTAGATAATCCCAAGTTATTATCCATGAATCTTTGTACAACAGTGCCCTGCGTCTCTTTTCCTCTCACACATATTACTTCTGCCTTTGGACTGCTCTTTGGTTCCTTTTGGAAAGTCCATGGTTGAGCCATTGAATGAGTACGGTCCCTGCAATAAAAAATTGGGGTGATTTTTATTCCACCTCTCCTCACAGCTGCATGAAATGCTTCTTCTGTAGCCCTCTGCTAAAACAGGAGACCAAATTCTCCAATGTCTCCTGTTCCATTTAGTTGTTTAGATCTGCATGAAAAGTCTCCAGTCCTTGCCTACAGTCAGGGAATTCAGAGCACAGCTGAAGAGGAAAACTCCTGGGATAGCCCTGAGGCACACGTATGAGCAGTGCATTTATAGGGAATGCCAATTACAGGGATCCCAATGTCCCACAGAGCAGAAATCACAACTATGGCTCAACAGAGCACTGGGACATGGTGTTCCTGCTCCCCTTTTCCCAGAATCAGAGACTGGGTGAAATTTAAGGGTGTTTTTAGGTGGCCAGACCAAGGAGGTAATTCTCCTCATGCCCTCCAATTCTCTGAGACTTCTGGCATCTCCACGGCTCTCCCTGTTGCAGAACTGAAGCTTCAAGGACTTTCCCCAATAAATTGCAGGAGGATCTTTGCATCCTCCTTGATACATGGGAGAACTGTGAGAAAGTTTTGGTGGATTTCAATAATTTCATGATTTGATTTCATTCTTTCCTGCAACATGGGTTGACTATACCACCACATGAAGACAACATCTGAGCCCTAGCTTATAGCCAGCACGGAGGCAGCTTGCTCAGTCAGAAGCTCTGCAACACATCCAAGCTAGATACTTCGTAGGTGTTTGGGAGACAATTGGGAACAACACTTGAGTTAGAGCTTGCAATTAGCTCTGCAGTACAGATACACTCTCAAATTCTTTCACTCACTTTCACTTGCAAAGGCAGCCAATAGGTATTTTCTCAATCAAAGTGGTTTTATTTTAATCTGAAAAGGCTTTACATAAAAAAGTCCTTTGGATACCTTTTCTACTGCTTGAATAAAAAGCTAAGGGAAAAATTCGGTTTTCAAGAATCTGAGTTAGGAAATCCAATCCTGTTCCAGACTAGCAACAGTTGAGTGCCTAAAGGCAGTCTCACAACACACCATCTGATTAAGTTAGAGCAAATCTGGACAGCTTTCAGAGAATACACAACGCACTATTCTCAGCCTTGGGAACAGAAAAGTAAAAGGAAGGGATGCTTTCAAGGAAGATAATAAGCGAAAAAATTAATTGAAGAATCATCTACCAAAAAAAATTTCCCTTTGTAAAATGATGATTAATCAAAGCAAAAAACAATCTACGAAGGGGGAAAAAGTTAATTTTGACAAATCTCAGCAACTATCACATTGAAATATTATATATATATATATTTATTTTTTTTTTTCCCCTGCTGGGATCAGGTTGGGTAAAACTTCCAAAAAACTTCCACTCTCATTTGTCATTGCCAGATCAGGGCTGTATGACACTGAGAAAAATGCAGCAAGAATAACAATATAAATATGTAAGTTCTTCTGAAGCCAATTTTTACATCTCTTTCACTAATCTTCTCTGTGTGATTGTGAGGAGTAAAACACCTTCCTGATATCAAACATCTACATTAAGTGACAGGTGGGGAACACCTGCATCCACAAAAATTGTACCAAATTCTCACCACACAAGGTTCTAGAGACCTTCTGCTCAACCACGTACCACTCACCACTGTTACCAACCGTATCTCAGGTTAGAAGAATGCCTCCAAGAAGCAGACACACCAATGCAAATATCTGAGAGAAGTCTTTCCCGAAGGCATCCTTGTGGTAGTTCTTGCAGAGATGCTTTTTGAAGTCTTTCTGCAAAAATGAGGAAAGACATGGGTCCATCTCTACTTCTTGTTGAGAACCATTACTTCCAAAGCAGTGCTAAACCATCTGTGCTAGGTGGCCTCTCTGGAATTTACCATCATAATGCTAAAGAACATATTTTAGTCGAGATTGCACCAAACCAAGATGGCAGATTGTTTTTTCATTTCCCAGTGAAATAGCCTCTGTTTTTCCCCCCATTTTCAGTCTGCAAAAGCTATGTCATAATATCAATAAAATTGGTACATCACTAGAAGCCACAGTTCCCAATCTTTGCTTCATGTGCAACATGTTGCCCACGAGACTCTCTGATATTGCCTCTTGATACAGTAAATTAAAAACTTAAAATCAGGGCCTACAGAGAGAGCAAACCTGTCCACGAAATGCAAGTTGCTCAGTATTGCTCCTCCTGGGACCACTGTTCTAGAGTAATGTGCAAATATTCTCAGCAAATCACAGCTTAAATATCAGTTTGTTTGCCAAGTGATTCTCCCAACTCCTTGCTTACAGCCATGAGAAAACATTTTATTTATTAATTATTATTTGTAATTTGGGAAAACAAATGGCTGTATTCCCAGTCAGTCAACTCTCCTATCCACATATGTGCATTCCAGGAGCACAAGCTTTACCTCTGGCTTAGAGAGGTGTTTTTTTCCCCGGGATCCTTCATTAAAACATTAGCAGCACATTACTGCTTAGCAGGTGCACAGACCCCATAGCCAAATGTTACTTGTTAACTGTGGTGCAACATTATATGGCCATAAATGTCTAGGTATTAATCACATGTTTTGATTTGTATCCAAAATGTGATTTATGCTCTGGATTTCTAAGACTGTGTGCTAAACTAACAAGGAAGAGTGAAGGAATTCAGTTCAGTCAGGCAGCTGAATCACTCTCTGCCATGAAGTGGATGTATCTGTGAGCAGGCAGGGCAGTGCTGGAAGAGCAACTGGAATCAACCACACCGGCAACGGGGGAGGGAAGGAAAGCAAGCCATCTTTGACAAATTCAACTAATTTCTTTCCTTTGCTAAGGAAAAGAATATAAGAACAGCTCACAGCAGGGTTCAGAGGGTAAGGAAAAATACAAGCAAACAACTTTCCCAAATCCAATTTCCTTTCAAATAAAAGAGCAGAGCTGTTCCCACTAGAAGTGGAGCTCTTCCACTATATTCAAAGCAGGATTTGACAACAATATAGTAGTCTGTTGGTACTTATATGCTAATTTATATATGATTTCAAGAGGGAACAAAGCACTGACTGGCAGAAGGTCTGCAGACCAGTTTCACTAAGTCTCTCTGCAGTGCTATTTATTCTACTAAAAACACACTGTGCTGCCATGAGGGTCAACAGTAGAAATTTTGTTGTCACTGCTTTTACCACCTGACACTCCTGAGTTGCTCGGTTGTGCCGGTGAAACACAGTGCAGCTCATGCTTCAAGCACAGCACCTCACGTGGGACATGGATGCATCAAGAAGAGCGCTAAGCAAAGCTGCGGAAAGTCAAAGAGGAAAGCCTATAGAAGGATGCTTCTTTCCAAGCACCTGGTTTTCTCTAATTTTAGGAGAAAGTCCCACATGATTTGGCCTGTAGCAAAGCTTAGGAATAGATGAGGATACTCAGATGGATTTTTGCAAAATCCTCCCTTCATTCTTCTTTTGAACTTCCTAATTCCTACTTTGGCCTAAGGACTGCATTGAAAAGGTCATTCATGAACACAGGTGAAAGCAGTACTTGCATCCCACCTGCACATGCAACAAGCTGAATAACTGGCAACTCAACTCCAAATCAAGAGAGGAAACAAGGATAGGATTCCACCCCAAATGCAATATCTGAAACAATGCACTTCAAAACACCTGAAACAGGATAGGTGTACCCAGTTTCTCACAGAGCTATCCAAGGACTGGCTGAACTGCATCTCACTGCATAAAGGCCCTTAACTTTCCAAGGGATTCGCTGTGACGCTATGCTCCTCATTTTTCATTCAGAATCCTATTTCCTGGCACTGATTTTGCCTTCACCCACATTTGCAATGATTTGCTGTGCTTTCTGTTATAAGGGAGGAACTCTGTTGCTGTCCTGAGACATTACCCAGGATAAGGCATAACATATGCAAGATATGGTATATCCTTCAACCTTGACTTCCACCTTCCTCACTCTGACATTTGATTTCTCCCATAATTTCCAAGGCCAGTTGAGCAAATCACAATAATCAATTACGATCAATGAAAATTTTTATCTGTGACCTCCCTTTAGTGTGTGTGTTGCTTCCTATTAGCTAATGCCACTCAATTCATTTCTTCTTGATATTCTTTTTGTACTCAACAAGTAGTCATAGTTATGGCCAACCCATCTTTTCAATGTAAACCTTGCTCTAACATGGGAATGAAATCACTACAGATCTATTATTTCTCGGAACAGGATATTTCATTTGCATAAAATATTCTGCACTTGACACAGTGCCAGGAAGAAACACCTAATGTCCATTCTTCATTGCACTCTTGCTGTGGCCCTAGGAACAGAAGGAATCACCATGTTAGTCTCGTGCCTATTACTCCCGAGTTCCCCGCTTCTTAGTCCCACCTCTGATTTATACTCCCATGACTCTCTGAGAGCCCTGTCAAGTCAGTGACCAAGATAATGGACAAAAAGGAATTTCTTACATGATGTAATTTCACATTAAACAGGATGGTTCACAGGTTGTAATAGAAGGTCAATAGCAGATATTATAACCCCTAAATTGGTTGGAAAAAAATGGTTATTTGAATCAAAACCTAAATAAAGTTCCATACAAGTCGAGATAGCTGAAGGGAAATGTCTCCATGCGTGTCAGTGATGTGCCTGATCTAATAACCTCAAAGGAAGGCAGATCTCTACCTTGCTCATTTTCATAGCAGCGGGACTTACTGGCAAGGAATGGCATTAGCACTGTGTTCAAATGCACAATGTCTCCTTTTACTTTTAAGTTGGATGGCTATATTCCAAAGTAAAAAAATTATCTAAATGTCATTAGTCCAATGGGAATGCAGAAAATGTACATTTTGGAGACAGATCAACCTGTTAAACAAGAAAAGGAGACCAAGAAGGAATTAATTAATTGAATGGATTCATGAGTCCCTCATTTGTTATTAATAAAGCACTGAGGAATAAAATGTTGATGAGACACAGTCATTCACCTTGGATCAGTATGCAAAAGGAAAATTCAGTGCACTGTAGATAGTTATCAAGGCCATATGCACAGCTTTTTGTACTGAGTTATGGATGTTATAATAAATGGTAGACTCAACATTGCGTGCGTATACTTTGCCTAGGGATGAATTTCACCCTAAAAAAACCCGATGAGGCAAATTTTAGAGAAGAAGAGAGCTGATTTAATACAATGTATAGCATGTAGTCACTAATGGACTTTTAGTTATTCCCAAAGATAACTGACCCCATAAAGGGTTTTAAGTAATTCTTAACATTATTTTCATACACTTCAAAGACAATCAGTCTCTTAAAACTATTTCTATATTTCTTCATATTACAGAGCTATATGCATCTTAGAATATTACACAATTATCTATATACGGTACTTTCTGCTTTCATGGGCAAAAGTGTCCTGTGGTAATGACAACCACAGTATTGAACTTTCCCATTTCAGAAGTCTAATGTATTTTGCCTCAGCTCTTAGGTCTTCTTTTTTTGTTACTTATGTTATAT
>VZTA01020200.1:0-23004 GCA_013398855.1 Mohoua ochrocephala
TTGGACTCGCTGATCCTTGTGGGACCCTTCCATCTGAGGATATTCTGGAATTCCAAGGATCCTTTGGTCATCAAATCACGCAAAGACGCCCAACACATGAGCACCATGTTCAATAAATTGCTCAGAGGTGAATATCAGAGGTAACCTGGTCATTTATGGTGTCCAGTGCAGCTCCCAAAATCCGATTCATTGTCCTAATTCACCAGTGTGAGCTGCAATGAATTAATTATCTTCCTAAAATCAGGCAATTAACAGCCTGTTTGCTTCCACCCTTAATCTCTTGGTCCTAATTTGGGTTTTAGGCCTGGTCATCCTTAGACCCAGGTCAGGATTTCGTTTAGGACCTGTTCAATCAAAAAGCTGCTCTTAGGGGAGGGCAATTATTTAAATTTTCAACCAAAAAAAGCCTTTCAGGAAGGAGAAAAGAGAGGGAATTGAGCCATAAAATGCTCGGAAATTTCTCTCATGGCTCAACACAATTTTCATGGATTAACAGCACACCTTGGAATATTTCAGCTGGGAATGGGTCATGGAAATATTGCAGGGATGAGATGTTTGTTCAGCACAGCCCTCCTGGACTGGGATCACCGAGCTCTGAATTCCCATGACTTCCTGGAGTGCTGCATCCCAGGAACCACCCTTCAAGGGGATGCTTTGCACCAAGGGTAGAATCAGAGGATCCTGGAACGGTTTGGGTTGGAAGGAGCTTTAAGGATCATCTCGTTCCAACTTCCCTGCCATGGCCAGGGACACCTTCCACTAGACCAGGTTATTCCAAACCCCATCCAACCTTGTAGCAGCAAAATACACTTAAGGAAAGGGGAGCTTGTCATTTTTACACTAAAATTCCCTGCTTGGAGTCAGAAAAAGCCGATTCAATCCCCAGTTTTAGCCTAATTCCATAAGAACTTTGTCATCTCTCCTGGTTTTTAATTGCATTTCATGATTTTATCGTGGGTCTTGCATTATTTGTGATTTTTTTTCTTCAATTTTAACTCCAGAATTTCAGACGAACCTTTGTTAAATACCCATCGTGAGATTTCCTATCTGTGGAAAGCAACTTGGAAATACAAAGCTGGATGAGAGGGAAAAATCCCTCCAAGGCTCTTCTATTATTGTAGCTTTTATTTATTTGTTGGACACCAGGATTTTCCAGCTTGACCCAGGATTTATCGGTTCTCACGACCTGTCTGCCAGCAGGTTGTGCTCAGGATTCAAGGATTTGGAGTTGATAAAATCATGTAGGGAGAGTTTACACTCCCCGACATCCTCGGCTGCAAAGGAGAGGTGCTGGAAAATAGCAATTCCAGAAAAAAAAAAAAATCCATACAGAGAGATGCCAAATCTGCCATCCAGTGAGGAAAAAAGACTCTCAGTAATTACGGGCGAACAAAATTCCTTTTGCTGCGTCCCTTATGTGAAATGTCACATAAAGAGAGAAAAAAAGCATTAAAACCCAAAGGAATTGGAGTTCTGGGCTGCAGCTCTCTCAGGACATCCCACTCGGGCCAGGTTTTTGTGGTTATTTCAGGAAAGGGCAAATTCCCAAGGTCGCTGTTGCATTTTTACTGCATTTTTTGGGAATTCTTTGTTTCCAAAATATTTCCCTGTCAGGGCGAGGTATTTCCATGACCTGGGCATCAATGCAACTCCAAAGGACTGAGAGAAGGCAGCAAATCCCAAGAGGAGAGGAATGAGTTAATGATGATGTCGGGCCTTTGGGAAGGGAATTCCTGACTGGACTGGAAAACGTGGCAAAAATCCCAACAGTTTTAGCAAGACCATAAATTCCAGCCTGGGTTTTAATCATATTATGAGTGTGGGTTTGAATTTTAATACATAAAAGTGTGCACGGAAATGACAGTGGCATTTATTTATTTATTTACTTATTTATTTATTTATTCACAAATATATTGTTTGTGGATTATCCTCCAGCTGTAGGTCAATGCAGATTAAATAAACACATATTTATACCACTTACACAGATAAAAAACACTTTTCTTTCTTTTCTTTTATTATTATTGTTTTCGCAGATTCCCTGAATAGTCTCAGCTGGAAAGGACCCACAAGGATCGAGTCCAACTCTTAAGTTAATGGCCCATACAGGAATGAAACCTACAGCCTATTTTAATTTATTTTAATTTCATTTGCTACACAAAGGACCTCAGGGATCATCCAGGATGCCTTAATGCCAATATTCCTAAAAAAAAAAAAAAATTCATGGAGAATTGTGTGGAAGATCCGTCTACAACCCATCAGGATACAACCAATTTAAAGCTTTATTTATATCCCATAGAAAAGAGGAACAAAATCCTCTTCATCTTAAACCAGAGCATGATCCGGATTTGTTAATCGGGGATCTTTTCTGGAGAGATCTGGCTCCTCTCTGAGGTTATTTTGGTGCAGAAACGAAAATCTCATCCCACTATAGAGGAAAAAATGGAGCCTAAAAGTGATAAAAGGCAGAAATCCTGAACAGCATTAATGAAACATCTGGAATATCCTCCCAACAAATCAAGGGATCAAAGGCTGCGGGAGATGTTGTTGTTTTTCGGTTGTGCTAAAAGAGGAGAAGCATTCCCAGATAATGGCTTCATTCACCTGAGGCCAAATAATTTGCTCAGAGTTGCAGAAAGCCGAATCTGTGCTGTAAAACAGTTTCCCGGTGTTCCTCTTGATGGTATTTTCCATAAATTTCCACGAAGGCACTCAGGTGATGGCAGTAATGACACTCATTGCAGGTGTTTCTACTTAATCACTCATTAACACCAATTTTGCTGTTGGGATTTAAACGATATTTCCATCCTGCCGTGGGCTCTTGGGAGAGCAGGAAGGGATTCCAGAGAGCAGCTCTGTGATTTCCAATTTGACCAAGGAGAAACTGGACTTTTCCTGCTCAGGGAATCACTGAGGTCTCTGGATCCTGAGTCTTCGTCCTGGGTTAAAAATGCTGCTCCAGAGCTGGAGGATCCTGGATATCTTTAATTATTTTGCAGCCAGTGGTTCGAGGGAATAAAGTCCATGGGATGTCTGCCCGTGGGATCCTGAGGGGAGACCTTCTCACTCTCTACAACTCCCTGAAAGAAGGCTGGATCCAGGTGGGAATCAGTTTCTTCTCCCTGGTAATGAGTGACAGGATGAGAGGAAATGGCCTCAGGTTGTGTCAGGGGAGGTTTAGGTTGGATATTAGGAAAAATTTTGTCGTGGAAAGGGTTGTAAAGCGTTGGAACAGCTGCCCAGAGAAGTGGTGGAGTCACCATCCCTGGAAGTGTTCAAAAAAGTGTGGATTTGAGGAATGGGTTCAGTTTTGAACTTGATCTCAAAGGTCTTTTCCAGCCTTAAGGATTCAGTGATTCTTCCCTTGGGTGAGGTGAGGAGCCCATATCTGAGCAGGGAACAAATCCTAGAATCCAAATATTTCCTTTTCCTGTTTGTAAAAGCCTGGGGAGGTGATTTGACCTTGAGGTTGACTCTTCACAGTACCAATATTCCCTTCCCAAACACAACATTCCCATGGCAACGGGGTTGGAACTGGATGATCTTTAAGGTCCCTTCCAACCCAAACTATTCCATGATTTTGTGATTTTAAATCCAGTCTAAAATATTGTTACTTCTGCTGACTTCATGAGGTGTGAGTGTGCAGAAGAGCTGAACTTTGAGAGTTATGAAGGTCAAATTCCTCCATCCACCCCATGAAATACTAATATGGATTTTTCTGGCTATTTCCTTACGATTCTGCTTGTCGTACAGAAAGGAAAAGGTTCGAGGTTTAAACTTCCACGAGTCCCGTGTTTAAACCAAAATAAATGAAGAGTAAAGTCAGCAGGTTTAATTTAACCTCCTTGGTTACCCTGAGCAGAGGAAAGGGTGGAGAAGGACATAAAACCCCTCCAAAATCTGCTCAGAACTCAGGTGATGAGTGGTGTTGGTGCAAGTGGATTTTGCTGCTGGACATGGAGCATGTGCTTATTTCAACCCATCGGGAGCGTTCGTGGAAGTAAATACATCCTCAGGATGTTAAAAAAATAATATTTCAGGATTTTTCCAGGCTGTTTGTATATTTGGGCCCTTTTCCAGGGGCCAAATCCCAGAAAAGACAACAACAGCACAACCCCACAACCCTTTCTAACCCAGCACTTTCCCACTCTCGTAGCTCCTGAGGCGCCCCAGCTCCCTCATCCCCGTGGTACAAATTTCCCCGGTGCTGGCTAATTGAGATTCCCGGCCACTCCTTTCCCTGCTCATTCCACATTCCTCCTGAGCTGCTTCTTTTCAAAACTCATTAGTGGCATTTATCCTCATTTAAATGAGGAGAAGCCGCGCAGGTAAGATCTACAGATGGCTCATTGTCTGTGGAGAATCGTTAAAACTCGGGGAAGATAAAAAAAAAAAGGGAAGGAGAAGAAGATTATGCCGAGAAGATAAAAACTCCCGCAGCAAATTATCTGGGGGAGAAAGGGAGGCAGGGCTGGCTCTTGGGAAGGGCTCAGGCAACCTCTGAAGGAGCAGAGGGGAACGTGCGGAGAGAATTTCATCTCTCAAAGAGACAAGAAAAGGAAAAAGCAGAGCGAAGTGATTAAAGAGGAAGGCGAGAGTGAGCTGATGAGCTGGGGAGAAGAAGATCTGTGGAAAAAAAAAGTGATGCTCAAACAGCAAAATTATTTCTGGGTGAGGGACCTGAAAGTGTTCCCCAGAACCCGAATCCTGCAGTTTTGGCCACCTCCTGGCTCAATGTCGGAGCGAGGCTGGGAGGTGCACGAGCACATTTGGACTCTGGGCCGTTCTCCAAGGGATCATGGAATCAATGGAATGATTCGGGTTGGAAGGGACGCTCAAGATCATCCAGTTCCAACCCCTGCCATGGCAGGGACACCTCCCACTGTCCCAGGTGGCTTCAAACTGAAGCAATTTGACACTTCCAAACAAGGGTGGTTTAGATCAGATAGAAGGAAGCAAATCTTCACTGTGAGAGAGGTGAAGCACTAGAAGAGAATTCCCAAAGAAATCATGGATATCCTATCCCTGGACTGTTTCAGCAGCCAGATAACTCAGAGACGTCAAATCTGTCCCACCACTGGGTGCAGATATTTCCTCTGTTAAGCAGAAATTCTCAGTCTGGCAGCAGAGCTGAGTCTGGGCTCACGGTTTTCTCTTTTCTCAAAGTCTTGAAAATGCACAGAGGCATTAAGAGCATCCTGAAACAAAATGCACAATTCCCATTCAGTTTTATGGGCGTGAAATATTAAGAAAAGCATCTTGCAGTTAAAAGGGTTCTGTACAATGAGCTCTTGACCCCCAAACCACTGCTGGCATCTACCAGGAGCTAATAAATCCTTTCTTCCATCACCTCAGTCACCCCGAGGGGTTGAGGGGCAAAGGGGTTTGGTGCTTTTTAACTCCACTCTGATCCCGTTTGTGTTTAAATCACATTTTTTTCCTGCAGATTTCTCGTTTTCTGCCCAGAATTTATTCACTGGGATTTATGTGCTGACAGAATTCAGCTGATAAGTCCCTGTTTATCTCCCAGATTGTTTTCAAACCTTCTTTTTAAGTAATGTGCAGAATAAGCAGAGGATCGACCTGCCCTGTAGTGGAACCTTTTTAATTGGAGTCATCCCAAGCTGGATGGGACTCGGAGCAACCTGGGCTGGTGGAAGGTGTCCCTGTCCATAGATTGGAACCAGATGATCTTTAAGATCCCTTCTATCCCAAGCCATTCCATAATTCCATGGTTCTAAGATGACACCGGTCAGAAATGTCACCACTCCCAGCAGCTGCCTGAGGAAGGGAGGAAGTACAAGCAGGAGCTGCCTTCTTACCCTAATTTTACAAAAAATGGTCTATTTGTGTATTAATGGCCATTGTTTTCATTGTTTTCCTGATGGCAGAGGAGCATTTTTAGGAGCACTCAGCAGGATCAGCAGGAGTTACAGACTCAGGAGCTGATTCTTCCTGGTTATTTGCTGTCCAAGGAACACTGCTGGGCACTTCCCAAATTTCTGCAGTGCCTGTGGGAATGTCTTCGTTCTCCCACATTTTTCTCTATGTAAAGGAGAATGCTGAGGCAGAGGGAGATTTAAAAAAGGCTTCAAAAGGGACACATGGAAGAATAAGGGAAAAAAATCTGTTTTTCTGACTCCTTCCTCCTATGGGATAAAGGCTATTTTTCTATTTGGTCCTGAGAGTTTACAGATTCCTTATCTTTTTTGTTCTGACTCTTCCATCGGGTTTTCCAGGTTTTCCAGCTCTGCTGCTTTTGGTTGTAACAGCTTCTACCTCAGTCCTTTGAAACCCAAGGGATGCTGCTGCTGCTGCTGCTTAGACAAAAACCCTGAGCAGCCTCCTTACCCTGATTCTGCTCACTTTGGCTTCACTTTTCCAGCTGTTTTCTCCAGACACGGGGATGAAAAACTTCCTTTAAAAATCTCCAACCTGGATTTCTGAGTAATTCTACATCTCCAACAAATAGAATTTACAAAGGATCCATAGGAATGCCCTGGGGCTGGAATAAGCAAGTATAAACCCCATCCTATACCTGATCAAACAGACATCGAAGCACATTCGGTAGCAGGGAAAGGATGTGTTCTGTCCAGGAAAGTCTGGTTAGCAGGGAAATTTTCCAAAAAACCAAATGCCACGGAGAAAGGCCAAGCAGAAACATAAGATCTCCCCATGGATTATATTAAGAGGTCATTTTCCACAGCAGAATTCCGAGAATTCAAGGGATTTTCCCCTTTTTCTATCTAATAATCAGCTAAGCAACCTCGTCATCCTCTGTCATTCCCTCTGCCCTCATCCGGCTGGAACCATTAACTCCATCTTCCAGCTCCTTTAGAAGCACAGAAAGGTAAAAATCAGTCACAAAGGATCAGGAAAAAAAAAAACTCTAGAAGAGATTTTACAGTTAGGGAGGAAACCTGCTCCGTATGAAAAGAAGGATGCACCTTTCAAATATCATTTTAAAAAAGGTTAAAATGTTGTTAAATGATGGGAATGTGTGCTGCCACATGGGAAAACTGCTTGCACAACCAGGTCTTTGCGATGAGGGCAGCCACAAACATTCAAAAATCATGAGATGAAGTTAAAAACGACAGAAATTTAACAGAAACCCCAATATTAATTCATCAAATAATGACTTTTTTGATTGGAGAACTTGCTGTTTTCATGCAATTCTGTGCCTGGAGAACGCCAAGGACAGACCAGTCAGAGCAATCTTTCCTTCAGCCCTGAAATATTTCTGTTTGGGGCAGTCACTGATGTGGAAGAAGTTCTGATATCTCACATCCAATGGCAAAATCCAGCAGTCCTGTCATCCCCAAAACTTGAAATTAGATCCCAAGCGTGACCTCAAAGCTAAAATATCTCACAGGAGCCATTTCAATGAAAAATCTGTAACCAGTCCAACTTTTCCAGAGAGTTCCTCGAGCTTTTAGAGCACCCAAGGGAGCCTAACACAATATTCCAATGGGGATCCAGAACATGAAGGAAGGTTTTCCCCTCAGGGGTTCAGTTCTTGTCACAGATCTCAGGACCTTTATCTGAGTGAGAATTGTATTTATTTTTTTGTGATTTAAAGGCTAAAAATAGAGTTATGGAATGTTTTGGGTGGGAAGGGGCCTTAAGGATCATCCAGTTCCAACCCTCTGCCACGGGCAGGGACAGTTTCCGCTATTCCAGGTTGTCACGGCCCCACCCAGTTCCAACATGGAGCAGCAATTGCATTTCCTGCCTTGCTCTCTGCAGAAACAAAGCGAGTTTAATCAAAGATTGTGGCCACTTTTATTGAAAATTGGTTTGGGCCGTTTCCACTCCATTCCATCTGTAATTAGTGAGATAAGGGAGATGGGATTTGGCAAGGAGACACAAAGTCTCAGTCCAATAACTCCGTCACTCCGGGTAAGGAGCTGCTGTCACCTCCTTGGCTGAGAACAGCATCTTTTTGTGAGCCATTTTTAGCATTAAGGATTCCTGAGCTGCTCCAAAGCCACTGGGAGAGGCTGAAAGGCGGAATGTTCATCCCCCATCTCAAACCCTGCACTGCTCGGAGAGATTTTGATAAAGTTTCCTTCCAAAAAAAGTCCAGTTTCACCTTTTCCCATTCCCTTCATCGCGGTGACACAACCTGACTTACAAACTATGAGTAAGTGCTGCCAGAATTCCGACAAAACCTTTCCACCGCTGCACACACCGTGATGGACAAACCCCGTTTCCTCACTGACCAAAGTTTCCCATCTATTTTTGGGGATACAAAAGTAAGCTGAGGCACCCACGGGTTGGGCAGGGTAATTTGAGTTATTAAATGTGGCTGGTGACAAGGTCGGCGCTGGAAGCAAAGAGAGCTGATAACCAGAGCTCTGTCTTGGGAATTGGGATTATCCGAGTCCCTCCCACACATCCTGAGAATCTGCCCGGTCCTGATATCCCAAAGGCAGCAAAAAACAACAGATGGATGGATCCCAGAATAAGGATGTGGAGCTGCTGGAGTGAGTCCAGAGGAGGCCATGGAGATGCTCCAAAGGCTGGAGCCCCTCTGCTCTGGAGCCAGGCTGGGAGAGATGGGGGTGTTCACTTGGAGAAGAGAAGGCTCCAGGGAGACTTCAGAGCCCCTTCCAGTGCCTAAAGGGGCTCCAAAAGAGCTGGAGAGGGACTTGGGACAAAGGATGGAGTGACAGGACACAGAGAATGGCTTCCCACTGCCAGAGGGCAGAGTTAGATGGGATATTGGGAAGGAATTCTTCCCTGGGAAGGTGGTGAGGCCCTGGCACAGGTTGCCCAGAGAAGCTGTGGCTGCCCCTGGATCCCTGGAAGTGTCCAAGGCCAGGTTGGATGGGGCTTGGAGCAATCTGGGATAGTGGGAGACGTCCCTGACCATGACAGGGAGTGGAACGAGATGACTTTTGAAGTCNGTTGCCCAGAGAAGCTGTGGCTGCCCCATCCCTGGAAGTGTCCAAGGCCAGGTTGGATGGGGCTTGGAGCAATCTGGGATAGTGGAAAGTGTCCCTGACCATGGCAGGGGGATGGAACGAGATGACTTTTGAAGTCCCTTCCAACCTAAACCCTTCCAATATTCCACAACTCCTTGGTGGGGCCCATCCCTGCACGCCGTCCTCTATAGAATAAAAATAATGTTCATATCAAACCCACAGCCCCAGCAAATCTTGCATGGATGGAGGTGGAAATAATCCCATCAGGCACATGGGGTTAAAAGAGTCACCCAGGCCTGAAGAACCTTTGGTGGCAGCTGAGATCTGCTGGTGGTGTCTGCAGGCAACAACAAATCCAGAGATGGACTAGGCCATGGCCACTGCAGAATAATTTCCGCCCTGACGAAGTAAAAGTACACAGAATTTCGTGGGGGTTTTTTAAGCAGTCCTTGAGGAATTCCCGGCCCTGCTCAGCTCCTCTGCCTGCTCTTATCAGCCAGATCAGGGTGCAACCCTTTGATGTTTATCCTGTGTTTGCACAAAACCTCAGCAGCACCTGAGTCAGAGCATTAATAGAGAGGATTTCTTGAGCACACAACATCTCCCTCTGCTCTGCTCTCCCTGGGCCTTGTCTGAGCTGGAAACTTTGCAATATCACTGCTGGATTCTCTCACTTTAAGAATATTTGCAGAGGCACCTTCCACCAGCAAACCTTGGCAGAGTTCCTACACCCAGGTTTCCTTGGGAGCCATCAAATTATTGACTAAGCAAAGAAGTCGTTAAACCTTTCAGGCTCTGTTTGCTTGTTGACTTTATGTTCTCCCGTGAGTCATTTTTTATGGGCAAATGCACAAGACAGCACGAACTCCTTGTGATATTCCCAAGTGGAAAACCAGGAGCAACCCGAAACCATCTCGGAACATTTCATAAAGGGAGTGGAACATCATTTTCTGGCTGCATAAGTAATTAAATAAATACACAGAAAAGGTCTGACTCTCTCCAACACTGATAACAATTATCCATTATTCTTCTCGGGGTTTAACGAGTGTTTGCACTAAAAGCCTGTTTGAAGTTTTAACTGGAGTGCTGTGACTGACACCTCGATAATGAAATGCAGGGGTTTTCATATCCTCGAAGTTCCCGTTCCCACAACGATCCCGGAGTGCTCTGTGATTTTTACAGCTTGGAATAATGGAATCCAAAAGATTGGGGTTTCCCTTTTTTCGTCTCCCTTTCACAGCTCTGCCTCAGCGAACTGCGGAGTCAGGATCAGACTCGGACAGGAAGGCAAATACTCGTTTTGGAATATCAAAACAAATTCTTTGTCTCTTGGAAGGATCTGCCTCATGAAGCTTTGCCCTCTCAAATCAGATCTTTAATTTCATGTGTTTGTGAGGTCTCTGTGCTTAAAGGAGAGCTGGGAAGGCCTTCAGAGGAGATTCATCTCTGTTCCTTTTCTGCTAAGTTAATAGGAGGTAAATCAGCACCTGGAAGTGCCTGTTTCTGTCTGGCAGCCACAGAAGGAGCCTAAACACTTCTCCAGAATGAGTCAGCTAATTGATGGCTGTTAATTTAACTGAGGTGGACTCAGCTCTCAGCGTTTAAGAGTGTGGATTTTATGGGGTAAGGGACTGTCACCCCATCCAGCAGCACCGGTCCAGTTTGGGGAGTTTATCACAGAATTCCAGCGTGGTTTGGGTTGGAAGGGACCTCGAGGATCATGGAATTCCAGCCCCCTGCCTTGGAAAGGGACACCTTCTTCTAGACCAGGTCGCTCCAAGCCCCATCCAACCTGGCCCTGGACCCTTCCAGAGCTGAGTTTGACTGAAGGCACCTCCCTTGATTTAAACGTATGAAAAAAAAATCCATTAATTCTTCTGAGAATCTTTTCTTTCTACCAACTCAGTCGTTTCTCCCTGTATTTTAAATGTTTGTCCTGTTTGATATTGGAACTTTTCCAACTTTGTTCCAACCCTTGGCTGTTGTCACACGTCTCTGCTGGATTAAAGAGCTGTTAACAATTGTGGTGGGGATTTTTTTCTCCTTCTGAAAGGCTTTATTCACCTAATCAAATCACTCTCCCTTGTTTTGTTCAGATAAACAGATGGAACATGCTCCACATAAAATCAGAAATAAGCAGGAAAGGCAACCTTAAAACCAGGCAGATTTCTCCCAGCTTTGGGAGTTCACTTGTAGATAAAATGAACTTTTCTGCTTGTTCTCTGTGAACCCAGTGAGTAAATCCAGGAGATTCTGGAAGGGCCTGAGTAATGGTGGGATGAATTTCTACTTGTTTGCCAGAGAGCAGGATTAGATGGGATATTGGGAAGGAGTTCTTGCCTGGGAGTGCGCTGAGGCCCTGGCACAGGTTTCCCAGAGAAGCTGTGGCTGCCCCATCCCTGGAAGCGTTTGAGGCCAATTTGGATGGGGATGAATTTCTCCTCATTTGCTTAGAGGAAGTTATAATCCCTGCAAACTGATGGTAATGAGGAGCAAGGAAAAATATCAGCCAAAAAAAAATTTCCAGTGCAGATTTTCACCATCCCAGTCTGACCATTCCTGTTGTGTGATTGAAAATAAACCAGTAACAACCAGTTGGAGAGGTTGGTCCATGTGGGAGGAGGATCATGGGTGGAGGTGAGACCCAGAGCGAGATTTCCATGTCTGATGGAATGCAGGAGGAAGAGGAGAACGAACGTCCTCCCACAGATTTGTGCAATTTCTCAAAGACAGTTTAGGAACTTCCTGATTTCCACGGTCTTTCTTCCCAAACTGCATCTTCAGAGCTCCAGCTCCAGCCACTACAATAGCTCTGGATCTTTGAATATTCCTTAAAATATTTGGTGGAGCTGTTCAGGGAAATAGAAAGATTTTTTCTGTTTTCAGTTAAAAATTCAACAGTGAAAATTTCCTAACCTTTCTCAATGTTCAGAAGGAAATATTTCCTCTCTGAAAATATCACTGGAAAGAAACACGTATTTATTTTATTGGAAAATATAGGCAGTTCCAAAATAAAACTGAAATTGGAGTTTTCTTTATTCTTGAGCATCATTCCATGATTTTTCTACCTTGGCCTTTGACAAGGTAGAGGAGGAACCCGTCACAAGCTCCTAAGAAGGTTTAGAACATATATTAGGAATTTTTTTTTTCCCCTAGAGGGGTTGTAAAGCATTGGAACAACCAGAGAAGTGGTGGAATCACCATCCCTGGAAGTGCTCAACAAGCATGGATGTGATTCAATGGTGACCACGGTGGTGGCGCTAAATTGATGGTTGGACTTGATTATCTTAAAGATCTTTTCCAACCTTGATGATCCTATGATTCTATGATAAAAAGGATGTTTTTCCAGGCTTTGAAAGCCATCTCCACATCTGCAGCACCACTGGTCCATCCAGATGTTCAGCAGCAGCCCTGAAGCCAACTGGCTCATCCCCAACTTGTGAGGTTGTCCACATGGGACTCCTCTCTCATCCTGCCTGCTGAATTCCCAGGTTGCTTCCTGCCTGCTGAATTCCCAGGCAGAAAGACCCAGAAAGGGTTTGGGAGACTTCTGGCACCCGGGACCCCACCCTGTGCACCCACATTTGCTCTCCCCAATTCCTGGGACTGCAGGCCCTTGAGAAAGGAGCCAGAGGTGCCACACTCAGTGGGTTAAGTCTGTCCTTAATTATCCAGGTGTATTCCATGGATTATGGAGGTCTCAGCCACATATTCTGAAGTTTATTAAGGGAACTGACTGTAATAAGAACATCTAAATATTTCTGCTACAATAACCTTCCCCTTTCTCTCTCTCTCCCTGCAGTATCCCACGATTGCATTTCCCAGTGTTCCTAAGGAGGCTTAGGCTGTTTGTCACAGCTGGATAATTCCTTTATAAATCTAAGGCTGTCTGTTAGATCTCCCTCTCTCTCTCAATCTTCTCTCTTAATTGTTCTCACAAAGTTTCTGGGGTTTTTTACCAGTTTTGAGCTCGAGGTTCAGCCACCAGGCCCTGGCAATTTCCAGCAAAGCCCTCGCTCCCTGTCAATCATTCTCCCTCAGAGAGCTGTGAGTGAGAATCGGAGAATCAGGGAATTGTTCGGGTTGGAAAAGCCCTCCGAGATCATGGGGTCCAACCATTCCTCCAGCTCTGCCAAGGCCACCACTGACCCATGTCCCCAAGTGCCACATCCACACGGCTTTCAAATTCCTCCAGGGATGGGGACTCCACCACTGCCCTGGGCCTGTTCCAGTTCCTGACCACCCTTTTGGGGAAGAAATTGTTCCCAATATCCAATCTAAACTTCCAGTGGCTCGGCTTGAGGCTGTTTCCTCTTGTCCTGTTGTTTCTTACCTGGGAGAAGAAATCGATGCCCAGCTGGCTCCAGCCTTCTGTCAGGGAGTTGTAGAGAGTGATAAAGACTTTCCTGAGACTCCTTTTCTCCAGGCTAAGAATTCCCAGCTCTCTGAGCTGCTCCTCATCACATTTGTGCTCCAGACCCTTCATCAGCTTCATTGTCCTTCCCTGGACACTCTCCAGCACCTCCATGTCTTGTGGTTTTTATTGTCTTTAAATGATGTAGGATCACAGGACATCCTAAAGGATATTCTGTTGGAAGGGAGGGACCCACAAGGATCACGAGTCCAGCTCCTGGTGCTGCCCAGGACAATCCCCAAAACCCCACTAATGTGCCTGAGGGCATTGTCCAAACAATTCCTGATCTCTGGCAGGCTTGGATCTGGGACAAATTCCATGGGGAGCCTGTTCCAGTGCTCAACCTCCAGAGTGAAAATCTTGTGGTTCATGTATGGAAATGCAGGAGATTGATGAACCTCCTCGAGAAGTTGAGGGTGGCTCCATTAGCTGAGGACTCCAAGATGGCCTTGGGCATCCCTGCAAGATTCCCCTGCTTTGAATATCCTTTCTCCTCGGGCTTTATTCCAGCTGCAACCTGGCCTGTCATGATAAAAGCTGAGCTCCTCCCTGCCAAGATGCAAATATTGTTCCACTCGCTTCATTCTCTATTTCTCTTCCTCTGATTCTTCTATGAATCACAGAAGAGCAGAAATCATGAGCTGGAAGGGACCCACGAGGATCACCAGGTCCAACTCATGGCCCTACCCAGGAAAACTGCAGGAATTCAGACTCTGCCTTAGTTATTATCTCATTCCTCCTACAACGTGACAGGCTCAAGAAAATGGGTTCACACTTTGAATGCAAATTGGGAGAGGGGCTTCTGCTAGTGTGGTGGGCAGCTTGGAAGTGTGGAAACAGCTAGCTGATATTTGCCAGGAAATTTTCCTTCCTGGGATGACATCCAGGTAGGGCATCTACAGCTCTGTGATGGTGTCCAGCATCATAAAAACTCGAGTGAAACATTAAACTAACAAATTTAATGTCAAAAGAAGAGTGTTCAGCTCCTGGTTTTGAATTCTGCCCTCCCATCGTGTCTCAAATTCCAAGAGAAAAGAAATAGCACATTTTCTTAAGCCATTCCAGTTTTCTCTTCCTAAAAAGCAGCCTGTGCTCTCTCTCTTCTTCCCTATGAACTTTCCAGATTTGACAAACCTCCTGCCATGACACTTCAAGAGTTTCTCTTTCTTCTGTCCCTCCGGACAATTGTGGTCTTGGTGGTTACAGCACAGACTTGTTCCTCTTCTTCATCCCCTCATCATCTCGTGGTTTGTTTCATCAAGTTATTCCCACACATGCGCCAAAAAATCATGGCATGGTTTGGGTTGGAAGGGACCTTCAAGATCATCCAGTTCCAATCCCCCTGCCATGGGCAGGGACACCTTCCACTATCCCAGGTTGATCCAAGCCTCATCCAACCTGGCCTGGAAGACTTCCAGGGATGGGGTATCCACAGCTTCTCTGGGAAACCTGTGCCGGGACCTCACCACAGGGAAGAATTCCTTCCCATTATCCAACCTAAATCCAGCCTCTTCCAGTTTAAAACCATCACCCCTTGTCCTGTCACTCCAGGCTCCTGTAAAAAGTCTCTCTCCACCTTTCTTGTAGATCCTTCAGGTCCTGGAAGGCCACAATTAGGTGACCCCAAAGCCTTCTCTTCTCCAGGCTGAAGAATCCCAATTTTCCCAGCCTTTCCCCACAGCAGAGCTGCTCCACCCTTCCGATCATCTNAATTAGGTGACCCCAAAGCCTTCTCTTCTCCAGGCTGAAGAATCCCAATTTTCCCAGCCTTTCCCCACAGCAGAGCTGCTCCACCCCTCCGATCTTCTTGGTGCCTCCTCTGGACTCTGTCCAACAGCTCCATGTCCTTCCAGTGCTGGGACCCCAGAACCATGTGGGGTGTCACGAGTCAGGAACTTCCACATTCCAATGGCTCAGAAAGGGAGGGGTCATGGAGAACATCAGGACAGACACACAAACATCTGCAGCTTCTTATCGCTGTCCCCCGCATGAAGGAGATTCTGTCACCACTGCAAGAAGTATCGGGCAAAAAAAAAATCGACCGGAATTTTTCCACTGAAAATGTTGGATTGACAGGATCGATGCAGAGCAGGAAAGCTTTAAAATAGTGGTGCTGAAGGGCTGCAAACAAGCTCCAATTTCGTGGGACACAGAAGAGAGGAGTAATTTTCCTACCCGCTTACCTGTCAATCAGCGCAATCATCTGGAAGGCCTGGAAAAAAACCCAAAAAATCCCTGTTCACAAAGAGAAAAGAATGCAAATGGTCATTAAGGATCTGTGTAGGTGCTGGGACACGAGGAACCTCACAAGGGAGAGGTTTAAAACAAAGTGGTTCTGATGCTGGTGAAGCATTTGAAGCAAAACGTTTGTTTGAGTTTGTGTGCACGAACGAGGAACCTGTGTTTTTGCAAATTGGCATTTTCCAGTTAGCAACAGGAGAGGCTGGAATATCGTTTTGGTGCCAGGAACTCCAGGCTGGTGATTTTGAACAGCTCGATGTTCATTTGACCAAATCCCCGGTGTTTAGCAACAAAAATGGTTGTCCTGGGGGAGGAATCACTGCCCTCATCCCAGTGTTTTCCCAAATCACTTGTGCTCATTCATTCAAGATATCAATTTTCCTTCAGCCCTTTGCTCCAAGCCCTCCAGGAGGGTGGGGAAATCAGCACAATTTGATCGAGTCCTGCTGCAGCCACTCAATGCTGGTTCTGCCGTGGCACAGTCGCCCTGCTCCAGCCTGGGGAGGCAGCTGTGCTTTTGTGGTCATCCTTTTTTTTGGAAAACAATCATCCCATCACGTCCTGCCAGGGAGAGGTGTGTTCATGCCATCAATAGCAGTGGGTTCCTCACCCACTTTTTGTCAGGGGCTGACAAGCAGCCCGAAACCACCACAAAATTATGGCCCTGTGCTTCAAAAGTTGTCAAAGGAGTAGCCCCTTCACTGGAAAGTTTGAATTAATGGGTCTGGAAACAAAGGGCAGGACCCAAGATACCTCTCTGTTCCCCCCACCAATGATCTCCAATCTCCACAGCTCTGGATCTATAAGAAGATGTTTTTTCTCTTCCCCATATCAAAACAGTAGGTTTTGGGGATTTTTTTTAATGCTGCAAAGCCACCAAAATGCAAACCTTCAAATGTCTGAGTGCTTTGACTCTTTAAAACAGAGATATAAAAGAGAGTGTCTAAATAGAAGCCATTTTTTCTCCCTCATGCCCCATTCGGGGTGTGGGATATTTACACTCTGTGGACAGTGTTATCATATTAACTCATATCAGGTTAGATTTTGGGAATAAATTCTTCCCTGGGAGCGTGGTGAGGCCCTGGCACAGGTGGCCCAAAAAATCTGGGGCTGCCCCATCCCTGGAAGTGTTCAAGGCCAGGTTGGATGGGGCTTGGAGCAACCTGGGATGGTGGAAGGTGCCCCTGCCAATGGCAGGGGGATTGGAACTGGATGACCTTGAAGGTCCCTTCCAACCCAAACCATTCCAGGATTTTATTTCCTGGTAAACTCTTTGATCAGCTCCATCAGGCTGACTCAGAGCTGCTGACAGGTCTCTTGTTTTTTACCAACTGCAGCTTTCTAAATGCCAACCCTTTACCTCAGAGATTCAAGGAACGTATTCTGGAGAGTAAATAGGCACTTGCTTGTCACTGCAATTTGTGTAATTTAAATGTAATTCAAACACAGATATATTAATTTCTAATGGCAATTTGGATTGTGGTTCCCCAAACTTGACTTTTCCTGGCAAGTTTCTGCTGGTATCTCCCCATCCACCAACCCTTGAGAGCCGTAGGAGAAGATTTCACACAGGAAGCTCGAATTCATTACCAGGCCTGCAGAGTTCACTAAACAAATGATCCCACAATTTGGAAGTTATTGAGTTTGATAGACAATCCCATGAGGATCTTGGAGACAACAGGTAAGGGTTAATTGTTCTGTTCCCTCCAGGGTGATGATAAGAGGCCACCAGGAGGAATCGGAAGAAACAAAAGCAGGTGGTTCTTTATTCAAAATGTAGTTAAACTGTCCCAGGGTATGATGGATGCTAAAAGCTTAGTGGAGCTCATGGAATAAATGGATAGCTCCTGGAAGATAAATCCATCAAAAGCTGCTGGGACACAGAGAGCATCTCTGGAAGTCTCGGGGATAAAAATGACTGAACTGTAGAGGGCTGGAGGGGAAAAAAAGGTCCTCCTGAGCTTTCTCTGCACTTAGGGAAATAGTCTTCCCATGCTTACAGTGAGATTTGGGGCACTCAGAGACAGGAGAGCAGCTGGGTGGGCCTTTAGCTGACAAAGTGTACCTGGTTTTTACGGGATTTTTGTGTGTGAGAGAGGTAAATGAAGCTACAGATAAATGACGTGACAGAAGATAACCTAAGTGAAGGGAAGGAGATTGAGGAATGTGAGCAGAGAAATCAGTGCAAACACCATGATCCAGGAGCCATTTGGGGTCAGAGAGGCCAGAAATTTTCCAGAATTTTCCAGGATTCCAGAACTACGGCCTTTCATCCCGATCCTTCTACATCCATGGTACTCTGACTGTTGAACTGGATCTAGGTCACCAGCCCTGCTTGAGCAGGAGATGCTGAGACCATGAACGACAGCTCATCACTCCCTTTGCTCCTGATGCCTCCTGATGTGCCTCTTCTTTTGGATCTGGGGAGGGGAGAGGAGCGGAGGGGAGGGATCCAGTCCAACTCTCTGACCAGTTCAGGGCTGACCACCCTGTTGGTGAAGAAATGCTTCCTGATGTCCAGTCTAAACCTCCCCATGTGCTTTGAACGGATGCCTTGAGGTGGCCACCCAAAAACAGAGGCTAGACAAAAATAAGAGAAGAAAAGGAGGTATTTATTTGAAGGGCCTTCAAAGGTTCACCCTGGGCAGTCAAAAGGTTACACCCAAGATGGACCCTGGGTCACAAGTTCTTCACACTTTTATAAGTTTGGTCCATTTGCATATCAGGGTTAATTCTCCAATTATAACCTCAGTTAATGATGGAATTACCCCAAGTTTCCCCCCCCTTCTCAAGGCTTTAGTTTACACATTTTGGGGCCTGGTGTCCTTGAAGAGCAAACCCAGAGCGGCTTTGTTATGTCTGACTAGGATGAGAGAACAGCAGCTCATAGGCCACAAGAAGCTTCAGAGTCACACACCAGGCAGTACAAAATTTGAAAAATCTAAAAGTGAAAACCTAAGGCATCAGAACCATTCTCATGAATCCTGTCTCTGGATCCCACGAGGACAGCTCAGCACCTCCCTTTCCACTCCTCCTCAGGAGTGCAACGAAGTCACTCCTCAGCCTCCTCCTCTCCCAACTGGACAAGCCCAAAATTCCCAGTCATTCCTCACGGGACACGACTTCCAGCCCTTCCACCAGCTTTGTTGTCCTGCTCTGAACACATTCAAGGACATTCACATCCTTCCTAAAGTGTGGGGCCCAGAACTGCACACAAATGTTCAAGGCGAGGTCATTCCAATATCAAATAGAGTGGGATCTTCCTCTCTTTTGACCAACTGGTTGCACTCTGTTTGATGCTCTCCAGATTCTTGTTTGCCCTCTTGGGTGCCAGGACACGAAAGAATCATGTTTGAAATTTTGAAGATGCTTTAGCTGTTTCTTCACCCTGAAACTGAAGAGAGGAAAAAAAAATCAGGAAGAAA
This sequence comes from Mohoua ochrocephala, assembly GCA_013398855.1. Classification (NCBI taxonomy): domain Eukaryota; kingdom Metazoa; phylum Chordata; class Aves; order Passeriformes; family Acanthizidae; genus Mohoua; species Mohoua ochrocephala. Next base: position 19,005 of record VZTA01020200.1, read on the forward strand.
ATTTGATTTAATCAAGGAATTAAGAAGAAATTATTTGGACATTGCAACAGAAGATGCGAAAGGAAGAGTTAAAGAACAAAAGTTGAAATGGATCTTGACAGGACCTACCCTGCAGATCTGAAGGCAGGAAGCTGTAACCATTCCGGAGGCTGAAATAACTACACACGGCTCAGGGTCCCTCAGAAGCTGCAGCAGGACACTCTCCCTTTAATATTGCTTTGCTTTTCAGTGGCCTCCAGGTCATCCAGGAATTGTTTGATCCGGTGGATAAAATCCTCTATCTTCTTTTATTCTGGGGATCAGAAGAGAAAAGTCTGAAAAATTGATGCCAGGCATCCAGTCCTACACTTCCAGGACAAGGAATAAGCTCTCCACAAGAGCAGTCACAGTTCAGTGTGTTCCAGCACATATTTTTTGCTGCCAATATCCAATATCCAGAAGATTTATTGGAGTTAACACTTGTTTGTGTTATCACAGAGTTTTAAGAGGCTTTCTGTCCTGATTTAGAAATTGGCAGTGATTAATTATACTCAAAAACCGTTACAGAAGTTCTACACCTTGATTCTATTTAACATTAAAAAGGAACTTGACTCAGATTTCTTCTTTGAGTTTATCCAGCTTCACTTTCCAAGGGATTCTGTTGGACTTTCGTTGGTGGAGCTAAACCGATATAAATTTTTACAGACTGTGATCAAAGAATTTCTTGACCTTCCCTCTGCTAAGCAGGCTCTGTTCATTCAATTTTAAGACAAATCCAGTGTTTTAATGACTCTGCTCCAAACCACCTCCAATTCATCAACTTCTTTCCACTGTAACACGGCCATAATCTCACCAGTGACAGAAGTAACACAACCTTGGCCAAATGGAGGATCCATGTTTATGCCTCAAGGAATCCCATTAGTCCTTCTTGGCTCCCGTGTGGAAGCAGGAGCTCATATTTGCCTGATTATCTGCCATGAGCCTTTCCCAGAATTACTGCTTTGTATAAGCCCTATAAAAAAAAATCAATCCACTCTATATGGTAATTTGTAGGATGGAGCCAACGCCTGATGGATGACTGAGCTGCTTTATTCGCTCTGCAGAATTTTGACCTCCTTGAAATGCACACGATTTGTCTGAGCACTGTTTACTAAATGATCCCTGTGTCACCACGCAGACGATCCCATCCTTCTTACTTAGCCCCCCACGAGCTCAGTGACATCTGTAAAATTTGATTGCTATATTTTATTCCCGGCATCTGAACGAGGAGGAAAATGCTTGATACTGAAGGGCCGAAATTGATCTTTTCAGAAGTCCATTATAAATAATTATTTAGGACTGGCCTGACAGGGCCTACATTAACTTGGAGAACATTTGTGCGGGAGATTTGTTATTTCTTCATCTACAGAGGAAGAAAAACATCAAATCTATTTTTTGCTGAGATGCTCTGAGACAAAACAAGGAGAAGAAGACAACTGTGTTCTCCTTTCGGATCCAGACCGGGTTAAATAAGAGCTTCAAATGCACAAAGACATCATCATCCACCCAGAAGACATCATTACACAAGACATCTGTTGGCCTTATGTCCCTGCCTGGTCAGATCTTCTCTTTTTCTGCTCCTTTTGCCACCAATTCTGTTCCCCAGTGGCTGGACATGGGTGGAAAAGGGAGTTCATGGAGCAACAGAATATCCTGGATGGAAGGGACCCACAAGGATCATCGAGTCCAACTCCTGGCCCTGCACAGGACACCCCAACAATCCCACCCTGTGCCTGAGAGCCTTGTCCAAGCACTCCCTGAGCTCTGGTAGCCTTGGGGCCGTGACCATTCCATAGGGAGCCTGTTCCGGTGTCCAACCACCCTCTGAGTGAGGAACATTCCCCTGAAATCCAACATAAATCTCTCCTGGACCAGCTCCAGGCCATTCCCTGAGTCTGTATCCCTCTACCACTGACACAGTCTGGTTCCAGTAATGTGCAAATGCCTCTCTGATGCTCTGAATGATAAACTCCCAAAAATGGGTGTCACAAATTCCACATCCAATCAGGGACTAATGAATCAAGGAACAGCAAGTGGAAACCACAGTCCTGAGGTGGGGATTGGTCAGAGGTTGGACTGGATGGTCTTGGAACTCTTTTCCAACCTCAGTGATTCTGGGATTCTGTGATTCTAACAGTCAGTGGCAACTGAATAATATTAAAGTTGGGGTTTTTTTCTCAGCAAAATCCAGTTTTCCCTTCTAGATCCGGATTGAAACGGATCAAATGAATAAAAAACCTCATTAATAATCTAACGCTTTACCCCTCACACTGGGAGCTCCCAACTCTGTGCCAACATTTTTGTCTGACTTGGCAACACATCTGCCTTGACTTGGACTCACAAAGATGTTTTGCACCATTTAACAGCAGCAGAGAAGTGGATCACAGAATTCCAGAATCATTTGGGTTGGAAAAGACCTCCAGGATCATCCAGTCCAACCTGTGACCGATCCCCACCTTGTCAACCAGACCATAGCACTGAATGCCACGTCCAGTTGGTCCTTGGACACCTCCAGGGATGGGGACTCCACCACTTCCCCCCTTCCAATGCCTGACCACCCTTTCCATGAAGAAATTCCTCCTGATGTCCAACCTGAACCTCCCCTGGCACAGCTTGAGGCCATTTCTTCTTGTCCTGTCCCTTATTCCCTGGGAGCAGAGCCTGACCCCCACCTGGATCCACCCTCCTGTCAGGGAGTTGTGGAGAGCCAGAAGGTGCCCCCTGAGCCTCCTTTTCTCCAGGGAACGATGATGCTTTTGGAAACGGGAATATCAAACAGAACCGCCCATTTTATCAACACCTGCAGTTGGATGAGACAAATCCCAGCTCAGGTGGGAGCCAGTCTTCCTTTAAAAGCCAACTGAAGTGGGTGAAGAACACACCAAGGACAGGAAGCGGCAGGAAATTTTCCCACTTCTCCCAATCTTCCATTAACTGTGATGCCCTCCAGATGACCTCGGGCTACAGCCCCAAAGTCTCTTGATAGCTTTTATTTATTGCAGCAGAGCTGTGAATCAGTGCCCTCATTTTTCTGGGGGTATAAATAAGGGTTTATACATGAGTCCGTATGATCAGCTAATAAAAAGATAGACCTTGCCCTGAAAAAAATTAACATCTGCTTTAATTAAAGGTATTATTAATACAGCTGGGCAATATTTGATGCTCTGTGCCTACTGCAGGAAAATATTCATTAGTTTTTTAATGGGTTGTTCTGATTTTCTCCCTGTTTTTCAGGCATTATCTGTATGGATATAAGGAATTCTCCAGAGGTAAAACCATATCCACGGGAAAAGTGCTGTTCCTTTATCCCAGTGTAGTGACAAGAGCATTTTCAGTGAAGCAGACTCGAGGTAACCCCGTTGCTATGGGGTTTTGACAAGCTGGTGTGAAATGCATCCCTTTACAGCAGGAAACACAGCAAAGTTCATTCCGAGCATTCCAAGTCTGCACATCAAAGTTAATTTATGGAGAATTAGGATGTCAATTTAAAGCACGAAAAGCACTGTTAATTAACACTTTGTGGCTGCTGTTGTTCCATGGTAAACAAGGCGTATGACAAAGGAGAATCTGAAATGGATTTAAGCTCCCTTGAAACAACTTTTTTCTGAAATATGAATATTCAGAGGAGGAATTGATGAAGATAATCAACCCTGTGGCCTTCTAGGGTGGAGTTACTGCATCAGTGGACAGGGGAAGGGCTGCAGATGTCACTTAGAAGGGCTCAGTGACACACCTGAAGGACAAGGACATCCAGAGGGACCTGGACAAGCTGGAGAAGTGGCTCATGGGAATCTCATGAGGTTTAAGAAGACCAAGTGTTGGTGCTGGACCTCAGTTGGGGTCGATCCCAGTGTCAATCCAGGCTGGGGATGAGCAGATGGAGCAGCCCTGGGGAGAAGGACCTGGGGGTGGTGGATGAGAGGCTGGACATGACGCAGCCATGTGGGCTGCAATCCCAAAAATCCAATCGTGTCCTGGGTTC
>VZTA01020201.1:14521-26087 GCA_013398855.1 Mohoua ochrocephala
TTTTCCCGCCTTCCCCCTGCAGTCCTGCAGCCCGCTTTCCACTTGCAGCTTCCTACCGCTTCACACAAGCCTCTAGGACAGCGTACCTCAGAACGCTTGCGGCAGTGTTCTTCCTGTGACACTCCCGTTTGTTATTCATCTCCCGGATTTGAAAACCCTCCTACTTACTGTTGTCATGGCAGGGTCTCAAGGGAAGCGATTACCACTGATGTTAGAATCATCCCTTCTTCCTCCCCCTCTCTGATTTCTATGTTTTGTTGAAGTTTCTGGCTAACAATACAGGACTCATAAACATGTTTGCAGAAAGCTCAGCAATGAACCAGCTGGGTAGCACTCTCCCTAGCCAATGTGTGCTCCCAGCAATGGTAACAGCATCATGAGCACGAACAACCCATGAGGACTGCAAGTACATCTTGACACAAAATACCGTTATTGTGGAAAAAGCTGGATGGAGGAACACTACTGAGGGCTAAATACTCGTTTGTCTTCCTGATTGGCTGCTGAGGATGAGTTTCCTCATTTCTTTTTCTCCCCATCTTTCTCTTCTTCTTCTTCTCTTTTATTTTTTTTCCCTTCTACTCCCTCCTCTCCAATAACATCCATTCTTACAACTGATAAATGCCGCCAAATATGGACCCAGTAGTAAATATTCATGCAACACACCATGGTCTCTTACTACTCTTTCTATCACTTTCTTTATCTTATAACAAAAACAAATTACTATTTTTTATTTCCCTTTACATATAGCACATATTTTATTATAACTCTTCTAATAATAGACTCTATGGTTCTATTATTTGAATAGTATCCTTATGCTGTTATCAGAACAATAAGAGACTCTTTTTGGTCACATCCTAAGATTTCCAATATGATTAAAACAGAAAACAACCCACCAAAATCACTGTGATCAAAAAATTAGAATTTTTCCACATAAAAAAATACTAAATCGGTGGCATGACTTGGTAGTTTCATAGCGAAAGCAGGATTTCCTATATAAAAGTGATTTTCATAGTATGGACACTTTTAACTCTGGTAACCTAAAAAAAATATCAGTTTTTACACATGTAAAGAAAGCAGGAAAACATACATGAAGGAAACCAAAAAACTTACATTAGTGGTAACTCAGGTACAATATTATTAACCTTGCTTAAGCTTTCCTTACCCTGGACCTCTCCTCTAGTTTTGTCATCATGACGACAGTTGCACCTCGTTGCTCCCACATCATTCTCCAGAAGTCACCAAAGGTTTCTGGCAATGCCCCCTGCGTTGCTATATAAGCATTCTGCTTCCTGTATCCATCTATGTAGTTGGCATTGATGTAGTCGCTGCCCGGTATTCCTGCAAAGAGAGGAGAATGAAAACACAGGGCAGAATTTCTGTGCTGTCCTATAATACAGCGGCTGAAAACTCCTCTGACACAGCCGATTTGGTGAATCTTGGCTTGCTGTGTGCCAGGTAGCATGTGGGTACTTACAAGTGAGTGTATGACATTTGCGGAGTCAAGAGACGTGGCGGTCTCTCTGAGAACAACTATTCTTTTGACACAAGAGACTTTGTTTGATATGAAGCATAAAAAAAGCTGGAAAATCTCTATCAGGTGGAGAGACCTGGGGGTCAGCACAGCAGCATTTAAAAGGTGGTCTGATGCTGCCTGCGGACACCCAACAGTATGGCAGTCTCTATCTGGGACAGACAAGGAAGTGTCTCGATCAGACACCCTGGGCAGGCTCCTTAAACCTTCTTGTTGAGGTCATTGCATTTCCTTTAGATACAGAAGGAAAAAAATATTGTCAACACTATTCATATCACTGCTACACTCATTTTTCCCATTAAATGTGAAGATAATTATTGTAACAAAACACATTATGTAAGTCAGATTTAAGAAACAGTGAAATTTGCTATATGGTGTATGCATGAAATAAAGACTTCTGCAAGACTGAGTAAGAATTAAAAGCATGACAAGAAGGTGGGATCCAAGACTTGTGGGCACATGGGACCTACACCGTTACTTGCTCGAGGCTCGGGTATTTTGGACAAGAGTTACACAAGGACTTTGGCTGTCTCTACCAGATACGCGTCCATTCTTTGAGCCCCACGGGAAGCAGGCCAGTTCCTGACTGCAACCTATTTAACTCAGGGTATGCAACAGGATGCCTGTATTGAGAGTTGGAACATGCTGCCTACCAAGGTCAAGGAGGTGTATTGGCTGTAGCAAGGGTCACATTTCTAGTCTGCACTAATAAGGCAGCCGTGCTAATGGAAATGGTAACAATGGACTCAAAATTCTCAGACCGCTGCTGAATTCAGCAGTGCCGTGCCCAGCTTTCAGCTCAGACTACGTGCACGTTGAAAGATAAAGCATGGAGGGATCAGTTTTTATGTCACTGCGTTTTTTTTACCTGATGACCAGAGAAAGTAAAGATACTCATGTGAGATCTCAGTGCCGGCTGAATGGCAAAGTGGCGTTAACTAGCTGAATATAGATCTCTGCATCTTAGTAAGTTTTGTTAAAGTAATTGACAGAAGTTACTTCTTTGAGCAGAAATGAATGATTTATATTTATGTAGCCAATCTGCCATGCACAAGTCTAAAACCCAAGAAATGCTGCAGGTTCCACAAACTCTTTCAAAAGAGAGTCAGGGTGGCGATACCAGCTCCAGATTCATTCTAAAGCTAGGACTGTTTTCACTCCACAAAGCAACAAAATTGCATTTCTTTGGCTATGAAACAGAATAAATCGAAAAGAAGTATTTCCCAAGCTCTCTGTCAGAAACCAAATCTTCAAACTATTCTGATGAGTTATCTCCTGCTGGTGATCCCAAACCAGGAATTATGGGAGCTGCACACCCCTGTCTTTCCTGACTGGAAGTGGCACACATCTGAAAATGTCTTCCAAAATAATTTGAATGGAAATTAGCGGTACCTCTTTAAAAGCGACTGTTCCTTTTTAGCTACAACTTTAATAGTTTCAACACTCATTCTGGGTAAACTTAATGTTTCATTCCACTGCTTACTTAGCAGTGAACGAACCCACAGACTAAATGTCACAGTAAGTAAGATCCAATATCATCTGTAAATTATTCAGATTATGGGTTACTGCAGCTGTAGCCTAGCAAAAAATTTTGCCTTCATGCCTGATAAAGTTCCATACATGTTCTTGTTATATATGTTCAAATCATATTTAAAATAAAATTTTAATTTGATTTCACTTTTTGTACACAATTAGAAGAAAAACCTGATAAAATATTTCAGAGACAAAAGGACCTTGTAACTTCAGGGTTAGAAGAGAAGTAGAAAATGGCACTCCTCAGGCAAGATGCATGAATGGACACAGGAAGACTGTCTGACTGATTTGACCTGATTGAAAGTCTCTTCCAGGAGAAAAACAGAACAAAATAAAAAACTTGTTAACCTGCATAGTCTGTAGCTGAAAAACATGATTTCCCTCCATGAAAGGTAGAAATTGGAGTTCAAAAGCATCGCTCCTGTAGACCCGAATCAGTTTTACGTGACACTTCTTATTGCGGATATCGGAATTAATGATATAGAAAATACAACTGCTAGGCACAATGCTGTATTTTCTTCCTTTATCAAGATAATAAAACGGTTTTTTCACAAAACAGATAGAAAGAAGAATGAAGCCAACAGGAGAAATCTACACCAACTGGGTATTATTACCAAAGGAACTGAGAAAGCTGGTAAGAAATGTTTTCTGCATAAATTAGAATTATATTATGATGCCTGGTATCATACTTTGAAGCACATGTTATAAATAAAAGCCTGAGGAAAAAATGAAAAACAACACTTTGTAAAGTGGTTAAATGATCTTCTGGGAAAGCTGTCCTCTGGAACTGATACTGCACAAACTCAGTGTGAAAATTAAGCATGAGAACTATTGCAAGCTGTTCCCTAAAGAATGATCTTTCCAAATTTTACCAACCAATCCTGGTACCTGATATAAAAAAATTCAGAATGCCTAAAATTATAAGTACTCTTTTTACTTACTTATTTGTATTACATTTATTGATAAATCATATTAAAATAAATAACTTCTAAATTAAATAAATTCTAATTCTTTAAATTAGAATGAAGAAAAGCTTCCAGATTATACTTTCCTTGATCTAAGATTCAAGTAAGAAACAATTAAGTTTAGCAATTACTGATAATTGCAAAGAGCATTTCTTCAAATCTAAGTTAAAGTGGAAATCTTCACTCTGTTTCTCCACTTGATTTCTATAAAGTGAACACAAAAAATTCTGTATGTCCTTTAGCTCGAAAAATTATCTTACAAGGCAAGTCAACTTCATGGCACAAAACGAGGATATACTTGGGACACAGACATGAAAATCCATTTACCACAGGCCCTGAGCAACCATTCATGAATTAACCAACAAAGTTTTGGAAAAAAAACCCCAGACAACCAATCAAAAACGTGTTGCTCCAACACTTGCACTGAGATTTTCATCAAGGGTTTATCTCTAGCAGAATACAGTACTCAACAGGGTTTTATCTCTGCTGAGATCAAGAGAACAACTTGATTCAGAATGCTCAGCTCCATTGTCTCTTTCACACACAGTATCCATTAGGTATGTTCTTTGTTCTCCATCCATTTTCATAGTCCCTTTAAGTATCCTACCCATTTCTCACAGAGTCTCTTTTCATCACTGTTTTCATGCATGACCTCAGTTTCACATCCTGCTCCAAAATCCTTAAAGCCCTCTAGGGAAGGTGCCATGTAATAAGAGGACTAATGAATTGTGTGCAGTCTAAAAATAACAAATACAAAACCTGAATATCTGTAAATATCTACAATGACAAAGCATAAAAATTTATCAAAGACAAGTAAATCTAAATATTAAAATGTCTCTTTCTGCAATGACTTTTCTGGCCGTAACCTCATTCTGAGCTGAGAAAATGGAACAATTTTCTGTCAAGTCTAATAGTGCAAAAACAATCAAATGACAACCAGTCTGACTGCAGTACAATGAAATCCTGCAAACTTTTGTTAGCTGCCATAGCTTGAAGGCAACATACCCACAAGCACAGCAGCAATTGCCATCATTACTTGAATTTGGGTTTCATAGTTAAGAGAGGTCAGTTGTTCTGTAAAAGCATGGGTCAAGAAGGGGACAGAGCAACCAAATTCTGCCTTCAGTAATATTGATATGAACCTTACCTAAAACTATTGACATCAGTGGGATTTACTGTACATTTAAGATGGCACACCTGAAGTGTAAATTTAGGGTAATCCATGCGCTATAACCTGACTTTTACAAGATCCACAAAAGCAGAGACACAGTTTCTGCACAAGAAGTCAGTTAAAGACCAAGCTCCTGAACCATGATTCTACCACAACTATTTTCTAGTAGCATTTTCAACTATGGTGATGAATGACCAGAGTCTGTAATCTCTTTATTTAGCCGGACAGCAGTTGAGCACAATGGGGGAAGAATCAGACGAGTAATTCAGCATAAAAGACAATCCATTTTCAAATATCTCAAAAGAACAAAGAAGTTTAGTTTTTACAGAGTAAGAGTGAATGAGCAATGAAATAAAATTAGCCAATGCCACAATTAAAGTACAAAAGATTAAAATTCCCATGAAGTGTACTGCTCTCAATTTATGCTGAGAACTCATGAGCTGAGATGACAGTACAGCTTACTGCAACATAGACTCAGATCCACAAGGCTAATAATGTAGACCTTAGGAATGACTCACTTGATTTCCTGAAGAGAGTTATAATCTTAAATAACTTTAATTAGACTTCACACTTTATTCACAAAGTGAAATCAAATAATGAAATTATTTCAAGCCTTTACAAAGGCTCAGTACTGAACAGCCTTTCGATTTAAAACAAATTAAACTATAAAGCTTTGTTTCTGTGCTGCTTCCCTATGACATATGCTTTTAGTCATAAATAGTGTGAAGTAATAGGATTAAATTCCGTCATGCTTGTAAACAAGTTGGAAAAATACCATGATGAACTCAAAGTGCTGATGAAGTTGTACTATTGGTTTAAATCAATGTCTGGTGTTTTGAACAATGTCAGAGCAAAAACCACAGGCTGGTTGTGCATGTGTGAACAGAACTTTGTGAAATATCTAATTTACATAAGAGGTATGCACCAGGTTAACTATAAAAGATCAGGCCCCTTGCCATCCTCTCTTTTTCATCTGTCTCTCTTTTGCTTCCTTTGTCGCACAACCCCTGCTCTGCACCATCTACATGGCAGGAACCCGGTGACATGCTTTGTTCTCTCTCTCGCTTTCTCTGATCAAAGCACAGCTGTTGTATTCTATCCCATACTCCATATTGAACTTTATTGCAGGAGTGAGGAGATTGTGGACGTGTGTTGTGGCTTGTGAGACGGCACCTTCGTACGATGGTGTATTGTAGCGTGTTAGCCAGCACCTTGGAGGAATTCATTTTAGGAGCTGAGAACTATTTAAGTGTACTGTACAAAATTAAGGGCTTGTTAGCCACCACTCTTGTGGAAGCAGATTGTAAGAATGTAAAGGCCTGTTAGATGACACTTTTTGAGTCTAAATAGTGGTCTGATTCCAGGAGTTAAGGCACGTCTACAATAAAAGCATAAGAGCCCTGACTTGTGGTCTGGTGTCTTTGTTCAGCCTAATGAGGACTTACCACGACAACGTGCCCCCCTGCCATGGGCTGTGACAGCAGCCCCAGCTGGCGATGCTGTGCCTGATGCCCCCCAGGACACTGGTGGCCCTCCTGGCTGCCAGGGCACTGCTGACTAGTGTTCAACTTGCCCCAAGTCCCTTTCTGCTCTCCAGCGCATCTCATTCCCCAGCCTGTTTGTACTTCCAGGGTTGCCCCATCCCAGGTGCAGAATCTGGCACTTTCTCTTGTTGAACTTCATGTGGTTGTTGATTGCCCAGCCCTCTAATTTGTTGAGGAATCTCGGCAGGGCCTCCCTGCCTTCAAGGGAGTCAACAGCTTCCTCCATTTTGTATCACTTGCAAACGTGGTTAGTATCCCTTCCAGTCCTGCATCTAAGTAGTTTATGAAGATGTTGAAGAGCACCAGCCCCAAGGAGGAGCCCTGTGGAACCCCACTAGTGACAGGTCCCCCGTCTGATGTCACCCCATTCACTGCAGCCCTTTGTGCCTGACCTGTGAGCCAGTTGCTCGCCCATCACATGATGTGTTTATCCACCTGTGTGCTGGGCACTTTTCCAGAAGCATATACCATGAGAGAAGGTATCAAAAGCTCTGCTGAAATCCAAAAAAATTACATCAACTGGCATTCTGTGATCAGCTTGATCAATGAACAGGTGCTAGGTGCCAGTAACAACCATTTATGTGGATGTTTTTATTACATAAATCTATATAGTTAAGGAAATCATCAAATCGAAATGGTCTAAGCACAAATCTGTACTTTAAGAACTCACTGAAATATGAAGCAGCACAAGACCAATGAAGGTACTCTAGTAATGAATATTTGTAAAAAGAAGGCTTTTTACAAAGACTGAGGAAAATTCATTACATACCATCCTAACAAAGTAAGGTAAGAAGGAAAAAGAAATGTCAGGAAAAGAAAACCTACAGATAGCTGAACTGTGAATAGACTGTTAGGAGGACTAGGAGAGTCTGGTGAAGAAGGAAAGGATAAATGATATGGAGTCTCAAAGAGAATTGTTGAATTATAGAGAATTATAGAAAGAAGGCATTGTCAAAAAGGGATAGACCAAAGATGCAGAATTAGGCATGACAAAGAAAGGGATTGTTTACAGGACAGAAGTATTTGAAAGGAAAAGGAAAAGGTGAGAAAAATGAAATGTAGGTAGGCAAACTAAAAACTAAGAGTGTAGTTTAGATCTGCAGGCAAGATGAGAAACTTGGAAGGTGACCAGCAGAAAAACGTGCGAAAAAGGGGGAGCTCTTCTAGGAAAAAGAAAGGAAACATGAGTTCGTTTTGTTTTGGTCTAAAAGCTGTCTAGTATTAAGAAGTACAGAATGAAAATACACAGATTGTTCTGTGCAGGTCCTCAGAGGCACAGATAAGAGCATCGCACCAGGACACTATTCACAATACATGGCAGTATGTGCAGATAGCAGTATGGTGCACAACACTACAAAGGAGATACTGAAATCTAACATGACCTCATCATACTGTGATTACTTCACAGCTGTCTGAAGCTGGGTTTAGTGACCTCTTTAACTCTTTAACACTGATTAACACAGCAGTTAACAATCAAAGGAATCTTTTCTTGAACAGAAATATTAATTTATACTCTGAATGATGCACTAAAAGGGATGATGAATGCCTCTACTAATATGAAATGAAATTATATCTGTTTTGATATTTTCTGGAAGTTACGGCTACATACACAGGAAGGATTGTTCTGAGCAGGTTTCAAGGGTATCAAGAATGGCAGCATTTAAGTTACAACTATTACAACATCAGTAGGCTCATACACTTACACCTTGCCTCAGCATTGTTGTTAAGACAGCCACCATGAAGTCTACTCTACGAAATCTATTTCGTAGGGGCTCTAACACTATTAAATCTACTTCACTGGTCTTTCTGTATCCCGCTACTCATCACCGAAGGACTTTTTTTGTTTTTAAGGCACTCCAAGCTTGTAGGGTGAGGGACCATACAATTACTCTAAGTGTATGTATTGTTAGCAGAAGGCAAAATAAATGAAATGTGGGAGAGTGCAAATAATTTGCATAGGTCATGACTCTTTGGTAGTTATACTGCTCCAAGCAACTTCTGAAGCTAACAATGATAGTCTGCATACTCCAAGCCGATTTACCGGCAAACGGCCATCAGACAAATAAGAATATTACCAGCTTCTTGCCTTTTCTTTCTTGACCATTTGTATTACAGTCAGAGCTTTCTAGTGTTAACAGCATTTTAAAGTCACTGAATTTCCCATCAAAAAAAAAAATTACCCGGCTGAAATATGATAGGTTATTTTTTCCCCTTTAATAACTGGCAATATGCAAATAAGTCCACATACAGAAGAAATTTAGTCATGGATATCTCCTAAAAGAATTGGCAAGAATTTTTAAAATGCAGAATGTTTATCCATTCCCTCCCATTCCTCAATTTTTATTTACTTCTTAGAGGTTGAAGATCACAGATCTCGCTGTTTTAACTCGATCTATTTCTCCTTTAATCAGTAGATTCTCCCTTAAATCCATTTAGATGCATAAAATAAACTTCACCCCATTCTAACATTCTGTCATTGTACTTTAGAATTCCAAGTGTCCATCTCAGAAACAGCCAAAGACAGCACAATATGAGCAGATTTCAAGACTTCAATCAGATTTTGAGAACATGGGAACAAAACTTTGCAAAGTAAAATTTTCTTTCAGGAGGAAAACCAAATTACCACATCCAACCTAAGTTTTCCCTCCAAAGGGACATCTAATGTAATAAAATTTAAACAGTGACAAGAAAAGTATTCCTGTGCAATGAGCGGTTGTGTTGTGGAACTCCATGCTGTATGTAGTTACAGAGGTCAAGAACTTAGTGGGGATTCAAAACCATGCTTGAACAGGAGTTATGAAAGGTACCAAAATAAACACTTTGAAAGTGTTAGTAAGCCTTGTGCTTCAGGGCTAACGCAATTTTTAACAATTTGATATTATCAATAGTTGGAAAGAAGTAATTTCAAATCTCTGCTAATTGCTTCTTACAACTTTCTAGTAATCACTTCAAATAGGCTAGAGAGTTGTGCAACTGCACAAAACTGGCCTTGTGTCTCATTCTAAAGTACCAATTACAATACTTCATATTTCTACAACACTGTCAAGAGGCCAAGTGTTCATCAGTGTAGGATTACAGTTTGGCAGATGCTTAGTCTTCTCTTCACATATATTTGCTCTTAAACAGTAAGCAACTGCCTAGGTGTAAAATGGAGCTCTTCTAATTAGAAAGGGCATAGTTATTCTTCAAACCTCGCTAATGATATTAGTTTTCTTGTGGCCACCAAAGAAATGCAGATGAGGTCCATATGTAAAATCTAACCAGATATTCTCAAAATAGTTGTAACAAAATATAATTTTGTTACAAATTTAGGTCCTGATTAAGTTGTATAGTAACACAGGTAAAGAAGAATATATTTTAAAGTAATATTCCAAGTATTAATTTCCCTGGTAACATGAAAAGAAACACAGCTGTCAACTGAATAAAGTGCTGGCCAGACTATGTATTTTCATATCTGAAATATCTACTTAAAACCTGAAAGAGAAGTATTTCTTACTAAATGCTAAGACCAATGTATTAAACTTATGAAGGCACACACACAGAATTTCAGCAAACCAATCATGCAAAATCCCAGGAACAAAAATTTTTAAGAGGATAATTATATATTAAATTGTTTCTGTTTTCAAGACTAAATATCATTTTATAAAAAGGCATTTAATATTTGATGCATTCATCATATGCTTGTTTTACTATAATCTAAAGACTTGGAAAATATTTAAAATCATGCAAATCAAATGGGTCAAAATCCCATTTGTGGTTTTTACATCTAACATTAATATTACAAAAGGTTATAGTATTTTTCTCTGTTTAGAGTCAATGACTATGAAAGACTTAGAAATTTTAGCCTCATCATGGTATTTCTTACTTAAAAAGGGGAATCAAGCATGACAGTTTAACTATATTTTGTCCCTGCTCCTTAAAATACTCAATCCTTTCCAGGTACAATGTAAATTTTTTTTCTGTATTTTTACTATCTCTTACTTAAAAACATAGTCCAATGTACTGTGTAATTTCATACTTTCAATTACTTTAACTAACATTTTCTGCTTTGCCTCTTAAATTTTCTTCCCATTCTCTGAATATGTTAATTTTTTTTAAGGGAACCAAATTTCATGGGTCATTTACATAAAGAGAAAAATGTCCCGTTGTCTATTATATAAATTAATAAATACATTTGTTTGCATGTAGTTTCTTTGCTCCTCTTCTCTCCCCCTTTATACAACTCTTTCTCCAAACAAAATCCCAGGAAAAACTTGACTCTTCTTTTTGTCAGTTAAGACTTATTTCTGAGTTAGCATTTTGTTCTGAAGAACTTTACATAACATTCAGAAAGGCTGTTCCAGTTTCTCTTCCTGACCTATCCAGACCATGTACTTCGACCTCTCGTCTGGACTGGCGAGACAGAAAAGGATATATTTATTAGTTATATCACATATTCTGCTAATCAGAATACCCTCTCTTCAGTGTTGAGACAGGTAGTTAGCCCTACCAGGTAGTGGCAGATTTCTGCACAGCTATATTCTTTTACAAGGCAATAAGAAAAATTTTAAGTGATATTGCAAAAAAATCTTGTCAGAACTGCTATATGAGCCTCAGAGGTGGAACAAACATAAGCAGATTATCTTATGAAAATTTTTCAAGGTAATCATTAAAATTTGCTAATACATTTGAGAAGCTCTTATCTGTGTTATCAAAGCCTATGATATGCAGCTGCAATAAATGAGGAAAGATCTAAACTTCAGTCAGTGGGGTTGCCTTTTTTCTCACCAAGCAGCTAATATTTAAGTGGATTACATCTATAAATCCAGTGTCTTTAGGTCTT
>VZTA01020201.1:26129-39662 GCA_013398855.1 Mohoua ochrocephala
ATAAATTAAAACACCTTGCAGTTTAACTTGTAGCATGTTATGACTGAAATAATTATGACCTTGAATACAGATCCCTCTATTTTACGTATCACACGCAAGTCCTGTCAGAGTTTACTAAACACAAATCTTATTTTCATTTAAATTGTGTCACTTATATATATAATTTGTTTGATTATGGCCATCAGTAATACATGACTGTCAACAACAGAGAATAAACTGAAAATCTGTCTTCAACCCAGGAAGCCCGATAATGGTAAGGCAGAATTGGAAAAAATAAAAAAAAACCCTCTGAGTGACAAACAGTGCATCCTGATGCTTGGTAAAACAGACATAATACCTAGGGCTGACTACCTGCAACAGTTTGCTTCAGATAAAACTCCAAAGTGTTTAAGATTTTGGAAAGCCTTTCAACAAAGAAAGATATAATGAAAAGTTCTCACTATATCACACTATCAATCTTTAGTCAGTGAGATGCTCCCAACAATGTCTGCATGTCGGCATTTGTTAAAAAACTCTAGCTTAAAATTTAGATTGGAAGTTTAAAAAAAAGTTTTGATAGAGAGTTTTTAAAATTTCTACAAAGAACACGAAGTTACACTGATTTTTTTTTCCCACATTAAGATTTTGAAAAGTAAAACTCAATGAGCAGATACCTTGATAATTTCATTGATCAACAAACCTCTCAATTCATGTATGTTTGTTTACTGCTACATTTGGTTTGTAGTGTTAGTATAAGTAAACAGCAATATTAATTTACTTTAGATAACTTACTGGCCTATCCACGGGGATCTAATGCATTCAGTGTTACACATGGAAGTACATTTTAGTGCAAGTTCACAATACATTACTGACAATATGCATCAGAAACGGATTGTCATTACAGGAATTTACTGGAAGTACTTTAATTAACACTTCCTCATATTATTACATAAAGATATTGATTAGTAAAATTATTCTAGATTTTAGGATTTAATTAGTTTAATTTTAAAGGTCTTCTTACCTTCTATTGCTGAGAGTAGAACACGAGAATGGTCGTATGCAATTACATTCGCATATCTATTCTTTGGTTTGTTTACTTCCAGGTTAGAGTGTTCCCATGTGAACTGCTGACCGGGATCAATAGACTTCAAAAGACAAAGAGAAAAAAAGGAAAGGAAATTTTCAGCTAGGGACTACACAATTCTTTTATTTATGATAATTACAAACTGATCTCCCACAGTTTACTCTGGAAATAATTTGCTTTCGAAAGAAAATTATTACTTCAGGACACATCGTAACATATTATATAATATTATATTAACCATTTTGTATTTATGCATCTGAAATTTCCATGAGGAATTTAAACCATAAGCTTTTTAAAATCCAAGTTTTTTCTTCAGAGAAAGCAAGCTATCCATCTTTTTATCTTTTCTCTCATTTTGGCAAGTGAGAGGTTCTAGCTTAACAGAGAATGAACAAATACCAGAAATCTCAAAAACACTGGGATGAAGGAGAATAAATATTTTTGCCTTTATTAGTAAGTGCACGTGTTCAAAAATTTCACTGTCTCATTTACTAAATAAACTCCAAAGGTTCCTGAAGAAGTTTTCCAGAAGAAAAATAATTTTTCTATTCTTTCACTTCGATGCCAGGCCAACACATGATACTAGCGTTGCTCAGGAAACTAGCTGCGTTTCATCCATAGACAACATGAAGAAACTTGCTTTTTATTTCCTTGAGTCATAAATAAGTAAGCAATTCAGGCATATTTGAAATTTTAATGATATCTTATTCATAAACATAACTAATCTTATTCATAAACAAAACGATATGTTTCCAGATACGCTGTTTATTTTCTGTTTCCTTCATGTTCCAGAGTGGAATTACAGAAGCGTGCCCCATGCTCCTTCATCCTTCATCACTAGGGAGACTTCAGACTCCAGTACTTTTACCTCTATGGTTGAACTACATATGCAGGAAAGTGAATACAAAATAGGTAACAGATGGTACCTGCTTATGCTCACTATGGTAGTGGCTGTATGAAAGGTCATCTCATACTGAGAAGTCATGAATAATCACATTCCCTTTTTACCTTCCCTTTCTGTAACATTAGAGACCTTAAAATTGTTTCATCAATATGAATGCACAACTATGGCTTGAGGTTTATGCCCTCTGTTTAATCCTGGTAAGAACTGGCGGCTCCCTATGCCAGCTAGTGGTAAACTATTAAAAAAATAATGATGACACAGATAAGCCGAGTTAGGGCAGTTCACCAACACCACGTTCATTTTCCACGAGCAGACCAGCAACACGGCACGAGTCAGAAGATCCACGCTGCCTCTACGGCATCAAGCCAACAGCTTTACCGACTCCTCCCAGGGTTACAACAACTGCAAGTCCATTTCATGTTAGTGGAAATAAAATATGACCTGTAATCTATCAGAGCAGGTATTACTTGACAAGGACCACGTGGGAAATTAATTAATGTGATTTTACTAGGACTTATCCCTTAGACTAATAATTACTATTTGGCCAGCCTCGAAATTGCTTTATTCTCATGCACCTTTACATATTTTATACAATTTATTTATTTAATATTTTGAGAATGACTTTGTTTCTTTATTGAGATTATTCTAAAAAAAACAAATAATCATTTTACCTGGCTGCCTGATAGAGAAGCATTTGTCTTTAGGAAAACAAATACCTCAGGAAAACAAGTACCTTATCCTATTAACCAATACCCTAGGCTCAATTAACTTTCATAACATAAAAGTTATAAAGTCCTGCATAACCTAGCTACAGAAAGTAGAGGAGAGTGACGGCTCAGATTCTGGCTCGCCCTTTATCTACAGTAACTGAGATAGAATGCTTGGCAGTTCCTCCCTCAAAAGGAAATTAAGTGGGACTTTTTAGAGGAATGAGGAAGGAATTAAATGCTTGGGAGCATGATGAAGGCCATGAAAATCCTACTTGTGCTTTGGATATGATTCATTTGAATTGTATCACTATGTGTGTTCAAAAGGCATTCTTAAATGCAGCTCTGAATAAATGTGATTTTTTAACCTTCTACACAATTTTTGCCACCAAAGTATTTGGGCTCACTATCTTAAAAATTTGTGTAACTATGAATAATATATCTTAAAATGTCAATAGTATTAGGAGTTTATTATTACTAAGTTAGTATCTTAACAGATTAACGACTAAGAGATTTGAAAAACTGGTGATGGATTTTTTTTGGAGCCCTATTGTATTTTGTTTGCCTATAAAGGGACAACAAACTATCCTCCAACTAGTATGCTGCCCCTTGCAAAGGTAGACATCACTTCTGGGCTGTGCTTAAGTATAAACATAGTGACCTGATCCAAGAGTAGGGCTTCACCCTTCTCCAACAAAAATATTACTTTTTCTGACTGCAAAGTGAAATTCTTAATGGTAAAACTTTACTCTCTAATTTCACTCTGTGAAAATTTTTATTCTTTTTTTCTTACAATTTAGTTTCATCCCAGTAATGTTTTGCCATGCTCTGAGAAGGATGGCTGGCAGAATTTTGAAGCAGGTATGCACTGCTTAATTTAAAAACATAAGTATTTTAATCTTTACTTCTAAGTGCTATATATTTCATCAAAGGTGCAGAGAAAGAATTTGGAGAGCATTTCCATCAGCGCTGGGAAGAGAAGAGTTATATACATATATACTATATTTAAGACATGTAATATACCTCTTTATCAGCAGGCCGGCAATTCACTTACATCATATGACTTGAAAAGTAATAAAATTTACATAATGACTTCTCTCAGAACAAATCTCCCCTCTTTTCCTTTTTGAGTTAATGGAGGTGGACAAGAAAACTTACGTAGGATATTTGCAGGTCAAGTATTCAGAACTTTGGAAAATAATTTTTATGGATTTATCTCAGAACTCTAGTAATAATTAAGAATAGAAACATAGTACAGAAGATGCTAACTATATATTAATGCATTATACTCTAGTTAACTTTTACAATAAAATTGATTATTTGACCAGGAATAATGCACATCTATAATATCTGTGACTACCCAGTCAGTATTTTTTGAGGGACATATATGGAAACATGCTATCTAAACCACAGTCCACTGCCCTAGAATGAGACACACTACTCTGCGTTGTTCTAGACAGATAACTGAAGCAGACCATCTGTCTTATCTTTTAGGCTTTTACCTACACTGCCAAAATATTCTGGAAATTACTTCACAATGTAAGATGGCACATACACTTTCTCTTCACATCAGACAAAAAAACTAGAAAATAACAGAATAAACTGGCTGCCTAACAAGCTGCTAGTTTTGAGCCTGGACTGCAGGAATCTGGCTTTAAATCATAAAAAACCAAAACAGGATGTAAAAAATAATAATAAAAAACCCCTTGTGAACAGTAAGTTTAAACTGCAGTTTTGCCTACACAAATATAATTTAGCATATACATAGAAAATTATGGTCTATGATTCTTATCAATGATGAGAAACAGCTTCAGCTCCATATGATACCTATTTTTCATGTGAATTTACAGATTATTAAGAATACTTTAAATTTAAAGCTTAGCTCCAATTGTTCAGTATTCAGTATTATTCTTCCAATTTTTGCTCCTTAATGTTTAAGCATTCTAAAGCTACTGCTCAGTATCAAGAAAAAACCCAAACACACATTTTGTATGATGCATGGCCAGATGGTGTAATTTAGTGGTTAATATTTAGGTCTACATGCAGACATAGTTAACATAAATTATCAGAAACAGGCAAATGGATTGAACTTTAATCCTTTCTATTTTCCTCACCAATCTGAGCCACTTTGTGGCCTTACCATCCTCCCATAAAGCACCATTTTGACAAAAGAAAGTTAATCTGTATTTCCTCAGACTTAATAGCCACACTGGAACAAAGAGTTGAGTGGTATTGGCAGACACATTTCAGAAGTGTGAAAGACCAATAACTCATGAATAACAAGTCCATACTAACAGTTTTAATGAGTGCTTTAATGGTTTAATGGATGGCACTTTAACAGGATTTCTAGTATTTTCATTCTGAAAGCTTGCCTTCAATAAAGCTGTCACTAATAAAGAAATGGATTTCTTCACAGCATAACTGTGTAGTATGGGTGCTTTGTGCAAAAGAAATAAAAATATTTGTAATACTATTATTTCCCTCCCATGCTTTGACAAGTCTTTCAGCTATTGTGTTCTAAACGGCTGGCTGCTGAAACAAGTGTGATCTGTTAGTGGGAAAAGACTTGAGCAATATTTACTAACACAATACTTTATTAATTAGCAATCATTACTAATACAATGCACCATCCATAAAATACTTCATCAACTAATAATCATGGTAACCAAAATTTTCTGGCGGTAACCAAGACAGAAGAATTTCAAACAATCTCCCTCCTGCAAACTATGTACCTGCTCACTGTGCAGTTTTCCTTTACACCACTTAAACAAGAGGCAAGTGTTCCCTGATGTCAGTCTTCCAGGACTATATCCTGGTTCGGCACCAAGGAAGGAAGGAGTATGACAAAATGCCACCCTTCCTGGTGTAAGCTGACACATGCCTGCCTGCTCTGGAACAGTGCTCTTCCAAGGGTCACTACGGCAGCAAATTAGGGGCCAGCAGTTTCAAGTTTCTGCGGAATGTGGGGATTGATAGATACTGCCTATCTTTCACAAGGAAGCATGTCCTGTAAAGCATTTCCAAGCATTGTAGGTGCAGTGTTTGTGGCTTGAATTAAATCACCAAAGACCCCTGCTTCACAGAGAAACCTAGGACCAGGTAGGCAAAGAAGAATGAAAAAGAAAAATCTTAGAGCATGCCGGTGCAAACAGACTCAGCGCGACTGGGGAAAGTACACAGCTTTGCAGAGAAATGAACAGCTTGACCCTCTTTCACCAATGTCAGCAACTGTGATGAGAATTTCATACCACAGCTGATGAATCTATAATAGAGTACTACTGTATTATGCAGGAAACTTGCTGATAGAATGAGATTTACATACTGCATTACCAAAACGCGAATGCTAGATGCATGAACATTAATTCGTGATCATGGCAATTTGCCAGCTGGAATGATGTTTTTTTAATTAAGACGGAGAATTTCCCATTATACTGCAAAGGGTATAATTTTCAAGAATATGGGGGAAAACCTCCACATATGGCTAAAACTTCTTTTGAGCTCAAACATAAGTTTGCATCCTGGTCCTAAAACCAGTTAAAAATGCAGATGAGACATCTTCTGTTAACTGTCAAAGGAAAGTGACCTAACTGTTGAAGAGTAGCAAGAAATACAAAAAGCTTTTTTCCAAAAGCTTTTGTAAACTCCTCTCAAGAAGAAAAAGGTATTTCCTTCACAGTATCAACCTAATATTCCTATGACTAAATGAAATTAAGCAAAACCTGATTCCAGTGGAATCAAACAAGCTGTATAAGCACATACCTAAAAAAACCTTAAAGACGAAAATAAGCATTATTTGAAAACATCCTTGAAGGAGAGTCTCCATTTCAAAATGCTATAAACCCTTAATTTTTAAAAATTAATCATATTGGTTTGTATTTCTTTGCCACCAGTCTTAAACATAATCCGTTTATTCCCTACCTGCAATTAAAATAGTTTGACCATGATATCATAATCAGTTGTAATGGAAATGATTTTGTGTCGAAAATTGGGGATTACAGTCAACTTCAGGTAGAAAATAAATATCAGGAGCAGACAAATACCTGAGTAAGGAAAAAACTTGCTCTGTTTAAATATTTTTGTGGTTAAAGCCTCCTGCTGTTTTGGTTTATATAGTGTTTGAAGTGCAGCAGGTCTTATAAACTAAACTTTATAATTGTCTCACATGAGACACTGGTGCTACTTTAAATTTTCAACATACTTTTCATCATATTTTTAAAGCACTGTCAACAGTTTTTATTTCAAGGAAAGATTAAAGGAGTGAAATTCTTCATTGATTCCTCCATTTTTCTCAATAAGCCCCTAAAAATACTGCAAATTAATCCTTCAAAAAAGCCCCTGCAAAACTCAATTTGATCTATAATGACCTACATAGTTTGTCCTTGAATAATTTTTCTTGCTTCAGAAAGTAGATTACTCTTCTCTTTCTACACATATCGCTGCTTTCAGTTGGGCAAAATAAAACTGATATTTATTACAGTACAGAATCACAGAATTATTAAGGTTGGAAAAGACCTCCCAGATCACTGAGTCCAACCTTTGACTCCAACCATAGCACTAAATGCCACGCCCAGACGTTTCTTGAACACTTGGAGTCACAGTGATTCCACCACCTCCCTCCGTTCCAATGCTTTCAGTAAAAAAGTCTTCCTGATATCCAACCTGAACCTCCCCTGGCACAGCTTGAGGCCAGTTCCTATTGTCCTGCTGCTGGTTGCCAGAGAGAAGAGGCCAACCCCCACCTGGCTACACTCTCCTGTCAGGTAGTTATTTGACTAATTAAACTGTCTCTGTGAAATTCCCTGGCAAAATAACATTAGCTATCAGACCAAAACGCTGCATCCTAATATGTAACACCAGCTTTCTTTTATTTGATTAATTATATAAGCATAAACAAATGCTGTTATCCCAATGCAGCATTCACAGCACAAAGGAAGGAGATAATACACCACTCTGAACCTTGACTAGCAGGACTTCAGATTCCTGCACTATGTCTTTAAAATTCTCCACCATAACTATACTGCTGGCTCAGATACTACCCTAGGTGGAACTAAGCACCAAGCAACCTATGTGAATGCAACAGCATATGTGCTATTAATAAGAAGACAACTTTTCATCGTTCACTGACTACGCTAATTGTTTCTCAATAAATGGAACGTATCCTATGAAAGTAAAGTTAGAAAATACCAATAAATGATGTTTGTAATATTAGAAAGAGGAAACTGTTATATGGAAAAAGAACAAAACCATATTTTTGCTGAGAAAAAAAATTGATTTTTGCACATGAGTCACTATTCTCTACAATGATACAGCAGTTAAGTGCAGCTGTTTCTTTGATAGAGATTCATTCAGTGGATTATCTGTTCTTCGTGGACTTCTAAAATGTATTATATTGCTAATAAGTTTTATATGTGCTTCTACTATACAAGATTTACTGTGTTTTAGTATCCAGTGTTTCTTTTGCTGCAGCTTGAGATCCAAAAAGAGAAATATAACATATTCAGTAAACTGCGTTCCCGTCACAAATCCTACCAACGGATTCTAAAAAGCTACAATAAAAAAAAAAAGTCAAAATGCATCTTCATGTTTTCCAATACTCAGTGTTAAAGCAAAAGACTGGCTGCAATTTACAGAAGGAAACCTGATGAGAGAAAACATTAAATTATATACAACTTCTTGTAACATTTGTTAACTAGTGCATATATACACATTCACCGTAAATCATACAGTAAACACACAGAGTCTGATAGTGTAATTTTTGTGTTGCAGTGACAGATTCTCATGCAAAAATAACATGAATATTAATCTGCTTCCTTAAGGGTGTAAAGCTATATGTACAGATCTCAGATAAGAAATGTAAAATTATTTTACACAAGTCTCAGAAATCTGCTTCGGAGGAACAGATTTTCTGTTCTGTCTTATGGGAGGAAATGACTTTACAAATACATCAGAGAGGAGGCAGAACATTACTGGTTTTATTCAGTTTATCTCCATGACCACTTTTTGTTTTTAAATTCTGAAGTCTCAGATAAGAAGGAGATACAATATAAAGGTCAGTTTCTTATAAATACAGATTTTTACTTAGCAGCTGTCAGGTCCATATGGACCCTTACATTACATAAAAATCCCACTGAAATTGCCAAAGTCAGCAAAAGCTTCACAATAATCAGCTGGGGTCAATCCTGTCTTTAAATTAGAGAACAGAAAAGAATTGTGTGACATTAATTATATTGTACGTGATGTTAACAGAGTAAACCAACATTTTGTTTAGGCTTGGGGATTGAGAGCTAACAAAAAACTAATGAAGGATTATGAAAAATTTATTTTGAAGTAGAAATGAACCTCATTGAGAAGGAGCACTATCTATGTTAGCACTACAGAAATACTTTACGCAACACGCAAATTTTAAGTTTATTTGAATCTTGCCACGGTCCTAATCCTTCAATCTTGGCTTCTGCTGTCCCATAAAAGCCGGTATTCAAGGTAAACTTGTGAGAGAAGTACAATGGAAGAAATCTATATTGTCCTGCTCATATGCTGTAAGACTTGGAATAGGAAATGCCCTGGAGAAGACACTACGGAATAGTTCCTGAAGACTTCTGAAGAAGTAAGAACTCGTCCAGTTGATGACACTGAACCTTAGAAAATGTTATACAGCTAGAAGGTGTTCTCCACTGGAGAATACACTCCCCTTAGCAGATCATAGCAACGAAGCAATTCCACTCTTTTCCTCCCTTTTTTTTTTTTCCCCTCTGAAGATATGTATTTTATAGTTTATGCATACTACCACTTAATTTTTTGCAATACCTCTTTCCCAACTTACCACATTACCCTGAAAATTACTTACAGAACCAGAGCGCAGAGAGATATAGCTTGGACTTATTTCTTTAATGGCAATTTCAGGTTCTTTTTCAATTAAATTTCACATGGCATGAAAGCAACATATTCTCAGGAAAACAAAAAAAAGGAAAAATATCCAACACCACAAAAAAATTCTGCACCAGAAACACCCTGTAAACACCTTGTTTGTGAAACTTTGTGTCAGGTGAATGGAGAACAGTGGGTTCACTTTAGGATTATTTGAAGAAAGCAATCCTGTCTTGTCTCATGTTCCAGGTCTACAGCAAAATTTTCCTTCACCTTCACAGAAGTGCAAGGAAGTTATAGGGTTTTATTAGAAAAAGGTGCCAGAGGGTGCAACTCAGCAGAGGAGACTCTTCTGCTGGTTTTGAAGAGACAGGGAGGTTTGTCTGTCTGAAGAGAAAGTGAAAACAGGCAAGGAAGTGATACTCTTCCAAAAGGAAAAAAACAAACTTGTATTGACTTTTGATCAGAAATTATGGTCAAAAGTAAGTGGATGGAACACGAGCAAGGATGAAAGAGGAACAAGTATTCAGGCACTTCTGAACAGCTGAAAAGGGTGCTTAAAAAATGAAAAGATGTATTTGTGTGGTGAAACTAGTAATTCTTTTGAAGTGGCAACCAAAGTAGGTTGTGCTAAAAAAACAATTTAAACATCCCTTTGAAATGGAGCTAACTCCCTGATAGAAGGAAGAGAAGTCAGAGCTTATCAGAAAACCATCAATATATATTTTATTTTATGGCATCACAAAGCTGTCGTAACAGTTACTGTATACCATCAATATATCTTTGAAGAATTTCATCTATGCAACGCAAACAATTCCATAAAAAGTAAAATAAAATAACTGGCTGCCAAGCAGAAAAGGTCGTTACTAAAAAAAACCCCCAAAACATCAGTGGTAATTGATGAAAACTGCTTCCCGAGACAGGAATTAATTGGAGGATTTTGCTGTTATCAATAAAGGTCAGTGGTTTCCTGTTGCATGTTGCACCTTGAAATGTTGAATATGAGAAGTATCTCTTTTTCCTTCTGTCTCACCAGTTCTAGCACTATCTGAAGTGATAATAACTGAACTTTTACCATCTGTACCTCTTTCTGCCTTGCAATCAGATTAAAAAAGGGATTGTTTAAGGGACGTTAGTGAGAACTGCTGCTGAAGTAGAAGGTCCCAATCCCTGACCACAAATATACCCACCACTTCCCTTTGCTGGCACTAGAGCTTAAGCAGACATGTGGTGAGCTAGTTCAGGGAACTGATCCAACTGAAAACAGCAAAGAAAAATAAAACAATTAGTTTTCAGCTGAATCTATTTCCTGAGCTAATCCTTGAACAGCTGCACATGTGCTAGTGCCAGGACTGGCACAAGAGAGACAACAGGGATGCACAGCCAAGACACGGAGATGACTTAACAGTGATCATCAAACTGCGGCTTTAGTCCACTGCCTAGCCTGGACCATGAAACCAAATAGCAGTGCTTTTCACTAATTCTGTTTCAAAATGCATGAATCTTGGACTAGATGGAAATGAAGTGGTATCTCTAAAGCTGTAATTTCAAAGATAAATGTTGAACCTTCTTGGGCAAAGCAATATGAATGAAGCTTGATGTTGACCCACAGTTGCCCATATTTTAATCTTGAATGTCTGACCATTCTGCTCCAGATGATGTTTTGCAAAGTAAAAAAAAGGGGGGAAAAAAAGGAAAAAAAAACCCACAAAAACCCCCAAAAACAAACCAATGTGAAAGCTGTCCTGTTTACACAGACTAAAGAACCTTCTCCAGGGACAGATACTAAGAATTTAATGATTTAATGTATCTTTCAATATTGGTTATAAATTATTAAAATTACACTCTCAAGATGATTTTAATTACTTAAGTAAGCAAGAGATAGTATAAAACACCAAAACTTTTAAGTTCTGTTACAGCACCAAAAAACCACGTCATCTCCACGCCATGTTCAAGATGCAGTACAGCTGAACTGTTTATTTGTATACAAGTTATACTACATTAAATGACTTGTAAATGACTTGGAATTTCCTACACAGAGAAAACCAATTAATTTGCCCATAGTACAACAGGAAACGGTTTCGAAATTTGTACCAACTGTTCTCTTTTATTATGGCGAACATTCTGCCACGTAAATTTCCCTGTCCGATTATTTATATGCTGCAATCTTCATACTTAAGAACACAGGGTTTACGCACAGAAAATTGAGAAGGGCCTCCCACATTTTTTGTAATTGCAACCGTAAACAGCAATCCTAAGTTCCTCTTCAAACAAATTTATTTCCAGGAATTGTTGAAACTGTATTTTCCTTTTAACATCTCATGAGATTATTTGTTAAAGCAGACTTAAGGACTTTCTGAAGAGTGCATTCAATTAAATAATAAGCAATTGCAGTTCTTTATCACAGCACTTAACATCTTCTGTCAAGACCTTTAAAATACAATGGAAATGTATAGTACCATGCAGTATTATGTCGCTATGAAACTAACATGTGAAAGTCATCTTGACTGTTTCTTACTGCGCTGCCAGTGTCCGCAGGAACCTTCAAATGCAACTAATGTGCAGTCCTTAAAAAAGTAAAAGCAACACAGGCTTTTACTCCACCATGATAACAAAGTGTTGGAGGGTTTTAAGCAAGGATTAGTGACACAACAGCCTATGAAGAAAATACTGTGTCAGAGATCCCTCTGGGAGCTGTTCATCCTTGGATCACTGACATGATCACCTATAGCTTATCTAAGGAAGCACTTCTTTACTGATGGTTCAGTGCATACTCGATCCACGTATTTTTGACATAGACAATATTTTGGCAAAGAAACAGCTATAATTTACTGGGTTTAATGGATGGCTCCCTATGTCCCTTTAGCCACAAATTACTGACCTGAGAGGCTGTTACTCTCCACTACAGCAATACCTATATACTCCACGGGTTACTGACAAGGTGGCTTGTAAATGATTACTCTCTTCCAGTTAAATTCTTTCATGCTCTTCTAGACCATCATTCACAATTTATCAAAGTGGTGTTGTTGACAGGAGGAAAATACAATGTCCTGAAACTGTTATATTAGAAGAGACACCAAGCACTTGCAAATCCTTTTGTCTCATGCAAAATTAAAGCACTGGACTGAACCTTCTTTGGAGCTTTGGCTGTATGTGTCCTGTCAACAATACACTGGAGATTTTTAAAATAATCTAAGGATCCTTAAACTGCAGGAAAGATAGATCTTGGGTATACTAAAACAAGTAAGTGCTGTATCATTCACACACTACTTCAAGTATGTGTCTATGAAATCTGCCTGACATGTATCCTTATAAAAAGAGAACAGGATTTTATGAGCAAAGGAGACACCTCACCGGTGTAATAATTTTACACAGTTTTTTATCATGGTTTCAATATCATACAAACCTGGCACCATATCAGAGAGAAGTCTAAGGAAAACGCAAGCATGACATTTTAAACTTGAATAGTACAGAAGTGGGGAAAATTACCTCATACTCCTGTGAGAACTTCAAATTGTCATTTGCTTTCAATCTTTCAATGTGATCTGCAAGTTCCAAGATAGGTATTGGGGGATGACTGGCCATACCTGTTGAACCAGAAAGAAGAACAAAATTTAAAGTAAACTACAGTGATGGCATTGCTCTAAAATTTAGAAAATGCAGCAGTTAGAATGTCTAGAAATGTGTAAGTAGTAAAGATGTCATATGTGAGAGAAGCAGGCAAATAGTTTGGTTACTCAAAGCAGGACATGCTCTGGATAGATGAGCTCTGAAGCCAAATTAAAAGAAGTCACCAAGCATATTCCCAAAGCTAACATTCCTAGTGTAGAGGAAAGAGTTACTGTCATACGAGTCAATGAGTTTAGCTAGGCATGGAAAAATGAGACAGTTAGACCTGATGTCGACCTCTGCTTTGAGTAATGACTCTTAATGTCATTTCAAACTCCTTCTCCTGCAATGCATGAAATGAAAACTCTACTGAATTAGATGAGGAA
>VZTA01020204.1:13857-29264 GCA_013398855.1 Mohoua ochrocephala
TGCTCCTGGGGATTGCAAGCTCTTGCTCTCTTACGGAGATCTGCAGCTCTGTTCCTCTCCCTTGTCCTTGAGGGCAGTCTCCCAGGGGATCTCATTGATTATCTCCCTGAGCTTTCCTAAAATTCAAGGGCCTGTCTTGACTCCTTTCCTGACCCATATTCCTCAGGACTGTGAACTCCCCCAGGGCCTGGTCACTGCATCCCAGGCTGCCTCCTATCTTGACGTCCCCCTTTAGCCCCCTTGTGTTGGCGACCAACAGATCCGGTGACACCTCCCCTATTGTAGGGCTGTCTATTACCTGGGTCAGGGATTTATCCTCTATGCATTCCAGGAATCTCAAGGCTTGCCTGCAGCCACTTCTCCAGCACGTGCAGGGGTAGTTGAAGTCCCTCAGCAGCACAAGAGCCCGTGAGGGAGATGCCTCCTGCAGCTGGAGCAAGAAGGCTTTGTCAATCGGCTCTTCTCGACTGGGGGCCTGTCACAGGCACCGACCAAAAGGCTCCCTCTGTTCTGGGTCTCGCTTCGTTACCCACCAGCTTTCCACTCGCTCATGGCTGTTCTTCAGAGACTCTTCACACTCAATCCAACTCTTGATGTCAAGGGCAATCCCTCTGCCTCTCCTTCCTCCCATGTCTCTTCTGAACAGCCCGTAGCCATCGTTAGTCACACTCCAGTCGTGGGATCCATCCCACCGAGTTTCAGGAATGACAACAAGGCCATTACTTTCCAGCAGCACAGTGGCTTCCAACTCCTCCTGTTTGCTGCCCTAGTTGTAAGACAGAAACAATTTCCTTTTTGCAAAATCAATTTCATTTTTCACTAAAGTGTTGACCTCTGTTCCCCAATTCATGTGTGTTTGACTGTCATTTTAACCTTCAGTGTATTCTTCCCTTCTTTTTTTTTCCACATGTTCAAAATGCCTCACTCTGGTGTATGTTAATGCTGATTTGAATCAAGCACAAGTCATCCATTAATATCGTGGAAGGTTTTTTCTTCCTAATTTCTGGTATGGGAGATCTCTTGTGAGGAACAGCTGTTTTGACACCTAGAGAACAACTGAAAACACATGTAAAAAGAGGTAAAGAGACCATCCTTTCCACCATGCTCATCCACACTGAGCAAAGTGGCTGATGTCTTTATTGACACTAGCAGAAGACTATTTAAGGAGTTTTAAAAAGAACAAGCAAAGAGCTAGACAAAAAATACTTATGGAATATTGCAACCTAACAAAAATCTTTAGCATATTTCTTAAAAATGTGTGTTGGAAGTTTTGAAAATACAGACCTTTATCCTAGACTAAAAGAATCCATACTCGATAACTATATTATCCTTCTTTCTTCTATGTATAAATTTAGGCCTTAATTTCCCTAATCCATTTAATCCATCCTCAGAACTCAAAATATTTTGAAAACAGATGCAGCAAGAGATGTAAAAAATTGGGGGATTTTTGCCTAACATATAACAACCCAAATTTATAGTCTAATATTTCATATGGCATGTAAACAATTTCTCCTGATCTTTCAGAAGACTATTTCTGTGCAAAGGGAGGAAGCAGACAACATTAATCAAAGAAAATAATAGGTTTAACGCTATCACTCTGGTTCTCTTAAGAGCAGGAAAAAATGAACAATTTCATTGATGATAACTACAGTTACCAGTCATTAGCTATTTTGACATTTCATAAGCCTGGCCAAAAAATCCATTCATAAATTCAGCTAAATTTTGTTTTAGTTAAAGAAATATTCCTTATGCTGTTTTCAGAGCTGATCTGCTTTTTCTAACAGTCTCAGACAGACAAAGAGAAAAAAAACCTATTTACTCTTACTAAGATATCTTGATGCCTTTCAAAGATATCTTTAATAACTACTTTTCTGTTTAAAATTTCTTTAAAACATCCTTAGAACAGGAGAAAAACCTCAGTGCTTAAAAAACTAATTTTGCAGATGTTGAAACAGACGGGTCTGACCATCACAAAAATTTTCCACATTAATTAAAAATTCTCAGTTGGTTGCCTCCTGAGAGGCACAGAGAACGGAGAACCATTTTATTACATCCAGATAATTACGAAAATCCTGCCTTTAAACACACCTCAAATGGAATGTTACTGTTTTGTGAGAGTGTATATAATCGTGTGTACACATGCACATGTGTATATGTGTAAGTTTGGGTATCTGACTAGTACTTGCTGGGAAGTATTTTCAAAGTGTTAAAGGTAAAATACACGTTCAATCCAATCTTCATGCCGCTCACCAGTAGTAAGTTCTTCAGTGTGCATGAATTGCTGATTTCCACAGTCCAGTGGAACTGTATGTTCCCACTCAGCCTCATATGTTTTAACTGCCCACAAGTCTTTGCAGGACTAGATTACTCCCTAGTGTCAAATCTCAGAACAGATTTTATTTCTCAAAACAGGAAGTCAGATTATTGCAAAGGTTTCTGAAGATAAATTCCCAACATGGAGGTTTCTGAACAAATCTACTCTAACCCAAATATATGCATAGGATTCCAAATGTGCAGTATAATCCATTAATCCATTGTACCTTGTTGCTGTTGTGTTGTTTGTTGAGTTTTTTCAGTGTTAAATAACAAAAAAGAAAGGCATCTGATTGTTCCAGATGGCTGGTTTTTACCATCTGAGTTGCCATTTTCAGCAGCAGTAAGTAGGTGGAGTGACTTACCAAACTTGGAAACCTGATAGGAAGGCTGGGCTGCAGGTGACCAGATGGGAGCACTGTTAAAACAGATGCCACAGTCCCAGTTGCTCTCCTCAGTAATATCTTTGATGGTAAAAGACCTCATTGCAAAGCTTTAGGCACCTAAAGCCCCAGTTTGTCTCTCTGGGGGCCTACATTCAATGCAAAGCAGCAGTTAGCAGAAATATTCACAAAGGTTTCTTGATTATACATTCATGACAGGACTTATTCATGCAGAGACTTATTTTCTGCAAGCACTAGTTGGATAACTTTGTTACCACAGAGCTGGAACCACAGTAACATTTAGTTTGCTTTTATGACTTGTGACTTGCTCAGAAGTTGTGGATGGTACTAATTCAATTTAACTGTCCTCTCTTATCTTTACAATAAGATACAAAATGTAGCTTACTGTAAGTAGTGCCAGTGTTCATCAATGGTTTCAGGTCAGGCTGTAGCATAATTGCCATATTAAATTAATGGGGAATAATTTATTCACACTGGAGGTACTTTCACTAGGACCATTGGCATAGTTATTACTGTAGATTGCTTTTCAAATTACTTGGAAACTGCAAAAAACTATGACTCATTTCTATTTGCTGATTAACTCAATTTTCTAATTCCTAGAAACAGAGTTTAATTTTTGTTGCGACTTGCTTTCTTCAGAGTGACATATGACTTTGGTCACTGTTATTAACTCATTTTTCAAGTGCTTCGGATTGTCCCAAACTTACCAGAGAGCAACGAAATATAACTATACATTGACAGAAATATGAAATATTACATTATTATTACTATATAACTCTATGATTTAAAACATTATATATTTATATATGTTAAAATATTATGTTTTCCAATATTTATTTATATTTTATATGTGTTATGTATATTATATTATTTTATAAGTTTCCAAGCACTCAAAAGTAACTTCTTTATACAGGAATGCCCTTGTGAACAAAACTGTTGGGCAATAGGAAATCTCTGCTGTATAATAACTCTTAAAATGTTTAGAGAAAACCTTTTTTCAATTATTCACAAGGTACAAGTGAGCAGAAATTATCTGGGAAAAAAATGCAGGGAACAAATAGCCCAGACAAGGAATCAGGACACAAACAAAAAAAAAAAAGGAAAAAACCCACCCCAAACAAACAGAAAAGATAACACAAAGAAGAGCAAAATGTTATGAATTTCTGGTCAACAGCATTGAAGAAAACAGAAATAGAAAACACATTCCTGCCACATGAACTCACTACAATAAAGTCTCAGTCTACCTTGAAGCAATGACAGCCTGCAATACAACAATGTTTCACTTCCACAGTACAATTTTATGTTTTCTTCTGATGTAAAATCACTTGGCAGAAGGTTGTAGAAAGAGATAGAGAGGCTCTAGAGACTAGAGAACAAATGAAAAAGATTTGATGACTCAGTGAGAGCTGTAGCTTTCATGTTAATTTCTATGACAGTGTGAAGGTTCTTGGCAAGGGCAGAAACTAGGTTTTAAAACATGGCATATTTTAGTGTATAACCAGATGATTCTCTGTCAAAAGATGAATATGTCCCTCTTTTTTTTTTTTCCTTTCATTACTGCAGTTAGACAGGAAAGAAATGGACCTGCCAGATGATAATGAGGTCAGACACTCCTCACCTCATGTGTTAGCTGACTTGCAAATAAGATATGAACCTGCACTCCTTATCTACCATCTTCAGTGATATGGACAGGTTTAATAGTTCAGAATTTTCAATTTAATCTCAGCACACATAGAACCAGAATTAATTTATGGGCAATCTAGTGGTCTGGAAATCATCTCACATGAAATCATCTTATTCATTTTCATTCTCTGGGAATCATCTCATTCACTGGCTTGCTATCAGACTTGATACACTTGTGATTAAAATGAAAGAAAAACTAAAACTTTTTACAACTGTTGTAGCAAACACATGTGCCAACTTTTTTTCAAGAACCATCTGGAACTCAGAGGTCATTAGTGGTAGAATCATACTCATGCTTTTAGCAAATGGATACATAGATCCATTGGTCTGTAGATCCAAAACCCCAGTAAATGGAGGACTTTAACAGCTAGATGCTATGAACCAGATCTATTCTGATAAAGCTGAGGGATGATCTGTTTAAGGAGCATAATACGTGTTGTATCCAGGACAAGCTAAATCCCAGACTGAGTGAAAAGTGGTAGTTTTACAGAAGTTTGCAGTCATCCTAAAAATTCCATCGCTTTATATCACCTGATTGCTGCATGCAGAAATGCAGCGCATCTTGCACAGTTTGACAAAAGAAGGCTTCTATTTAGGTGCTGCTTATTTCACAGAAATAATTTATGCTGCAGCTCTAATTTAGTCTGCATTCAGTGTAAGGTTTTATATTGAAAATCGAAATGTCCTATGATTGCTTATTAGATTTTAATCATTTACACATGTACTCAGACTGCAGCTTGTGCAAATACATTATTCAGGAAAAAGCAGCTTATTTCTATTTCGTTTCAGAGACTTGATTGTTTTTTCTTTCTCTTTAGTTCACATTAGTTGGTTATTATATTCATTAACACATTCCTAGAACTTAGGAGTTGAATGATCTATTAGTCAAGAGTTGTAACAGAAAATTAAAATGTGCATGCATTAAAATGAAGACTCTGCTACTAATTTGTTCATTACAATCTAAATTGAGTGAGATGCTAAGCTAGACATATCTTCAGTTTCTTGTAAGAAGAGAGAAAGGATGAAAAAGAGGGGGAAAAAGGGAGCCTCTGGTCCTTATAGACTAGGATGTTAGAACTGTTACATTCCCTGGAAGTCACTGAGGTTCTGACACTTATTACAGGAAAATTAATCCTTCTTCCCAAGAACAGACCATTCATAGCTCAGCATGACCCTTATTTTGGTAGCTGTTTTGTGGGACATACTTTCAAACCAGTTATAGACTAGTTTCAGTATGGCAAATGTAGCAGAAGGGTAAAAGCCTTGCACTGACATGGAAATAGTAGTTATCACCCACATTATGGGAGATTTCAATCTTCTCACATAAGGACCTTTAAAGAAATGCATTTAATGAATGAATTCCGGCTACCAATTATTAATTTCCTTTTTCCCTCTCTTTATGCATTATTCCTCTAACCTCAGCTACAGCATGCCTTACTCAGGGCATGCAGGGTTCAAGAGCACTCTGAAATAGCAATGAAGCAGGTCTGTTTGAAGTATAACCTATTCTGCAATGCAATGTCTCTTCCAGCGTGTTGGTAGCGCAGACTTCTTCCAAAGGGTATCTGAAGTCTTATGTAGGAGAGTAGGGGTAGAATTGGGAATGGGAGTGTTTGTATTTGCCACCAACTTGGGCCCATTTAGGGAATGATGGCTGCCAGTACTGTGTACCCCACTCCCTTTTCTTCCCTCTCCTTTCTCCTCCAAACTCTTTGCGATGTGAACCAGGCGAGTTTTTGAAGAGTCTACACTAACACTTAAAATTGCTTAAGCAACTTAAAGTAAGCATCCCTCACGATTTATCCTTGCCAGCTATAATTAGTATCGAAGCTGTGCGCAAGTGCCTTGCTTGCCGAATACTCGAACTCAGTAGTACTAGTTTATAAGTAATATTTAGACTCTGCAGAAAGGATATTGTGAATACAACAGGAAGAGGAGAATTCAGCACACTGGATTCACATGTGTGTGCCCCAGAGTGAAAACCTGTAGTATGGAATCACTATTTCCCCGTAGTACTTGAACCAAAAAAGGGAAAAATTATACTTTTTTCCCTGTATTACTTCACTTATATTTCTTTTGTCAAATCTATAAATTCAACTAGATGTAAACCAGACTCCCTGTGAAAGTCTTATTTTATTGTGAGTTATTCAGTTTGGAGAAGGGGTGTGAGATGGGCAGAAGTTAAAGCTGAATTTTTTAATCATCATATTTCTGGATGTCTATGACCAGTAACTGCATAAACAAAATCCTTCAAAATCCCTTTTTCCTGCCTTATGGCAACACTTTGTCTGTTTCTAAAGCACATCTTCCATACTTGCACTCATGCCCTGAAACGTAATTTTTTTTTCTAGAGACTGAATGTTGTTCTTTAAGATTTCTTTTAACGCTGTTTTTAATGCTGTTTCATTTTTTTTTTAAAATAAAAGATCAAGATCTTTGAAAAAATAGTTTATTTCAGACTTTGCTGTCTTAATTTGCAAGAATGGAAATTAAAGAATAAAAAGGGCAGACAGATTTATAAATCCTTATTTTAATCCGATCATTGAATAATATTTACTGTTTACTGGAAACTATGATCGATGACAATAGATTTCATTTGATTTTTCTCTTCTTGGATAATGGAGGTAGATTGAACTGAGGAGCACAAACGACCTTTCACAACCATCCTTTCTTTATTTTTTTGTCACAACCAAAGTTGATCAAAGCAGCTTTCTACAGAAATGTTTTCTCATGCTTCACATCCTTGTAAGCCTGAAGCGGCTACTTCTGTACAGCTTTGACCTACTGCTTGCTTCTGTGCTGGATACAACTGTGGTATTCTCATGTGGTGACATGCCATGTTGTGCCCAGGTACAAAACTTATCCAAAAACAGGAGGAAGGGGTCAAAGTGGAAAACAATCTTATTAGGCTTGAGAGTTCATTGTGATTTGCTTCCCTATAAAAACACAGATAATTTCTGACATTCTGCCACAAAAATGTAGCTAAACTGACAGCATAATCACACATTCGCTGATGCAAGGAGATGGATGCATATATACCCAAGCATTAGAATGTCCATAACAATGATGGTTAATTCAGATTATAAGCATCTAATCACAAAGGTTAATAGAAAGGCTGTGAATAGAACTTGACAAAAGGCCACTTTAGATCATGAGAAAATGCTATTCCTCTTGAAAAGCTTGGAGAAAGAAATACTTTTAAGAGGAGGAATGTGCTCAACTGTTTCCTTCTCTGAAAATTGTCACAGAGAATATATTCCAAAAGTATTATCATAATGATTTTGCATTACATAATATTTCTGAAGAATAGTCTTATAAATAAAACAACACTGGGTGTTGAGGAAAAAAAAAATAAATCTTACAGGTTCAGTATGCTGAATTAGGTACACGTGTGAAGATGAATGGGGAAAGAGTGAAAGATCCAACACAGAGTAACATTAGAGCAGGATATGTGCATTCTGTGCAAAACTGTGTATTCAGTTATCAGGAAACGGATGGTGTTGGTTGCTGCATCCTCACCTATATTTGAGGTCTGGACCTGCAAAACTTTGCTTCATTTAAATAAGTCATAGAGTCATCTCACAGAACAGTAGAATAGACCAGGCTGGAGCTTGAAAGAGCATGTGGTCCAGCCTTTCATGGGAAAGGAATCCTAGATGAGATTTATCTAGCATTTTGACAAGTTTCTTTTGAGAACCTCCAGTAATGGGGACTTAATCACATCCTTTGGGGAGAGTATTCTAGTGAATAACTGCTCGTAATTCAAAAAGTTCTTTATGTTGAGATAAAACCTCTTCCAGTGCAACATGTACCCATTGCCCCTTGCTTTCTTCATGTGACTCCTTCTAAAGAGAGTCTCCACTCTCTTTATAACAGCCCTCTAAGTATTGGAATGCTGGGATGTACCAGCATATTGTGAGCTCAAACCACTATCTAGTGGTTTGAAAGACTTTTAGTTGAAAGACTAAACCAAACATTGATCTGCTACAAATGTCTTATGTACATGGAATACAACTGTTTCTGTTAATAAATGCATTGCTCTTTATTTCTTTTTATTTACTGAAATAATAATACAAATGCGATAATACAGATGCAATAATTTTTAAAAAGTGAAGCATGAGAACTAAATCAACTAGAAAATATTTTGAAAGCTTGCTGTTAGAAAGAGCGTATTAAAAGAATTTAGTCCTTGAGGAATTGTTTGCTGTCACCAAAATAAACATTGATATAGGTTTTATTTAACCATCACACCAAGGGTTACACTACACATAATGCTCCATCTTTTTGAATATGCAAATTCAGGTAGATTGGTGTATGTTGATAGGGATGATTTATACAGGTTGACATTGGAGAAAAATGTAGCATAAAATAAGAGGAAGCTTGTGTTCTTAGATCAATACAGGAAGAGTATTTTCTTTTTATCATTAAATCTCTAAATATCAAATAACTAATCTTTAACAGCAGCTAACATGACATCCAAGTTTTAGCAATCTCTAATCTTTTCTAAATGTCACCTTGATTTCTGAGATTTACTGCTTTATCTGGAATGAAAATATAGGAATTATTACTGCAAGTAAGAGAAGTCAAAAATTCTCGTAACTCTGGTGCCTTCTTTAATGATGGATTACCAAGTGGAAGACTTTTATTTTCAAAATTTAGGTAGTACAGCAAAAATTTGGGAATTCAAGGTTGTATTTTAATCACTCTCAGTATCTGAAAGGACCTTAAACTTCAGATATTTTTGTGGGATAATTAAAAACAAACAAACACAGCAGCACTTCAGAGCTGCTTTCTTCTTTCTTATTTATGTCTTTATGTATGATGTGTAAGCAAAAGACTTCACCATATGGTTTGATCACTTCTACCTTTGAAAAATAAATGAAAATTAATGGCTGTTCTTTGCATAAACTTTCAAGCCTTGGAATCTCAAGGTCTTTTAATCTATCAAAATGCCATGGCATATACAAATATTGTATCATTACCATATGTCATTTAAAATGAAAGATACCACTAAAATAGTTTCCTAATGTCTTGTGACAGAAATAATCCTAGGAAAAGCATAAAACCTGTTTTACAAACACTTCTGCTGTCACACTGTCAATTCTTAAAACAAATTTTATGATACATTAATATGTCAGGATGACTGTATATCAGATTGAAATGTAATAATCTCAAATGATGCTTTTCATGGTTAGGCAGATCTGCAAACCTAGATTGCAAGTGACAATCCAATTTGTGTGGTTGTGACTCAGCAGATGTTCTGGTGCCTCATATACTGATGTTATACTAATATAGCAGCATGTATGTCAAGACAAGAAAGCATGTGTACATCTAGTTACTTTGAAAACAAGGCAGCGTACTAACTTTGAGGACTGCCATGTTTTAGGTTGTGTGAACACAAAGCTATTGCAGAATAAGAAGAAGGGAGTTTCTCTACTGTGACCTAGGTCCACTTAGGAGGATTAAAAACCATGCAAAATATCAGTTGTGAAATGGCAAAGATAAAAAAAACTAAATAAAATTTTCTACTACTATTACTACTGTTATTATTATTACAGAAGACAATGTATAAGACGTGTTTTTAAAGTTTTTTTTTTCTGTTTTTTTTTAAATCCATGAGTGTTTATTAGACTTAGTCCAAACTCTCCCCTGAAGCTCAGCCTTTCCACAGTAGAGTTATTCCTTCTTGAAGCAGGAAAAAGCTGTGCACAGATGATCTGTGGGGAGGGAAAGGGTGGATAAACAAATGGGAAAATGTAAGAAGCTACTCAAACAAAACAGGAAAAAAAGACGGAATTAATTTCCGTTTTCCCAACTCTTCTGCTTCCTGGAAAGCATGGTACAACTATGGAGTACTAGAGGACTGATTGTGGTAAGGATATCACACAAATGTTATTGTCACTGGGATTCAGCTTCAGTTCTGCCTTGCCTCCCACATGGCTTGGGGAAATTCTGGAGCACAAATTATTCAAACATGGAGCTGGCAGCTGCAGCTTTTCTGTTTCAGCTGAAATACTTTAATTGTGCACCTGAGTCCAGCCTTTACTGTAAATTCCTACAACAAATGGCACGGCGCAATAAACTATTATGAAAGAAGAAAATAAGAAATTAAGAGAGTGGATGAAAGGAGATGGTAAACCATGTTGTCGGAAACCAGCTAGGTTCAAGCAGAAAGCTGAAACCGTAGTAGAGATCAGTAAAAAAAACCATTGAGCCATGAGACTGAAGGAAGCATTTTAAGTTTCAATGGACCTTGGATCTGGCTCTTTACCAGTTCTTGGGAAAAAGAACTTTCAAGCAGAATTCTCTAACTTTTACTCTTCCAGTTTAATCTTCTTGGAGAAGCACAGGCTGAAATGCTTGGCTGAGCACGAGTCAAAATGGTGTAATTCTTTCCATCCTAGGAAAGGTGAAAAGTGAGACACCTGCACACCCCGAGGTCAAAGATGGCTGCACAATTCTTATTATTTTCATGGCCAAGTTTTAAGATGTCAAAATAGACTTCATTGACATAAAGTGAGCATATTTGTTAGAGACTACACTGTTTATATTCTAACTATGGCCTGTGTGTTTACCTTTTTGTCACCATCGTAGTAAGTTTGTTTTGTTCCTTTATCCTTTACAACCTATCAAATACACTATTTTGAATGGCACTGAATAACAGATTTCATGATTATTGATTTTCCTTTCTAATTGCATCTAGTAATAAGGAAGATAGGTTTTAATGGGGGGGAAATTGGTATATGAGTTGTGTTTTCCTTGTTAAGAAATAACAGAAACATTAAAACACTGAGATGTAATATAGGATGCAAAATACCTTCCATTTTAGGTTCTGTATCAATTACCTGGTCTACTTGAAAAAGGTTAATTTTCAGTTTCTCTAGCATGCATCTGTGTAAGCCAAATGCATAAGCATGTGCAGAAATAATTTGTTCCCACTCACAATTTAATTTTGTGTAAACTGAATCAACAAGCTACATCTGGACTGCTTTTAGGATTTCACTTCAATGCTTTCAATACGCCCTACACTCCTAGAATTAAGAAAGTCACAGATGAGAACTGCCTCACATATACTGATGATTGCATATTTTCTGGTACAGATAGATTGAAGATAGCTGGCAAACCTTTGTAGCTGTGTGTTGATTATTCTGTCTTCCACTACCTTCATCCTCAATTAAACTTTTGTGCTGTGACTATAGATTGATTTTAATCACCCTAATCAAACTCTATCCTACACTAATTGTTCATTATGATTGCACTGTATATTTACAACATTAGATTTTCAACTTTATAATTTCCAACTCTGTCTTAATTGATAAAGTTAATTAAATTAATTGTGGATTAAGTTACTTTAGCTTAATTGATGACATAGAGATTTACTACTTTTTCAATAAGAAAGCCATTATCATTCTTTAGATAAGCCTCATGATTGCTTTGTAGTGCGACATTGAGAGATGAAGGCGTATCACAGGTTGTCAGAGCATAAGCAAAATAAAGCATTTAGTGGATACCTAACTACTTTTAAGGTGTAGTACATGATCAGAACACACTCTTTTCACACTCTTTTCAAGATATGAACAAGTACGAGATAGCACCATGGTGATATTTTTTTAATTCTCCTTCATTTTTATATCATTTGAGATCTGATTGTCCATACTAAGTATTGATCTTATTGTCACATTTGACAAGTTAGTGTTGTCGTTTACGAAGGGAAAACACCCACCTGAGAGCCTATTTTTTTTTTTTTTTCTCCTTAAGGGAACACTATTATTTACTGCAATGTACAGCTTCGGTGAATTTAGAAATAGCATGTCTCATCACAGTGGAATGAACGCCACTGTGGTGTTGATGTAACATTGAATATAAACTCTGCTATCTAGAATCTGAGCAATAACACTGAAATGGCCTTCCCATTTCCCTGCTGGCTGCTGTGCATGAAACGTCAGAACAGATCAAGAGTGATGTCCAAATCACAAATGACTGGAACTAATGCAGTTAGATGAGGGCTTGTCATGCATGAGCTATGGCACAGTTGAACATCCTGGTTTCAACTGAAGCTGAATGCAAAGAGAGGTTAAAATTGGATTGGTCAAAATTGGATTGGTCTTACAGAAGTGTGAGATCAATGTTTCTTCCACAAAGAGCGATGAGAAATTGAGCCCTGTGAAGAGATAGAGTTGGAATGGGAAGGTGATCGAACTCAGAGATATTGTGAGGTTCTTACTTCTGTTTAGATTAGACTAAGGTATCCTCATAGAACCAGTATTTTCTGGCTTTCCATGTTTTAAGTAAATACACAAATTACTACTCAGGTGTAGAAAGTTGGTTGCTCTGAAATGTTAAAGATGCATACTGCTGTCTTTGCAACAGAATAGGACATTCTACCCAATCTAGACAAAAATCTATTAGTGGATTTTAGATGATATAAAGCTGCTGTTTAAGTGTGCCCAGGCATGAAACTTTGCACAATACTTCCATTTGTAAATCTGATGAGGGGAAATCCATATTTAATCCTGATGATGTTCGTCATTATTTGAACTCACTTGAACTTTGAGGGAATGAAGATAGAAGTATGGGACTCTGTACATTTGAGACTGATACCAGTAAGATTTTGGTGGGTATTTTCAGCTTCCACAACTTTATGAACCAAGTCTTCAAAAATTATTCTGCTTTGATTTGCCTACTACTCAAAACAATATAAGTCTCCTGTTGAGCATCTAAATTTAATTTTTTGTTCTCAGGGTGAAAAATTTCATTTGGCTTCCAAACTAAAAATGCACAGAATGCTGACAGACAGGCGCATATCCAAATTGCAGGCATGTGAATGTCAGAATGTTGGTAGCGGTCTCTCCTCAACTGTGTAAATCTTGGTATGGTTTAAAATACCTTTCATTTTTTGAAGATCTGTGCTTTGATTTTTCAAGTTACTTATATTTTTATCCACTTTGTGGCTTTCCTTAGTAAACACTTCTACAAATCATCTCCTGGAGCAGAACAAACTACATGTGATGTATGCTGCAAAGCCCAGTTTCAATCATTTGTCAAGGATCCCATAGAAGCCCTGTAGCAGAACTGCCACCAAAAATTGCTCAGCTGCTTCAGCTGAAGCATCATTCTTTCTTCTTGTTTCTCCCACCAGACTGAAGCGGTATTTGGCACATTCATTCATAAACTCCGGGTTGTTCAACAAGTTGACCTGAAGCATATAGGCAATATCCTCCTGGATTCAGCAATTCTGATATATTTTTAAGCCAGGGCAGCCTGGATACACTAAAGGGGAAAGGGGCCCATTGATTGCTGGACTGTGCATTTAAAGACAGCATGATAATCTTCACAAGCAAGATATATGGTACTGCTTCTCAGCTTCCAAGTCATTCATTTTCAAAATTCTGAGTGCTTTGATTTATAACCTTAATTATTAAGTCTGAACATAAAAAGTAATAATTGAGCTTATGAAGAAATGAATGTAGAGTATGTTATGTTGCTGTTTTGATACAGAGGTGCCTGAAATCTAAAATTTCTCATGTCTTGCAAGTGATCGTCATCAAAAATTCAGCAAATCACTGGGAAAGTCCTAAGTATAAGAGTTTTCCTGGCACTGAAAGTGCTGCTATATGCATTTGTTGTTTATAGATATAAAAATTAATTTTTCCAAAAGCAATGAAA
The DNA here is from genome assembly GCA_013398855.1 of Mohoua ochrocephala. Taxonomy (NCBI): domain Eukaryota; kingdom Metazoa; phylum Chordata; class Aves; order Passeriformes; family Acanthizidae; genus Mohoua; species Mohoua ochrocephala. The sequence goes on from VZTA01020204.1 coordinate 27,924, forward strand.
CCTTTCCATAATCTTTCTTTCTTTAAATATTTATAAGGGTGAATATGCATAATTTCCAATTAACTTCCCTGGGTTACAGCTTTTACAGGAAAATGCTAATTGCAGCAATATCCACAGCAGATTCATATGCATATAACATTTTATTTTCCAAGTGAAATTTTTTAGTACTATTTATTTGTTGCGTATATATATGTATTTTTACCAGATGATGTTGTAAATGTTCCAGTGTATGAGAAACTGTTATGTTCATATATATTCAGAAATGTATAGGTATATATTGAGCACGAATATCTTGAACAGAAGAAAAAAATATTAGAGTCATTACTACGTAGTGAGGAATGTATGCCTAAAAAACATTTGAATTGCTTCCTAGACAGGAATAGGTGTACTTAGATTAACTGAGTTGTGAGCTGCAGATGCAAAAGGATAAGTATAGATTACTCCATTTCCCAATGAGGAAGAATTTTTCTCTGTAAGATGGGGGAAGCCTTATTGGATATGCTGGGATAAGTCTGGTTATTTCTGTTGATGACTGTTTCAGCTGATGGAAGAACACATCTAGAAATAAGTGTTAAATTCTGTTTTATCAAATCTTCAGAAGTTTAATCACTGGCACAAACACACATGTTTCTATTTCCTAAAATACTCACCAAACCAATGAGGAGGGGCTCCATTGATATGGATTCTTGTATTGATTCCTCCATATTCATTCTATTAAGAATCTATGTAACTGACTTTGAGACATAGGCAACCCTACTCAAGGAATAAATAAACGAATTATATTTGTTTACTGTGATTGCTTCCACTTTCTCACATGCTCAGATTCCAAGAAAGTATCCAAAACAGACTTAAATATAGTACAAAAGAGATCTAGTCTGGCAAATTGATATGTTATTTGAAGATATAAAAAAATAGAGATCTATATGTTAGAATAATAAATTTTATACATTTTTGAACATATCCTGGAAAACAGCAGATGTTCAGTATCACATTTCTTTCCCTTGAAAATAGAGGAAGGGGATGTAGGTAGATAGAAATATATAACAGACCTGGTTGGAAGTGACCTGAAAAAAACATCCAGTCCAATTATTCGTGGAAAAGGGAGCTTGGATCACATTATCTATCTATCTATCTATCTATCTATCTATCTATCTATCTATCATCTATCTATCTATCTATCAATCGATCTATCTATCTATTTATCTATCTATCTATGTATCTATTTATCATGTCTGTTCAATCACATCTTGACAACATCCAGCAATGGAGACTCTATTGTGTCCCTTGGGGAGGATGTTCCACTGGATGATTGATGTTACTGTAAAAAATTTCTTTCTTATG